>JABFEB020000114.1:839604-867202 GCA_019775895.2 Stomatorhinus ivindoensis
AGAGCCTGAAGCTGGGGATTAACCTGCCCCAGAGAGAGCCTGAAGCTGGGGATTAACCTGCCCCAGAGAGAGCCTGAATCTGGGGATTAACCTGCTCCAGAGAGAGCCTGAAGCTGGGGATTAATCTACCCGGCGACAGCCCTCAGCCGGCCGTGACTGGTGTTCCTGGGACTGGCTGCCACTTTTCAGCTGGGAGCTGAATTGCTGGAGATTCTACCAGTTTCTTATATTTTTACCTTATTTTTTCTCTCCCTGACTGCATGGCTATGCGGATCTGCGAAAGCCTGACTGAGCTCCCAATAGCTAACGAGAGGAGGGGGAGTCACAGTGATAAATTACACCCGCAGAAGACTCCCCCACCCCCCCACCTGTGACTCGGCTCTGCAGGCAGGGGCGGCTGGGAGGGGGTGTCATGCTCGGTGGGAACACTGTCATCTGGCCTCCAGGTGGGCCGCAGTGCCGTGATTGGGCTCATAGCACAGGTAGTGTGGATAAGAGTGAGAGAGAGAGAGAGAGAGAGAGGAGGGAGAATGAGGAGTGTGAGAGAAGAAGGAATAGAATTGTGACGTGGGAAAGTAAGTGGGTGAGTGAGGTGAGAAAGTGAAAGAGTGAGAGAGAGATGTCAAGGAAGAGACGGCGGGCAGCTGGCCGGCTGCCTAATGTGGTTCCACATGTCTTCTCACACCCAGGTTCCCCTACGTGGGTGTCCCATGACTGAAGCCATGCCCGTCCTATCAGCAGGCATAGGTAAGCAGCCCCGCCGCCTGCCCCCGCCGGGGGGGGGGGGGGCTGGGGAAGGTACGCCGTGAGGCTGCAGTGCAGCACTGGAAAGCCGTGTGAAGCAGCTCCCTGAGACGTGCTGCAGAAACCCCCCCCCCCCGGACGGCACCACCCGGATGCGGGTCGGTTCCCTGCCTCTCTGAAACATGGGGCTGGTTCATACGGGGATTCTAACCCCGGTTATGTTCCGACCATGTGCTGATTAGCCACTTTGCACGTCTTCCCCATGGATCCTCCATTTTGTCTGCACAGTTAGTCTGTTTGCTGTCTCTGAATCGCCTACAGAGTGTGATTGTGTCCCTGTCATGGCTCCTCCTGTAGTAAATAGTTAGAAGTAGTTTCTTTGTTACTGATGCATGAAAGATAGAGAGAGAGAGAGAGAGAGAGAGAGAGAGTGTGTTCTGGTCCATAACTGCTTCTTAGGGTGCTGTGTGTGTATGTGTGTCTGTCTTGTTCAGGGCTACACGAAACGCTGGCCCTTCTGACCTCCCAGCTGCGTCCAGACGCCAACCACAAGGAGGACATGGTCTTCCTGAAGGACGTCTTCAGTGAGAAGAGCCTGGGATACCTGATGAAGGTACATATGTGTCCGCAGTGTTTCCCTCGACACAAAAACACAAACAAAGCAGACGAACACAGCCGATTTACCCGTCAGCCATGCGACTTGGCGTGCGTGTGGGCGGAGGGAGCCTCCATGACCTCACGCCTTTTCCCACCTCCTGTCTCGGCACAGATCCACGAGAGGCTGCGTCTGTACGAGTGCCAGTGTCCCGCCCCCGTCCTGCACAGTGCCTCGTCTCTTGTGGAGGATGTGAGTACGACCACATGGGCATGTATGATTTATACCCTGACGGCTGCTCTGGCGTCTTTCAGTTAGGGGCCTTGTTTGCGTTTAGCTGGTATTTGTTTTTCTTTATGCTGGTTGGCATTGCATCTCCTATCAATGCTGCTCCCTGGATGGCGAGATTGATATCTGGTATTGGTGACTTGATTGGGGATTGATGGATGGAGGGATGGATGGGGGTGAATGGCTAGAAGTAGAGACCGGTGAGTGGGTGAAAGGGACGATGGCTGAATGGATGGATTGTTAGATTGATTGGTTGATGGATGTAAGGATTGGTGGACAGAAGAGGGATCGATTGACGATTGATAGGATGGGGGGGGGGGGTTTGCTAGTTCAGTGGGGGATTGCTGCCTAGATGGAAGAAGGTATGATGGGATGGGGGATTGGTGGATGGATGGAGTATTTGATGAGTGGATGGGGGGATTGATGGTTGAATGTAGGATCAATGTCTGGATGGATGGACGGATTGATAGCTGGATGGCTGGATGGAGGGATCGATGGCTGGATGGATATATTTTGGCCATCCATCAGAGCTTTTTCCTGGCACCGGCATTTAGAGCTGTCTGTTTACACTTTGTAACCTGAAGCCCTTCCACCAACAGATATTGATGCCGGGGGGGGGACACATTGTTTAACAGCGAGTAGACATTCAGTCAATTGGCTCCGTTTGCTGTAAGAGTGACGCAAAAATGCTACCCAGCAGCACCTAGAGTTAACAGCGCCCCCTACAGGGAGGGAGAGGGTTCAGTCCCTGGGGAGTCCTGCGGGAGACATCTTCAGGGGTGCAGTTTCTCATTTTGTTGTATGTGGCTGCAGTGATATTGCTAAGAAAACTGCGTGTAGGGGGGTGTTAAAATGGAATCTCCCATCACCCTCTCGCTCTGCATGCATCCAGGTGCCCACTTTCTGCTACATTTGCAATTCTATTCTCTCTCTCTCTCTCTCCCCCCCCCCCCCAGTCTCATTCGGCTTCCCCACTGAAAAGGTGCACAGTGTACCCTGGTGGGTAGATATTTGGGTGTGGGGGGGAGGGAGTCCTTTAATAAGCGATGAAATTGCTCCTGTGATGTTGCTGCATGTTCTGCTGGGTGACGTCCATCCGCCACATCCATCTGTCTCTGTTGGGGCTGATTTTGTCCTTACCGATACTGAAACCAAACAATACAGCCTTAGGTGGGGGCCAGAGCTCAGGTTTCCCATGCCAAACGCTCAACAGCGCCCCCCCCGGAGGCCTGTATGTTACGTGGGATGCTCTGATTGACAGGTGGCGGAGGAGCTGCAGAGCAAATCGATGAGCAGCAACGAGAAGGAGCTCCTGTGTCTGCTGATGTCGCCGCACTTCAAGGTACCGGCGCACCTTCGCATCTCTGGAGGCCGTCGCTCTTTGCGTGAGGGTCCCTTAGCCATCAGCCTGAATCTGCCTGGGCGGCCGTAATCATCGTAGCTATAGTGGAACTCTATCACAGAATCAATGCACCTGTCCCTGTCGACCCCACCGACTGACCGCCTCTTTTGTTTCCCACCTTGCCCCTCCCTTCCGGCCCACCAGGCGGTCCTCTTCGCGCATGACACCGTCGCGCAGAAGAACTTCGACCCCGTGCTGCCGCCGCTGCCTGACGACCCGGAGGACGAGCTGGAGGAGGCGACGGTGAAGATCGTGCGCCTGGTGAAGAACAAGGAGCCGCTGGTGAGAGGTCTCCACTAGGGGGCAGTGCGGAGAGGGTAGCCTTTAACGGCCGAATCTCTTGCCGCGTGCTGAACTTACATAAGCCCCTGGTAAAGTGTGACACACATATTCAATTAAACATGTAGCTGTGATAGCTAATTACGGAACGCACTGGGGCACCAAGGGACTTCATTTAAATAAGAAAACATGGCGAGGCCAAGGAGCAAGTGAGCAGGGCCTAATATATATCTGGCGGGCTGAGTTGGACCTTCCTGTGCAGGGAGAGTGCAGTTTAATCTCTATTGATCTCTGGGGTAATTACTCCTGGTCTTGGCAGGGGGCGACCATCCGGCGAGATGACACCACGGGGGCTGTTGTCGTCGCCCGGATCATGAGGGGCGGGGCTGCTGACCGGAGTGGTGAGTAGTTCCAATCCCCCCACCCCCACCAACCCAGTCTGCTGTCTCGGTCTCCTGGTCCATGACACTCTGACATGTATGTTTCATGTTGGACAGAGGCTACGTGAGATGTCCACACACAGAGCTCAAAGACGGCTTGGAAATGTGGCACAGTGGGTTCCTGTGAATGAATGAAGGAAAGTGGCCGGTGAATAGAGGGAGGTGGGGGCGTGGCTTCGGTGAGGCGGGGCTGCTCCGTTTGCGGCTCCGTTGCCGCACAGGGTAGAAGAATTTAGGAACGGCTGCGGGGACCGTGAGCCGGGTGTTGCTGACGTCGCGTTTTGGGCTTGGCGCACTGCAGTCGGTGATCGTCCAATTTCACGCAGCCTGATGGATGGCTTTAATCGCAGGGCCCTCGTCTCCTCAACTCCTCCCGGAAACTGATTAGATGTAGCTGCAGGCTGAGGCAGTGCTGGGAGTTTGTGAGGCTGCCCTGGGTTTAGGAAACACCTTCGAGATGGTACCTTAGAGGATCCTGGTCTTGCAGCCCTGTCGCCATACTTACACCCGCTTCTGCTCTGCTCAGGCCTTGTGCATGTCGGTGACGAGCTCCGGGAAGTCAACGGCATCTGCATCGCGCACAAAAGACCCGATGAGATCAGTCATCTGCTGGTATGGAGCTGAGAATCCTCGCTCTGTTATAAATCATGTTTATTATCTTTTATTTGCTCCGTCTTATGGGAACCACAACCACACAATTCTGTCCTACCCCGTATAGTTATAATTTTACGTAGGATCCTTAAAATATGCAATTTCTTTTTTTATTGTAAGCTTTTTTATTTTTTTTTAAACAACCACACCGTTTCCTTTTAGAATCACGAAAGGTGCTGAGGATTGTGGGAGTACCAGGGTATATGGAGGCGACAAACCGTGACCGGGTCCTTGTGTGAATAGCTCTTTTGCTCTTCTCTGTGTTCTAGTCCCAGTCTCAGGGTTCCATCACTCTCAAAATAATCCCAGCTGTGAAGGAGGAGGACCGGTTGAAAGAAAGCAAGGTGACGGAGCCACACGCCCGAAAGATGGGGATGGGATGCGCGCCCACTTGAGTTTGAGTTGACTGTTCCCCGCCTCAGGTGTACATGAGGGCTCTGTTTGACTATAACCCCTCGGAGGACAAGGCCACACCCTGCCAGGAGGCCGGCCTGCCTTTCAACCGCGGGGACATCCTGCAGGTGGTGACCCAGGATGACCCCACCTGGTGGCAGGCCAAGAGGGTAGGGGACAGCAACCTCCGGGCGGGCCTCATCCCATCCAAGAGCTTCCAGGAGAGGTAGGCCCGCCCCACCCACTGATTAGCCAATCACACCTCTTTGACGGCATCCACTCTTAAATGAGCGAATCAGGAGCTGAACTCTCCATGGAACCGAAAGCTCCATTACTTTTGCTACTTAGCATGTAACGCTTTGGTGTTCTTCACATAACAACGTCTACCCCTACGCAACTCTTACTGTGCCTGCAACACAAGGTCATCTCGCCAGGTTCTCAGCCCCGGACCCCCATCCACATTCTCATCCATCAAAAAATGACATATTCTGGGTGGCCTGAGGGACACCCATGAATCACGATGTCTCTAAACCTACGCTCTGCTACAGAAGTTCCCGTCGTCTGAAGCGTTGTCATGGCGCTCTCTGATGTTATCTGTCCCCCAGGGTCAATCTTGCTTGAGTCAGACGTAATTACAGTGCACGGTTCATTGTTGGAAAACAGTCTTTTTCTGTAACCTCTTCTCTGCTAAAACTCTACCCCCCCCCCCCCCCCTCACTCTTCTCTTCTCAGACGGCTGGCATACAGGGTTAAAATGGGCACCATGCCCCATCTGAGGTCCCCTGGACGACCTGGACAACCACTCTGTAAGTCACACACCGGTGCTTTCAGAAGCTGTTCGGAAATGTAACTGACCTTACGGTGCCCCTGCCTGATTATCTGAAAAGGTATAAACACATAAACAATATAAGGCAGTGTTTTTAAACCCGGTCCTTTTGGACTCCCCCCCCCCCCAAGACAGACCACATTTTGCTCCCTCCCAGTTCATGAACAGTCAAGAACACCTGCTGATGCTGTATTAGGGGTTGGCAGCTGGGGTTGGGAAATGCTAATATGACACTGTACTTGTTTATCTGTGTCATTACTCTATAATCCCATCACACTTAGAGTAACCGCTATTGATATTATTTTGACCAGTGGGCTGAAGTATGGACTGGCCACTGCCCTGCTGATTTGGGGGGGACGCAGTGTTTGATGCTGTGATAAGTGCGATAAGCGTTGGGGTTAATCTGGGGCCAATCGGCTTAGGATGATAAGCGGACAAACAACAGCGTCTGAGAGGCACGCTGCCCCTTGTCAAATGACGGTCCTTTTGCATTGTTCTGCATGCCCCCCCACTGTGACACTGGTGTCCTGAAAGGGGCTCCGTTTCTGCTTAGATGGGCAGTCTTGTGTCCACATCACCACGTTTACACCGCCTTTACAGCCATGTGCTCTCCTTTGCCCTCATAGCAGCAGACGACCAGGGCTGTGAGAAAGGTAGGTGAGCGATTAATGATGCCTGTTGGACCCCAGACCCGAAGCCGCCCACCCCCCCCACCTCACCACCACCCTTATGAAATTCACTCTGCCGGGTGTTTTTACCTGGTGGGCCTGCAAGGTCCGCTCTCTGAGCACGTTGACAACTCACCGCGTGGCATGCTTAGCTGGCCATTTAGCCGCTTCGGCGAGCCCGTGTGTCGACACGCGTGGGGCGGGAGCTCGTGAGCGGCGCGGTGTAGCTTAAAATAACATGGGAGCCGTCGTTTCTTGACACCCTTACATTGGCGATATTCTAATTCCCGTTTTCCCCACTGGGAAGACGACTAAAGTGTCATGTAATTTAAGCGTGAAGAGCCTGTCTCTGCCACGCCTGTTTCCCCTGGGGAGTGGGGGGGGAGTGGGGTCCCTCCCGAGAATAATCCAACCAGCTGTTGGGCTACGTGAGCAGAATAGAGATTCTCGTGGTTGCTAAGCCTCCCCCACCCCCCCTCTCATCTCTCCTCTCCTCCCAGCAGGATTTTCGTATCGCGTCTGAGGTTTCACTTGACCACAGCCGATCTCTGATGTCCACTCCGCCTCTCCGCGGTCTTCTCTTATCATGTTTTTCCATCTCTCCCTCTCCATCGTCGTCGTCTCCGGTCTCCCACCTCAATGGATCTGTCAGGTCTTGTGCATCTCGCATCTCCGCGAGGATGCTAATGCGGAATGATTGGTGGCTGGTTTTTCTGTAAGGGAATTGAAATGTGTAGAGACCCAGCTGCCTGAAATTTAAGCCCAAATCCTCTGAAAGATGGTGACGGAGAATAAGACCTCTGATATCTGGAGAATCACAGACTGGGGAAGACCATGTGAAAGTCTGACTGCCTCCTTTAGCGAGAGGCTACTTTGGTTTAACATCTTTGAAGGTTATAATTTGTTTATCATGTCACAGAGGGTATAGCCCCGAGCATTTTTCCACGTCCCTGCTCCCCGCCTTACCACCCGCCTTGCTCTATTGCCTGCAGCCTCCTCCCCCGTCTCCTACCTTCCTCTCAACCCCCCCCCTTCTCCCTGCTTACCTCCCTACAGAGGACTCAGACTGTGAGGGGTATGTCAACGGGCATTACATAGGTGAGAGAATGCATGCCTTCTCTGCTTCCTCGCTAGCCTGCAGGCTAACCGCTCGCGTGTCGCCGCCTGCTGTTTCCCAGCCAACCAGTAGGGGGTGCTGCGTGGATTGCACGAATGGAAAGAAAAACTGCTTCACTAGCAGTCCTGAGAAACAGGGACAGGGAAGTCCCAGGGGAGTCTTCTGCTATTTACCGCCCCACCTGACATAGTTGTTCTTCAGCTTAACCAACAAAAGTAATGGTTTGGGATGTGCAGTCTTTGATTCCCACAGATTTAGGTAAAAATTATGCTCATTATGTAAAGTGGGTGTATAAAACTGAGATTCACATTTTCTTTAAAGATGGAAAACAGCCATTTCCATAGCCTTTGATTTAAATCTGTTTCCTACACTCGACCAGAAATCAGATTAACCTAAACAATTTCTAGCTTTCAAAAATCCGTAGTGGTCAAAAATCCATGATTGATTGCAGCATGTGTTTTAAACAGTGCACAGGGATGACTTTATTTCCTAAGTATAAAACCATCCCTAATTTTTTTCCATATCAGATTATATTCCAAAATATGCATGCAACCCTTCCCGGGGCAAACTGTCCTTCTTGCCTGGTCTGAAGCCTTCCTTCCCCTAACATACTTAGCTCCATTTGATAGCTGATGTGAAAAAAAACACAGGTCGATATAAACAAGGCTGGATTTGAGAAGACCTGCCACCAGGTGTCACTGGCGAGCACCTAGCATCTAATCTCCTAATTTATTTTAACTGTGGGGGGGACACTATTGCCATGTGCCATGCGGGTCCCCCCTTCAGCAACCTCCCCATGCTTTACCGCATCAAGCAGGGCAGCGTAAGTGCGCCCCCTACCAGCTATGTTTATATCACTTCGGGCCGCCTTGCTCGTGCTGTCTGCAGGCTTCTGCCCCCTTGCCTCCTTGCCCGCCTCCCCTGCTTTGGATGGGCTACCCCCCTGAGCCACGCACGGCCGCCTGCCGCTTGATTCCTCGTTTGGACTAAAGCCAGGTGGTGTAAATCAGTGTCTCCCAACCCGGCCCTTGGGAACCCCCAGACGGTCCACATTCTTTGCTAGGGAGCTGGGAGGAAGCAAAAATGTGGACTGTCTGGGGGTCCACAAGGAATCCCTCCCCCTGGGGACCGGATTAGGAAACCCTGGTATAAATGGTCTAACAGCAGTTACAGTTTCTCCTAAGTGTAAGCCCATAGCGCCCTCCTGTGGCCAAGCCTTTTCCTGGGAGTTTTACACAGGTACTGTCGCAGTTCCTTCCAGTACACTGAAACCTGCCTTTATTAACTATTAAAGTGCCTTATTCTGCCTGTACATTTTCCATCGACATGAGGAAAGAATGGCTTAAATATTAGTATTAGAAACCATTTTCTAGTGTACCGAATGAGGCCACAGTTTCTTCTCATAGAACGCTGTCCCCATAGTAAGATTCCAGACGTACTGACATCAACAGTAGCTCAATCTTACTGCCAGTAATGTTGTTTAGTTCATTATCAGAGTATTATTGCTCAGAAAGTTTTGATTGTCCTGTAATATCTGAGGTGAACCCTGCAAGTGAAGGTGCTTGGACGCCTTAAATTGACTGGCCCAACTAGTATCAGTCACTGTTCATTGTTACATGCTGTGAGATGTGCAATTTCTACATACAATTAGATGTGCAATTTCTGGCAAGGTATATGTTTTTATATCTGCTTTACTTACAATCACATGTAATTTTATCTCATCTGAGTAGTTTTACTTATGCAAAAATGTTCTTAGGGCAGAAGGAAAAATGATTGGTTCAGAGAGGTAACCAATCAGATTATAGAGGAGGTGCGTTAAAGCAACTAGACGAGGCAGGATCAACCAAACAGATGTCTTGGTCCTGCTTCCTCTAGTTACTTGGACTTACCTGCTCTACAACTTGATTGGTTATCTGCCTGAACCAATCATTTTCCACTCTGCCCTCAGAACATTTTTGTGTAAGTCAAACTCAGAGCAATTTTAAGGTGTTATGTTTGCCTGGCAAATTAACACCTTTGTTATTATTGACCTTTGACCTTCTCAGATAAGGTATTGTACAATGTCTTAGAGACCTTATAATGAGAGCTAAGTGGAAGGCAGGAAGTGAACAGGGTAACTTTGCCTGTGTGTCATATGTGCACCTTATTGTGTAGATTCAATTTTATGGACCTCTTTTTCCACATCAGCTGGCCTGAGGAGGAGTTTCCGCCTCAGCCGCAAAGGGCGCCAGGACACTCCCGAAGAGACCCCGCCTGAGTCAGAATTCTTGACCTATGAGGAGGTGACACGATACCAGCAGCGTCCTGGTGAACGGCCCCGTCTAGTGGTGATGATTGGTAATGCTGCTGTCGCCTCGTAACCTCACGCTTCTGTTAGATCTGCTTAAGAAATAACTGCCTTGACATTTCTCATTGGTGGTGCTCATTGTGCCTAAGATTATTGGCCATGATTAGTTAGATTGCTCTAAGATTATTGGCCATGATTGGCTAGATTGCTCTAAATTGATCCGTCTGATCAGGTATTGAGAAATTAGAGATGTCCCTGTTCAGTGCAACAAAAGAGTAAGGACTATAAGATATATAATCTATCCAGCTCGCATATTCTTCAATCCTATGTAAAAACATCAGACTATAACAAATCTGTGGCGAATATTCATCTTCTAAGTGGTAATAAACTATTTGTTCTTATCTCCAATTATACTCTCTTAGTTAACAAACAGCTCTGATTTGGAGGTGGTTTTGCTGCTGTAACGCCGGCCAGCAGGGGGCTCCATATCTGATCAGCCTGTCAAAATGGGAATGAGCATGACAAATGATAACCAGATTAATCAAATTTTGCTCAGGGCTCCGCAAAGGTTTGTGCCGCACCTGATACATTATCCTGTCACACCGCAGGATCCTTAGGAGCACGGATTAATGAACTGAAGCAGAGGGTGATAGCAGAAAACCCCCATCGCTACGGAGTGGCAGTTCCTCGTGAGTATCACCCCTCCCCAGGCTCCCGTTACCAGTCTTCCACCCATGGATGACACTTAAGGGTCCATAACAACTGCCCGTGTAGCTAGCAATGGGGTTGGTCTATGCTTTCCACTCCTGAGAGTTTTACTTACAGAAAAATGTTCTGAGGGCGGAAGGAAAAATGATTGGTTCAGAGAGAGAACCAATCAGATTGTAGAATATCCAAGAACTAGAGGAGGCAGGACCAAGACATGTGGTTGGTGTAGAGCAGGGGTGGGGAAGCTGTTCCATGGGGGGCCGGTGTGGGTGCGGCTTTTTGGGATGGCCTCTCCATCAGCCAATAACAAAACAGTGGTTCTCAACCCCAGTCCTGGAGACCCACTGCTATTGGCTGATTGAGATTTCATCCCAAAAACCCACACCCACACTGGCCCTCCATGGAACAGGTTCCCTATTCCTGGTCTAGATGCTTGGACCCAATCTTATTGGTTATCTCTTTGAACCATCATTTTTCCTTCTGCCCTCAGAACATTTTTCTGTAAGTAAAATTCCGTTAAACATGTTTTTCTGTGGACAAAGTGTGTTCCTTCTGCTGTAGTGATGAATCGGGTCACAGTTCCAAAGCTCCACACTTGATTTCTCTTCTGCAGACACCACTAGGCCCAAGAAGACTCATGAGAAGGATGGAGTGGAGTACCACTTTGTTTCTAAACAGGCGTTTGATGCAGACGCCCAAAACAACAAGTAAGCTGTTATTTTCCAAATGTTATAATTTCCAAATGTTATAATTTCCCCTGGTATGATTTGATAATGTGTTTTCTAGACACACCAGAAAAAAATAATAAGCACCTACATTTACAGCACGTATTGGCCATCTTTACAAAGAAGGATCTATCGGTGGGGTTAACAACTATCTGTTATTCATGTCTTTTTATACCTTTATGGTATCTTTATACCACAAGGTTAAGGAATAGAGAAGTGTGATTCTAGGATTTTTTTTTTAATGGTGGGGAGCATAAGAGTGGCCATAATTCACACAGAGGGGCTTACCTTATCATTAACCAATGATATGTTTCATATCAGTGAATGACAGGGGAGGGGGCACTCTGGGGGCCAATCAGCTTGGGCTGGTTCCCCTGTGGCTCCGCCTCAGTAGATACACCTGAGAAAGGGGTAATGCCAGTGCTGAACGTCTTTGGCCTTTGATAAAACCATAGGGCGCTCTGATTGGCCGGGTGGTGCTTTGCTGAATGACATCATGTCGGTCCAGGTTCATCGAGTACGGAGAATACAAGGAGAACCTTTATGGGACCAGCCTGGAGGCCATTCGCTCTGTTCAAGCCAAGAATAAGCTGTGTATCGCGGATGTGCAGCCGGAGGTAAGTGTCTGGCATGCAGTAGCTATAGACCTGCTGCATGGGACATTTCTCCCGCACGCAGATATGAAGCTTCCTTTTGCACTTCATCATGAGGTTGCCAATACTCTGCCTTGTTTAAAATGGGCTAATCATCAGCGCCAAAAACATGAGGACATAATAGCAACTGCTGTGTCGCTCTGTGTTGCATGCGTGTATATATATATAAATCAGTTTTGCCCCTCATTTGCTCCCCTGTTCTGTCACTGCACACTGCTGCCCCTGGTGGTGACGGGTGGTGTCAACAGCACCAGCTCTATTGAGCCCAGCCAGCTGCATGGGAGTGAAAACAGCAGAGGTGCTTCTGCCACAGCTTCTTCTCCTCTTCTATGTTTCAAACCTTCCTAGCTTTTAAATAGAAATATATCCCCATGACCTTTTCCCTGTTCGTCCATCCATCGCCTTGTGGCCCTATCGCTTTGCTTTTCCGGAACCTTTATGCCATCGGTGCGACGTCCTCATTGGGTAAATAGCATGGAGACTAACTCCTGCCCCGTGAAATTTAACCATTCGCCCGCCCAGAATAATAACAGCTGTGATAATGAATCACGCCATTTCTTTCCTGTCCTGAGGCATGACGAGGAACAGGGGACTCTGCGAGATGAATAAGCATGATGGATTCTCCCTTTGCCAGTGTCGGTGCAGACCATTGTAACTGACAAGCAATAAAATTAACATTTAATGACATACGGTACAGTCACCAGATGTTATTCATTGACATAGTTGCAGGCATAACTATGCAAATTAATTGCATATGTAACTGCGCTGATTGCACACTACCCCCAACTAGTGGTGGTGATTGGTATTACAATCGGACCTCCATGGGTCATTAATCAATCATTCACTATGCCGACAAATATTAAAGTCATGTGTCAGCCTGATGATTTTATAATTTGAGCTTAGTCATAGATTAATGGTGTGCTACTAAAGTTATTTTATTGCTTCTGAGAGGGAAGAAAAAAACAATTTAGTGCCAGCTTATGATGTCTATCACACCAGTACGGAGTTCACTTCAAATAACCATCTGAGAGACTGATACAACTAAAACAGCCAAAACATTGACACGCCTAAAACAGTAAAGACGTCTTGTCTCGGTAGTTCTCTGTTTTCTTTGACCCATAGGCTTTGAAGACCTTGCGCACAGCGGAGTTCAAGCCCTATGTGATCTTTGTAAAACCCCGTATCCCAGAAAGCCAGCCGCGTCGCACTTCTGGCACCTCACCAGCAGGGGGCGAGCAATACCGCATCACGGTAAGACTTCCAGGGAAATGCTCAGTGGTTAATGGAACTGTACTCCAGTCTGAATCCACTAATGCGGTCTCCACCTTCTCAGGATGAAGACCTGGAGGAGATGCGGCAGTCTGGAGCACAGATGGACCAACAGTATGGGCACTGGGTTGACCGAGTTCTGGTGAAGGAGGACATGGCCAGTGCGTGTGTAGAGCTGCGGGGAATCCTGGAGCGGCTAGAGAGGGAGCCCTCCTGGGTGCCAGTCAGCTGGTTGCGCACTTAACATCTCCCCCAGCTTCAGGCCTCTGGCCCCTGGTACTCTCTCCAGAACCCTTCAGTGCCAGCTGCCTTTTGTCCTCTTCCCTCCTGCCCTCCTTTCTTTGAAGTCATCTTCACCGACAGTGGAACGGACAGGCTAAAAATCGAACCCTGATGCGGAAGTTGGGAACGGCATGCCTGAACCACAGAGAACTCATGTTTGTGCCTCGGACACTCTATTCCACACATTCTTCGTTTTGCTCTCTACACATTTAAATCCTTTAAAAGTCCCAGCACTTAAGGGGCCACAGAAATCAGTTTTTCCGGGGAGGGGCAGGACCACAATGGTGACATCATTAATAGACAATGTCACTATTGACCTGCTTATGGTTCCTACATAAATAATTAGGACAGCATGGAACAGAAGGTTTGGATTATTGGACTGACATTTTTTGGAGAGAAGACCCATAGGTTCATCATGGCATATTTTTCTTAATTTAGTTATTTATTAACTGGAATGTCAGCTGCATTTAGACTGCTTCATTCAACTAGAATTGGGAAGCTGTCTTTGACTGTCGCAAGACCCTGATTCAAACCAAGACTGGATATCTTGTTGGTTTGACATGGAAGGCTGAGCGGACCTTGGAAATTTTCCATATCATTTAGTGGCAGCTGACAGCTATCTCTGTCTCTGAAGTCCTCATGAACATTTAAAAGAAACTGTTTTAACCACGCGGTGCTTCCATACGTCTTTCCATCACCTTATGGCCACAAAGGGAGACAGCCTGAAATTTGCTGCGCAGTGAAATGCGTTCCAGAGCGAACCCAACAGCAGAAACAAATCCTAAGGCTTCCACTGCAAAAACGATGTGTGGACATTGAAATATATGACAAAATATAATCCAGTGTAATTACAAAACAGATAACATGAGATGCCTTGAATGCGGTTTACAATATGTTGTCTTATACTGGTCTCTTAATTGTGAAACCGTGGCCTATTGTACTTGGGGAAAAACAGAAGGTTAATCTAGTTCAACAAGATAGACGATAATAGCTGCACGAGTATCAGGATGATGCAAATAACAGTTTGTTTGCATTTCAAATACAATTAAACTTTGGGTGAAACCTTGGGGTGATTATGTGTGAAGCTAGTATGTATTTGTGTGATTTATTTACCCATTTAAGTATCCACTAACTGTAATAGTTTACTGAACCTCTCATTCCAAGTCTGTTGGTACCACAGACACATTCAGATGCATGACTTTTTGATGGCATGCTGCTGAATTGTTGCCCATATAAGCTCAACCATTATCAGATATTGCGAGGTACCACAAAATGTTGCGGCAGTTGTAAGATGCATCTGGTGTATAATTACAGGTGTTGTGGTCTACGGGGACTCGTTCAGTCTGCATCTCTATGTTGCACATTTTTTTGTTTGTTTGTTTATTTATTTATTTGGCATGAATATTTATCTGTAATTGTAAAGAGGGACAGTTGAAACGAACACGTCAAATCCACCAGAAAGTGAAATGACAATGTGTACACAAAAGAAAATGTCTTCATAACTGACATGACAGGGTATAAGGTGAGAGGACACCTACGGGAATTTGCATAAAATCATAACTCTCGTTACAGGGCTAAGATTGCTTAAAAATGTAGCCTTATACCCTGCAAATTACACAACAAAAGAATTTTGAAAAAAAGCATAATTCTGCCATTTATTATCTTTTGGAAAAAAATATTATTTTATATAACTGATCACTTCATACCATTTGTTTTTGACTCTGCTCCCACAGCTCGATTTCCGTATTCTTACATTGATCCTGCTCACTCAGCACAGTTTCCGTATTTCCATTTTCTTAATCAACCCTGCCCCTGTTGCTCGAATTCCATATTTCCGTATTCTTGAATAGACCCTGCTCCCACAGCTCGATTTCCATATTCTTTGGTTGAGTATGCTTCTGTTGGTCGAATTCCATATTTCCATATTCTTGAATAGACCCTGCTCCCACAGCTCGATTTCCATATTCTTTGGTTGAGTATGCTTCTGTTGGTCGATTTCCATATTTCCATATTCTTGGGTAGATCCTGCTCCCACAGTTCGATTTCCATATTTTCATATTCTTGGGTTGACCCTGCTCCCACAGTTCGATTTCCGTATTTCTGTATTCTTGGGTTGACCCTGCTCCCAAAGCTCGATATCCATATTCTTTGGTTGACTATGCTCCTGTTGCTCGATTTCCATATTTCCGTATTCTTGGGTAGACCCTGCTCCCACAGCTCAATTTCTGTATTCTTACATTAACCCTGCTCAGACAGCGCGGTTTCCATAATCTTCGGTTGACTGCTCCTGTTGCTCGATTTCCAAATCCTTGAGTTGACTCTGCTCCTTTTGCTTGATTTCCATATCTCCGTATTCTTGGGTAGACCCTGCTCCCACAGCTCGATTTCCATATTCTTTGGTTGAGTATTCTTCTGTTGCTTGATATCCGTATTTCTGTATCCTTGGGTAGATCCTGCTCCCACACCTCGATTTCCATATTCTTCAGTCAACAGTGCTCCCACAGCTCGATTTCTGTATTCTTGGGTCAACTCTGCTCCAGTTGCTCGATTTCCAAATCCTTGTGTCGATTCTGCTCCTTTTCCTTGATTTCCAAATCCTTGAGTCGACTCTGGCCTTTTTGCTAGATTTCCATATTTCTGTATTCTTAGGTAGATCCTGCTCCCTCAGTTCGATCTCCATATTTCCGTATTCTTGGGTTGACTCTGCTCCTTTTGCTTGATTTCAGTATTCTTGGGTAGACCCTGCTCCCACAGTTCAATATCCGTATTCTTACGTTGACCCTGCTCAGACAGCTTGATTTACATATTCTTAGGTTAACTCTGCTGCCACAGCTCCTCTGTGAACTTATCTTTCTCCTTTGTCCCTTACACCAGAATGAGGAATCCTATAATTTTGCACAATCTATCAAGATGAGGTCGGGTGTAATAATTGAAGGAGAACAAAGGTAAAAGAATGGATTTCTAGAGCTGCTGAAAATCCGGTAATGAAAATGGCAGAAAAGGGCTAATAGGTGGAGAATCTGTCATGTGCTATCATGCCCGAATCTGCCTTTTTGCAGTGCTGTGTGCTGTTTCAGTAGCTTAAGGTGAAAAGTGCCACCTATTGGAAGAATTCATTAGTACATGCAATGGGCATGCTCTGTTTCAATTATTGTAGGGTAATTATAATATTTAATTTTAAATAATTATACAGCGTAACATATTCCTAGCAGATCAGCAACTAAGTACATTAGGCATGGAATTACATGCACCAATGAGTCTGTAGTGTTGGACTCTGTCTCACATCATTGCCTCCTGAACAGAGGCTAATGTAAGCTATTTCCATCTCTGGGAGGCAAAGGATTCAAGAGTGTCAATCAGAGGAGGTTTGAACAAGTACACCTCGATGGACATGGAAACTTGCAAAACAATTTAGCCTTTATGGTGTCATTAAATGGGAGGTTGCCTAGTGATTGAGGGTTTCATAGAGGTCTCAGCTTGTGTCCATTCCTGGGTCCTGCAGCTTTTCCCTTGAGCAGAGCACTGAGTAAATATCCATCTACTTAAAAATGTGTAAAACATCTTATCATCTAAGCTGCATTAAGTTTAAAATGCATATTATCACTGTCTGGTAATACCAGATCCACTGCACAATCTCTTTGTGAATTATCACTTGATTGGACAGAATTGACAGATACATGAAACTCAATATTCAGTCCTGGAGTTCAAGACAGAGTTTGATGTAGCTGCATAACTTATCATACATTTGAGTAATATTTGTACACACACACATATATATGTATCTGTGAGTGTGTGTATGTATTTTCTACCAAATCATGGGATCATATAGCCATTTCAGGGAGATCATGCATCTCTAAATGCTAGTGATGGCCAAAAGGACCCATCATGAACCATTTGCGGCATTTTTGACCACAGTAGATGGCGCTCTTGGCTTGCATTGAGATATGCTTTGAGGCCTTTTTTTTTAACAGACAGCACCATCTAGTGGGGTCAAAAATACCTCAAATGGTTGGTGAAGCACACTTTGGGCCATCACTGCTAAATACATCTGCATGGTGCATTTGTGTGTGCTTCCCAAACCCTAACCCTGTACTACACAAAAGGTTCGCAGATGGATAGTATAGCCTTGTGTATGAGGTGGCACAGGGACTACAACAAAGAGGCCAAGATGGATGCATAAAATTTAATAAATGCTATCAATATCAGACACCTGACTCTCCTTCCGGAGAGGAAAATAAGCAGTCTAGAAAAAAGCCAGTTTGTTAATGGCACCTTATCATAACTAGGGGCTATAAATAAAATCCCCAATTTCTTCTTAGGTCTCCGTCTTGCCAAAGCCTTCTCTGACAGACCACCATCTTGGGGCTGAAGTTTGATGGACTTCTGTATCTGAGGGGTCTTCCTCATTCCTGGAGGTCTGCAGAGCAGTCCACTCAGGCCATAACGCATGCATCAGTAACCACAAGTGTTTTACCCTTTTGCGTAAGTAATTTTAATGTAATATAAAGAATGCTTTATGTAGATAATATTTCATTGTCACCAGCAGAGGGCAGCACAGCTCAAAGATAAAATACTTCAACAGAAAGCCTTATTTACAGCAGTCAATTGAATAGTATGGTTTTGTGAACTGGAACACACTTGGTGTGGTGGAGGGGGCAGAGAAACGGATTATTTCTTAGAAGCCGAGTTGGAACTATTGGGGGGTCATCTGTGCCCATGTGTGACTCCATATCCACTTGTTAAATACCCTCCCAAAAAACGTTTACAGCCCTGACATGCCTCATGTGTGCTTTTCTCTGTCAGTTCAGCACCAAATGTCTGCCGTCATTCAACACAATGTGTGAAGAACACATTCTATGCCAATATATATGGCTAATTTACAATATACGCGTAATACGAAGGCGCTCACTCTGTCTGCGACTACTAAGGATTTATGGTGAATGTAAGTGCACCCCCCACCCTCCTTGGTGCAGTAGATTCAAAATGCCAAGGGCGAGCAAGGTGGTGCTGCTATACTTCATGATCGGTCAGCTGATACTTGGCAGGGGTGTGTGTGTTTGGTGGGGGGGAGCTGAAGTTTGGCACCATTTTCTCCTTTGTCATTGCACTGCTTGCATAGGAGCTCTTTAGACATTGCAGGAAATCTAATTATTCACTTATTAATTCCCTGGTGCAGATCGAGCCACGACTTGCCCTAAGGTCGTTATCGAACTGTTGGGTTCCCATTTAAGAGTATGTGGCAATTTATCATTAGCCGAACCCGGAGGACTGACCGGCCAATCATGTGATAGCGCTTGTGGAACCTCATTTGGTGGCTAAAGGTCAAGAAAGTACATTGTCAATCTATTAATACGAGTCCAATTCAACAAATGGCAAATTTTAGTTAGTGGACATGCATTTGTCACGTACGTTGATGATGCCCTTCAGAATGATCAGATACAGAGCCTGTTGTCATTTGCCTCAATAATTTTCTTAACATCCAGCCTTCAGCATTTCAAAATAATGACAAAGACCAGCCTCACAGAGTCGACAAAGCGTAAGGGAATAGCCAAATAAGAACCATATTGGCAAATGAAATGCTATTCTTAAGATTCAAAGAACTGATTATGTCCTGCAGGCCAGGAAAACACAAAACCTGCCCCCCCAAGAGCCATTTTTAAAGCCTTGATGCAGTCACACAAAAGATGGTTATGAATAAGAGCCTTTATCACTGGCTGATCCTGAAAGGTCACTGTGTTCTTTACAGTCCCATAAGCACTTGGGGGTCTGAGCCGAAGGTCTTTGTTAGAACGCAGCCAAAGCCATTGTTCACGCCTTAAAAAACCATCATCCTCTTCATCCCAGGATTATCAATGCACATCAGGTTTAGAGAGGGAGTATGGCAGTGGAAGTGGGTCAGTTGCTTGATGTGCTACAGATAATTTTACACTTATGATGACCTCTCAGGGGAGAGAATTGCAGGAATGCCAAGAACTACAAGGTATGGAAACAAAGCAAGACAACCATAGCTATTATCAAAGTACATCATCCCGGTCATCATGGTGCTTTTAGAGGCCCATGTGAATATTGGAGAAGGTAATGCAATCTCTAATCCATCAACCGGTTGAGAGTGCGGAGAACCTCTAGCACCCCCTACTGGATGTCAGTCTTGTTGCTGATTGACTCTCACTCATATTCAACTCTTTCTCCCCATACTCCCCCATGTGTTGCAAGGAATAGATGTGGAAAGACAGTTTTATATCAGGGTGCTGACAGCAATGTCAGAATGACCAAGAAACTTTACAGAATTTATTTGGCATCATTGGTAGCTATCAACAGCATAATAACAACCGTGAAAGCACAGCTTGTTTTTTGGTTTCTTAAACTACGGTAGGGGCATTCTGCCCTACACTATTCTGACACTTCGTTACCACCAACAACCTGAAAGAGGGCCGAAGCACTCCTACTTCCAGCATCATTGTTTACAGATCTGGGGCCTCATTTATAAAGAACGTTTGTAAATTTATGCAGGAGAAGTAATATTTGTACAAATATTCACCTTTCTACCAAAAGTAAAAGTCTGATTTATAAATCCTTGCGTAAACTGCGATATGCGTCTTACAAGATATACTGTAAATACCACATATCCCAGAAACATAACATTCACGTGCTTAAGAAACCGCCCCATTCCCGCCCAGTAATTACCCTATATTGGCAATGCAAATTAGCCACGTTTATATAACTGTGCACATCCTACATTTGTGACACCATATCAGAGACAAACGATGTGCAGACAAGAGGAGGAAAAGGGACTTTACCAGAATGTTCGGTGCAGACATTATAGTGTCCAGAGTAGGCTAGAGTAACGACAAGCCATTAACATCTAGATTATTTTAGTATTGTTTTTTACTTACGCATCTTCTGCGACGTTTCTGCGATCCAGTTTAGTTGATCACGGCCAACTCGCGAATGACCGAAACAGCGAATGTGAAGGGTTCGCTGCACATGGGGCAGGCCTGTACATCGTTAGTAGGCCTACGTGCATATCTAACTTTGATTACACGCTATAAATACTGTATATTGGTATAGGCCTTTCACCGAGCGCATAACAACTAACTCTAAATGCACACTTCCATCTGACCTCTAGATGTCGTTCTTTTCTGTACTGCTGCGGACCCTTCG
This sequence comes from Stomatorhinus ivindoensis, assembly GCA_019775895.2. Lineage (NCBI taxonomy): Eukaryota > Metazoa > Chordata > Actinopteri > Osteoglossiformes > Mormyridae > Stomatorhinus > Stomatorhinus ivindoensis. Next base: position 860,093 of record JABFEB020000114.1, read on the forward strand.
TAAACGTGCATTTTCAGGGTTTTCTTTATGTCGTTACTTTACAAATCTGAAAATCTTTGAATAAATGTGCTTAGGAATGTTTCAAAACAAATCGTTTGTACGAGGCCTTTATGAATGACACCCTGGTTATTCTAATGGTAAGCCTTCCGGGTATTAAATATAACGCCCAGTACGTATTCTCAGCTGCACCATGACTGCAATAATCTCATTAATGACACCACATACACCCCCCACACTCAATTTCAGATATCATAGCCACTTTTATTACTTTTATTCTTCTTTTAAAAAACAACCTCATTTCCATATTTGTGTGAAATCTCACACAGGGTCTTATCATTGCCCCAGTAAACTTGGTCTGCATAATAAAGTCAGTAACGTGTCTAATCCCTTGTATTAAACTAGGGGCTACAGTCCTATGAGAAAATATTACAGCACAAATCAATAGCAAATAAAGGTTTTAGGGCTGATCTGGGCCTTTTAAGTCCTACATTGGTTTTGAAGTGAAACGCCTGCTGAATGTTGAGGTTGAGGTTCACTGAACAGCAGCTTAAGTCGATAAAAACAATCTTCAAGAGGATGAGTTTGATGTTTCAGTCTGAGCTTTGAAGAACTTATTGCATTAAGCTGTTGCACTCACACATGGAAATGCATGTGATTAAAATAAAAATCACGTACAACCGACATTACTGTATTCAGAAATTTAAAATTGACAGAATCGTATGAACGTTAGAGATTAAGATAATAAGCTCTCCTGTCTCTATTTTGACCCATAGCAGGTGAAACTACAAAGAAATAGACTCAAATAAAGGAGGGATTAAATAAATAGATTTTCTTCAAAGCAAACAAAATGTCAAAGGTAAGGACATGGCCTTATCACCCTGTAATGCTATTTTAAATTAGCCTACTGCGATGTAAACAATGTCACGTATAATCAGGATTAAACAAGTCAATAATGATCTGATTCCGTTTAGCATCATTGTAGAATCCCTTCACGGCTTAACGGTGAATCGTGCGTGGTCTTCTTCAATATAATATAAGATGGAATAAACGTGATGTTTGAAAAATGCATTTTTTTGACCAGGGGATAGGGGCATCTTTCTTTTGTAGTACCGTGTCCATCCATCCTTGCATCTGTCCATCTTTCGTAAGCACTCAGTTCAGCACAGTACTGCAACGAAGCTGAGGCCAATCCTGGGAATGCAGAGCTGAATCTTGGACAGGACGCAAGGCCATTCACACTCGAGGATCATTTCGAAAAATGTTTCGGACCACGGGAGGAAAGTGTCATGGATACAAGGAGAGCATGCTGGGGGAGCTGAGCGTGGGAAATCGAATCCACAATGCCGGAGTGAGATGATGACACAACCTGCTGAGTTGATGTACTGCCCCGGTAGTACTGGGGAAGATGGTGGCGCAGGAGGTAGCACTATCATTCGGCAACTGTAGGGTTGTTGGTTCGAGCCCTGGTTCTTCCTGACCCCATCAAAGTGTCCTTGAGCAAGACACTGAACCCCCAATTGCTCCCGGTATGCAGGTTGCATAATGTGTGTATGAATGGGTGAATGAGAGGCATAATGTAAAGTGCTTTGGAAGCGCTATATAAATGCAGTCCATTTACTATATTTTCTAAGATATTCTTTATACTGTAGGTCAAAAGGTAAGCTGTTTTTACATGTATTTTTTCTGTCAGAATGGCACAACATCTTTTAAACAATGTCCACTCCTCCATATAGCATTGTCTACCAATCAAACCAGCGCCAGCATGTTAGTTTGCTGTTTGTTGTTACAGCTTGTTCCCTTCCTGTTCCTCCAAATGCAAAGTGGCCCAGCTGGAGCAGCGTGCTGCGTTTGGCAGTCCGACTGGCGTACAGCCCCGGGGACAGACAACCTGATGTATGTGCCCCCCGCTGGACGTCCTGGGGATTGCCCGTCATGGAAGCGCAGAAGGTGGCCCGTAAGAGTTTGCAGGCGGAGGACAGACTTGACAGCTGGGAAACACAGGGAGGTAAATCTGTTTCAGTGAGAAATGGATCAAAATACAACGTTAACATTTGTAAGCAACAAAAGCTACTAAAAACACAAATTCTTTTTCACGATGCAAATATACAATAATATTATACATTGTGCACATTTTACTTTTATTCATATATGTTTGTATATAAATCATTCAAATTATGTAAACTTAAATGTGCCTTTCAGTGTTTCACATTGTTAAGTTAAAGTGCTGTATAATGCTGGCGTAAAGGCAGCATCATTCAATACCCCTGTATTGCTGCATTACAATAACACGATCTGGCGGTTTTCATGGCCTGTTTTCTTATATAGGACACATGATCCTGAAATATAAAAAAAGGAATTCCTGCAGTTGCATCTTAAAACGGATGTGTCTAACGTGAATTAACTGGTGAGATGTATTATAAAGCGGACTAGCAATCAACTAAAAACCCCTTCCTGTCGGCGTGGCTTTTAAGAGAAAATAGGCACTTTTAGAGTCTGCCATTTTTTGGGGTATGGCAGGGGGCAGATCACCCTCCCCCTTAGAAATTTAATCAAATTTCATAATAAATAATGGCTGGGATGCACCCATGAGTGACATTTATATTTGCTCGAAACGCCGCTACCTAATACAACCCGATCAGGGAAACTGGGCGTACGGCACCTACACACTTGCTCCGCCAGTCATCTCTCCGGCCGTCTCTTATATCCTGGATTTTTAGTTTTTGGCAATCTGACTCCTGAGGGCTTTTTAAAAATAATGCTCTTGCATGGACGCCAAAGGTCGCTTTCAGGGAGACCGTCAATATTTATCGTCTTCGCGTTATTAGCATTTCAAACTTCGGGGCAGATGTTTGGGCGGAAAAAAAACTTTCATAAATACTTTATTGGTAAAGGTAGGCCAAGGCGATGCAGGCTGATCGCTGGCTTGCTGCTGATTTATATACTGTATTTCCAGTCGTACCCCTTTCTTATGAATTATATATTTAAAAACGTACGCCTGTGGGAGATTCTGTATATGTTTAAAATGGCAGCACGAATCGATGCAACATACATCTAGAATATAAATATCTTACACTCTAACCAACATTCAGATGTCAGGTAGGCAGGGTCTCTGTTAGAAGCTATATCTGCAGCAGGGGAAAAGCAGACGTTCTTCCTGACGTGTGATACTTTAGACCTCGTCAGACATGAGTGTTTGAGGTTCTTCGGTTTTTCCCCTGTTCAGTCTGGAAAGTGACGGCAGTTTTGCTGCACCGTTGGACTGAAATGCATACTGCACGTCGAATCTGGCCCAGTGTGGTGTATCTGGGAGTGCAGAAAAGATCAGTTCTGTTTTTTGGGATATTTCTCCACCAGAGGGATTTCTTTTTTGGCTCTTGGTTTATAAAAGGCATCACACCGCCTCTGCCCCCAGCTCACTGGAACAATTCTGCAGGGATGGGCTGTTTATGTTATATAAACGTAATTTCATTGTGCCACAAAATGTGTAAATGTCCCATTGCTTTGAAAATAGATTAAACAATACTGTATTTGTTGCAAAATTTGCATTTGGGTGAGGCTTCTTAAAAGTTACAAAAATGTATAACCTTAGCAAATAAAAAATTAACAGAAAAATGCACATTTGATTAAATTAGAATATGATCAGAAATATGTCCTGGAAATAGGCCTAAATACTGGAAACTTTTATTTTTTTTACTACATGTTTATGGATTGATTAATACAGACACTCACAGTTTTATGATGGGGTTACATTCTGATAAACCTATCGTAAGGCAAAAATATCATAAGGCGAAAATATATTTTAATTCCTGTATACCTACCCTAACAAACATCATAGCCTAGCTTAAACATGCTTATAACACTTACATTAGCCTACGGCTGGGCAAAGTTATTAACACAAAGCTTATTTTATAATAAATTGTTGAATATCTCATGTAATTTATTGAATAATGTACGGAAAGTGAAAAACATCTACCCATCGTAAACCCAAAATATCGTAACACGGACCGTCATAACGCAGGGAGCGTCCGTATGTGGAAAGTTGTGTTCTCCTAATTTGCAAATCAAAAATAATTTAATAAAGAAGTCTCGGTAAACTTCTGATTTAAGCCGCTACCCATCAGGGGCAAATGAAAATTGCGGTTGCCGTGGCCGACCGACCAGCATATTCCTGTTAATCAGCGCCATTGTCATAAGTGATGATGGCTGTGAGATAATGATCTTTCCAGTATAATGGCTGCTCTACCTAGTGGTCACTCAATTTCAGGGCCGATAGGCTGTTGGCTGTTTCATGCGTCAAATTCGTTATCGATTACTAATAGCTGAGGTATATGTTTAATTGGCTTACAACTTTAGAATTGTAAACCGTTATAAAGTCATCACTACTTTACTGTACCCAACTTAAAGTCTCCAGTACAAGTCATGTGTGTTGCTGTTTATTGAGCTAGTCTGTAGCCGTATAGGGTATTATGGAGCACAGCGGCACATTATTAAGGTACTGAGCATTAGTAATCAGTAATAATGTTCCCCTGAACTTTCAACCTCCACAGCAACTTGTTTGTTGACTTTTTTTCACTGCAGGTATCCAGGGGGAGTAATAGAGTGAAAAAGTGCATCTGAGCATTAGGCCCCCAACAAGCGGGAGAGCAGAGAGCGTTTATTGTGAATCTTCAGAAGAATGTTTGCAAAAGCGCAAGAAAACTGCACAAATATCACAAAATTCCCCAGGGTTCCAGATCCACCTTGAACACCCCGCTGTTTCATTTGATGCCAGTGCTTTGCTGATAATAATCTCCTGCATAGACATGTGGACATTTATTTGACCAATGGCGCGATTATTACATATCACATCAGCCTTTGGTGTGTTAATGACAGCTACATATTGGATTATACCACTATGCCAAGTTGGAGGGGGGAATCATAACAGGCAGCTTCAGACTATAGCTTTCATGGGGAGAGGGTGTACAAGTGTATCACGAGCAATGGCACGTTAATTAAAATGGTTCGACCTTGTTGGTAGAACCCAGTAAATTAACAGTATCTCCAGCAGACAAAAAACGGCCTGTTCTCGCTGTGCTCCGACCACCATTCAGCACCTGATGGATGAGGATGTGCCTCTTTATCTCTTCATACGCTCGTAAAATGTAATGTAATTCAGGGAGATGGTCTCAAATTAAGCCGTTGCATATTCCTGTCATCTGTCTTGAATTTAATGCAATTCCAAACATTGTCGAGCAATAAAATTCTTTTTGCAGGAAAGTGAAACATATCAGCGAGGACAGGTACTGGCGGAGAGGTACTGGCGGAGAGGTACTGGCGGAGAGTACTGGCGGAGAGGTACTGGTGGAGAGGTACTCGCGGATAGGTACTGGCGGATAGGTACTGGCGGAGAGGTACTGGTGGAGAGGTACTGGCGGAGAGGTACTGGTGGAGAGGTACTCGCGGAGAGGTACTGGCGGAGAGTACTGGCGGAGAGGTACTGGCGGAGAGTACTGGCGGAGAGGTACTCGTCTTGCTAATTTAACGTTTACGTTGAGTTTCGGTGTGATGGGTTGGCCCCCTGTCCTGGGTTATTCCCTGCCTTGCACCCCCACAACCCTACATAGATTAAGCAGTTTTGGAGTAGGCAGGGGAGTTGAATTTCATGTTCATACACTTGCCCAGTTAATGTTAACTAAATAAACCAGAAGATGATCTGCTGTTGGGTAGATGGTGACTCAGTGGGGGGGGGGGGGCGCTGTTGCTTCACACCCGCAGGATTGGGGGTCCGAATGCCTCCTCTGTGATGTTGTTGTGGGTAGTTTTGTGTTTGTCCCCCGTTACAATTTGATGTCCATATTGTGAGTGTGTATCTGTCTGTCATCCAGGGTGTGCCCCAGAATTCACAATGCCTGATATTGCACCTATCCTCTGATTTGTTGGAACGTTATTAGCTGTCAAGAGTTGGGGCCTCAAGGATATGCTGGAAAGGATGATGAAGGCTGTTTGGAGCTCTGTGGAACTGGTTCAGGCTTGTGTTTGACTGGTCAGCTCTTGTCCTTTCCCAGTAACCCCACTTGAGAAGTATGTTCAGTGCTGGTCAGTAACGTACCTTTCCTATGAAGCCCCTGTCCAGAGTGGGGTGTACAGTCAGCACCTCTGGGTCGCTCTGGTTTAAGAAGAGCGGCGTAGAAGGTAAATAATGTGGCGATAGTCTCTGGAAGTGACCTGAGGTCTGTCCTGGAAACTCTGTGTGGCTTGGGTGATTATTAGTGTGGTTTTTATCACGTCAGACCCCCCCCCCCCCGGCAACAAGCAGTATGATGAACAGAGAGGTTCAGAGGGAAATGCTACGGATAGCCTCCTCTCAAATACTTTAGATAGCATGTTCTAACAGTCGTGATTTTCTGATCTCTCTAGAAGTGATAAACATCAACCTTCAGTCACGTCTGAGTGGTTTACGGCTTCCCGCCAAGTGCTTGCTTCGATCTGCCCTGAGATCCTCCCAGTCCGTCCCTTTTGGCAGGTGCCGGTGTGCTTGTAAAGGCTGCTGAGCTCTTACATAATCTTTCGGACTGAAGGATAACAAAAACATACTGGAGAATAACGGTGATCCTCTGTCTAGCCATGAATTTTCTGCAGTATTATGGCCTGAAGTGTTCTTCCTCCAGCAAACCACCAATCTCAATGACCAGACCAATATCAAGGTCATTTTCCTTTTTTCCTTAGGGAGTCCTGTCCTTCCTAGTCAATGCTCGGCACAGCCTTTCCTGTGGGAGGAAGGTGCTCTGTTTTATGTGCTTATGTTGGTGTGTCATCCAAGATGAGCGTCTGAAACGCTGATGGTACCTCTAGGGGGTTTCTGGTCTAGAAGCGGCTTTGACACTCCGGTCGACCCCATATTCTTGCACTAGCACGCCTTCTGAGGCACCGCTTATCAGAGTTGGGACAGGAGAGCCAGGATGTGGGAATGGGCCTAGCGTGACCCGTCGATTGGAGCCGCGTGTCTTCACTGCCATGTTGTGTGGGCTGTGTAAGAGCTCGCCTGCCGTACGAACTGCTGCAGTGTGACCGGGCACTTTCTCGTGACCCGTCGATTGGAGCCGCGTGTCTTCACTGCCATGTTGTGTGGGC
>JABFEB020000114.1:891352-903232 GCA_019775895.2 Stomatorhinus ivindoensis
CCCCCCCCCCCCCCCCCCCCCCCCCCCCCCCCCCCCCCCCCCCCCCCCCCCCCCCCCCCCCCCCCCCCCCCAAAATTCACACAAAAAGGTCAACCTTTTCATTAGCCAATGATATCTTCTGAGAACACGAGTGATAGGGTAGAGGGTACTCCAGGAACCAATCAGATTTCAGTGACCCTGTGGCCCCGCCCCCGAAAAGGTCCCTTTTAAGTGTCGGTTCTTCTCTTTCTATGACAATCTTGTGAATTTCTTCCAAAGCTGTCCCAAGAGGGTTGTGCTTTTTGTAATATTGAGTAAGGTACTTCTCACATAATCCATACCTACGAGGACTGCAAAGCAACTGAATAAACTTTTGAAAAAAAACTGTACAGAATTTTAACATCATACATATCTAGAGAAATATTAGGAAAATCTATGGAACAATTTTTTTTAAAAAAAGAACAGAAATATTCATGGGTGGTTCTTTGGTGCCATTTGCAATTAAGGAAGCCCAACGCTGACTCACTCAACTGACCAGGAGATCCGAGCCAGCAACCTTCTGTTCACTGCCGCAGCCTCTTAACCCGCTGAGCTGCACAGCGCTCTCCAGGCGCATGCAAATGCCATTAGGCGTTATTTACGACGTTCTTAGCAGCCAATACTAAATCGCATCTGAGGATGTGCTCTTAGTTTGTTTGTTTTACAGCTGTGTCCTTCTGAAGTCTTTCCTTCAGTGCCAAAGGACAGTAGGGCAGAAACTTTCCTGAGCACTGCTTTCTGGCATGGATCCTGTAAATGCCAGCTTTTGTTTTTTTTTTTTTTTTAGAAAAATAAATTACTTTTACAGTCCACTGGGTAAAAGATAAAAATAATCTGACGCCTGGTGGCTTGGTCTCAAGGAGGCTGCGGCATTTTATAATCAAAAGACAACAGGAAAAATAAGTTACTCTTGTATTTTTTTTAGACTAATCACTGTCCTCATGCCATTGAGATGGAAGCATCCAATCAGCAAGACTCACACTGACCAATTGCATTCTTTCGAACTGATCGGTCAGCCTTGTGATTGGCTCATCCAGTCCTGATACAGCATTAATGAGATACAAAGCATGATGTATTGAAGCCCAAGTGCATAACACTAGCAAAAATTACTTATTTTAACAGTATTACTTGTTTCTGTTATATAACAGGCTCACCAGGCAGCACTATAATCTCTCACCTCCAGGGCTGTGGGATCGATTCTTATGCCCTACTGTCTCTGCACAGTCTGGATGTTCACCACAGGTTTGTACAGGTTAGGTGAACAAGTCACTCTAAATTTCCTATAGTATGTGATTATTTGTTTGTGACGGCAAGGCATCCTCCACAGCAAATACCCTGAGTGTGTGTCCCATGCTTCCTGGAGGATTGGATTACAAGTTACAGAAGATGGATGGATATATACAATTTCATATATAGGTTTGTGATCTTATATATACAGTGAATTGGTCCCTTGTTGAAATACCTTTCTGACTTGCTGTCCTCCCTTTTCTCCTCCCCTCTCCATTCTCCCAGGCAGCTATTTTATAGGCCCCTGCACCCAGCGCTACACGAATAAGTAACAACAAAGCTCTCCTTTGCAAAGCCATTTTTTCCCGATACGTGCTCTGCCAACGAATAGGTCAGGACCCGCTGCTCCGGAAGGAGATTCCACATGAGTGCTCTGTTACTCTGTTACTTTGTTGCTCTGTTACTTTGTTGCTCTGTTGCTCTGTTACTCTGTTACTTTGTTGCTCTGTTACTGTTAATCTGTTGCTCTGTTGCACTGTTACTTTGTTGCACTGTTACTCTTTTGCTCTGTTACTCTTTTGCTCTGTTACTCTTTTGCTCTGTTACTCTGTTGCTCTGTTACTCTGTTGCTCTGTTACTCTGTTGCTCTGTTGTCCTTCCCCTCTCAGAAACATTAATAAATTGCCTTTTTTTTTTTGGTTTGTGTGGCCGATGGACGGCGCGACTACAGCTTTTACTAATTTTCTGAGAAGAAAAATCAGTGAACTAGCTCTTCTGTAATTACTCCCAGTAACCGTAAGGACAGTGAAATGGCCTCCGTTAGAATGAACGCTCAATCTAGTCAGATTCCCCACAATTTCCCCTAAGAGCTCTGGGCTGCCAGTGCTGCCTCAGGTTGTGTATGACAGTACAAACATCCTCCATCCCAACTGACGGAAAATCCCAGCCCTTCATACTGCATTGCTTGCGTTTCTTTTCTTTTGGGAATCATGTGCTTAAGCTGCAATCACATCCCTTGATTCAGTGTTGGGATGAGCCTGGGATTCCCCGATTGCGAATGGCCGGAGTTGATAGATGGAGCCCAGCGGAGTCTCCTTATGCCCAAATCACACCATGTCTGAGCGCAACTCCACCTTTTTTCTTAATGTCCCAAAATTTAGTAAAAGATTCTAAATGACGGTTTAATAAAAGGGCAGATTTATGCTTTTCTTCAGCTTTAATGTTAATTTTAGTTCCTACAGTACATGTTTTTTGTCTCGTGTTTGAAAACCAACTGGATAGTAGCTCTGCAGGACCGGAGTTGGAGACCCCTGGACTAACTTCAAGCTTATTGGAGGGTGACCTAGTAGGATTTCACAAATAAAACGCAGAGTTAAAAAAAAAAAAAACTATAAAAATAGAACAGGAGGAATGCAAATTGAGGCTCTTTGATCAAATGAGCCTGAGAGTAGAACAGTCAGAGAGAAGAGAGGAACCTTGGATTTAATTTGCCGGTAAACGCGGGCTGACTTTACAATGTGAACTGCAAAGACACTGCAAGTCACGTGGCATAAACGCACAAGTGTTTCTTCTGACAGGACAGCTGTTGGAACTCACACAGCTGGCGACACCACAGCTCCAAATCAAAGCAGGATTTTAACGGGGAAATCGTCGCATTTTTCATCCAAATTAACTGCGCACTTGTTTTTGGAAGCCTAAATATGCAAGGTCGATGGCCTAAGCTGACATTCTGGAATATTCCAGGTTTTGTCGACAGGAGGCCTGGTTTACTGCTGGCGCTTTAAATGGCAAGCTGGTAAGTCAGCTGCCTGTCCGTGCTGGAGAACAGGACACAGGTTTTCACAGTGGAGATGCGACACTGGGGTTTTGGAGGTGCCTGCAAGGGTCTAACAGTGTAACGGGTCGGTGAGTCAGTGGATCAAGCGGGCAGACACGCGACCGGCGTGAGGGAGCAGGAACGAGCTCAGGGCTGGTTGGCTAATGAGCCGGGGGGTCACTGCCCCGTCTCCGTCGCTATCCACACTGCCAATGCAGAATTTGTTCTCACTTAATTTAGGGAATTTTACAGCACCGTCCAAAATACCGCAGCAAATTTATTATTTGCATTTAACGCATCTATCTGACACGTTCATGAACAGCAAATTGCAGTAGTGGGGCAACAACTTATGAGAACTACCTGGGACTGGAACCCACAACCTTTGTATCGTTTGCATAATGCTTTCATTATCATTCCTTCTTTCTTTCTTTGGTGATATTCAGATAATCTGTTTGTCAGGATTTTGTACTTTAGTATATGCTGTACTTGATTGCACTGTTTACTGTCTTTGTACTTTGTCTATTGGCACTAATATGTATATATGTTTGTGCTCTAGGTACCTTGCTGCTCTATGCACAAGATTCCCCCCCACCACCTGGGCAGGTTAATCGTAAACTTAAAAACTTATTTGAAAATTGAGTTTGCCATTTGTTATTATGTTTTTTTACTTGTCACATTCTGGGCACTCCCCCTTGCCACAGAAATGTCACCCTGATCTTGAGGGCACCTCCAAACACCCCCGGGCGTCGACCTGTGCCCCTCTCAGCCACACAGTTTATAGTGCCACCCACGGAAAATGGGTGTGATGCGGGGCACATTCAAGTATCGTGAGAAGCATCTGGGGTCAATGATTCATGAGGGCAATGCAATGGAAAAAAATAGAAGTAATTTTACAGAAAAATAAAAAAAGCACTCAAGTGACATGGAGTAGCCTAAATGCCATGGGCATTCATCATCTTGTCGTGTCCTCTTTTCATCACAGTGGCTGTATCATAGCCTTTCATTGTCCAGATTCACACGTTTACAAAGCAAGGGTGGAGTAGTGAACGGTCTGATTCTAGCCTAACTCCTTATATGGCATTGTTCTAATTAGCATCACTTTTCCAATTATCGATTGGTTTGTTCAACAGACACCCTTACCCAGCTCCTCCAATCAGGCATAAGGCGTCCGACAAGCAATCACCGGTAATAAAAAGTAACTATCCCTAATGCAATCTATAGGAAAGCTCGTTCCCGGTGAGATTTATAGTGTGTGTAGCCATGTTTAGCATCATCTGACTTGCAGCTGACAGCACCTCTCGGGAGATAAGATCAGGAAGACAAGCCGGGGGCCTTGTAGCGCGGGAACTCCAGGCTTGTAGCAGGGGAGCATCAGGATCCTGGAAGCAGGGAGCTCAGGGCCTGAAGACATCTACCCAACAGTGCTACTGGTGCAGAACACGTGCGTGTATGAGCACCCGAGGTTTCAGGGCCTCCTATTGGCCACAGACAGTCACTATACTAAATATTACATAAATGTGTTCATTATTTGGCAGAAGGCCCCTAAGACGACGAACCTGCCCCTGGATTGGTGACCGACAACCTAAAATGACTCCCAGTGACTTGAAATGACATGAATTGATGCAGTGCTAGACAATATAATGCGCAATACCTGACCATTTTCTAGTCTTCAGCATTGTAATGAGGATTGCGATGACTATCTCGTTTGATTATTCGATAATTTCTTCCCTTTATCCTTTTATACTCTTCCTTGTTACCCCCCACGGTGGGGGGAGGGGTATCTCACCTGTTTCGCCCCACACGGGCAGGTACTCGTCCTGCTGGATATCCAGCATGATCTCTAGCCCGTTGCCCGTGCCGCCCTTCATCGTCGTGCGAAGCGTCTTACCCTCCTCCGCCGCGTTGAATGTGTAGCACTTCCCGTACCTGGTGAACACCTGGAGCAACAGAGAGATGTGAAGGTCATTCAAGTTTGTGGACACAGCTGGGTTCATGTTCTGTCGGACGAACATGAGGGAAAACTATGCGTGCGTGCCTAAGGGCATCTGAGAAAATATTTATGAGTCATTTTTGCGTTTACTTGATTTTTTCCACCAAGTTGTGTTCTAATTTTTCACGCTTGAAGGCTATGATGCATTTAATTCCATCTTTTGGCGGCTAAAATGGCCTCAGACTTCAGATCAGAGGAACCATCAGCATTCCGGAACACGATATAAACTCCTTTATTGATTTATCATCGCCCACTTTCGCATTCGCTGCTCTGGCTGAGACAAATCCTATTATTCCGTCTAATGGACCTTTAACAGATCGTCCTTCCCGCTCTTGGAGATGCCGTCGGACGGCAGCTGGGTAAGCAAAGAGATGTGGAGCGCGCGGAGCATGACAAGTGCCCCCAGGCACACACCACACAGCACGTGAAGCTTTCTGAAAGTATCCAGCGCCTGCGTAGGGCAAGACTAAAGCCTTTATGACATGTTGACATTCCGCGCCACGCGGCAGCCAGACTGAAAAGAGGCCACACAGGCAGCTGCTGCGGTTTCTGCCTCTTTGATCAGATCTTCCCCTCCTGTTTCTTAAGAGATAAGAAGACGCATACAGACTCGTTCCCCCATGTCGTTCCTGCTGCTGTTTTCCTCCCCTAAACCCACAAGGCTGCAGTTCAGCCTGGCGTCAGATCGACCTGCACGGTTTCACAGACAGGATAGCAGCGGGCCCATTTGTTTAGACACTGGAGCAAGTCCCCTTCGACGGCGCAGGAACAAACCGACGCTGCGGGATCCTTCGGAGGGGATCGAGGCGGGTGACTAAATCATCCTGGGGAGCCAAGAGACACGATTAGCCGGTTTTCTCGCCAATCCCTCCCCACGTAGCCATCCGAGAAGCGGATGACAAATAAGCCAGTTACCATAGTGAGATCCATAGGACATTTAAACCCTATGGTCCCGCCCCTTGGTAATGACCACCAATCAGAAGCCTTCATTCCATGATATAAGGAGCACCAACTGAATTTAAATCCTATATCGACCTGACCATCTTTAAAGCTATTTTTTATTTGTCAGTTCCTCCCACAGCGACCATCAGAAGTGCCTCGACTTGACCCAGTTCTGTTCCACAGGCCTCGTCTGTTTGTCATCTCATGTCCTGTCCTGTATTCACAGGGCCCAACCCAGACTACAACCTGCGACCCAAAAGCGCTCCCATTATCACTACATAGGCTAGTGCAGCTATCATATCTGTCCCCATAGACCTGCAGGTGTCCAGTTCATCGTTCGCTGTCACTCCTGACTTCCTGCCTGAATACCAAGCCGATTCGATGCGGACTCCTGATGGCAAATGGCAACACCAACCATAAATATGCAACTAGGCACCTAGTGTGACTTATACCGAAATAATGTGTGTTGGTACTTCTCCCCAAGGGTCCGAAGGTTTACAAATACGCAGAAAAACCCCAGTTATCACCTTCAGCTGAAGACAATTACTGCTTAAGCCACATGCTGACAGGAGTGGTGACTTCCCACGCCTGACTGATGGGAACCAGTACCATCCTGGCCTGGGAGGCCAACAGATATCCCAGATAAACAAGACCAAGCCAATCTAATAATTTCCAGTTCTGTGTAATAATTCCCAATTCCAGTTCCTCCTACTGTTTTGATGACTATATAAACTAGCAGCAAAATCAAAGCAGGTCAAAACAAAACAGAATCATCTGGCACATCTATTTGCTGCTACCTGCTGTCCTGCGAGATAAAAAAAAGAAAATAAAAAAAACAGTTCTTTTGTCTTTTTCCACCGCCATCTGTGCCCAGGCTCAGATGTGAAAATTCGACCGTGAGACGAACACTTAATGCTATCTACAAAGAAAGCCTGGACCAAATCACTTCTCTTACAATATGCATCTGTCAGTCAAATAAAAATAAAAAATAAAACACAGACACACACACACACACACACACACACACACATGCCTTGGCTCAGAAATCGATTCCCTCTGAGAAAACAAACAACCAGCTTTAGGCGAGAAGCAACTTCATTTTTTAAAATGTGTTCCATAATGCCTGCGGTACAAATTTCATTACATTAATAATTTCTGTTTATTTTGTATAGTGCTGGAGTAAAGGCGTCCACCACGCGAGTAAATATTTGTTATATTTAGACAAATTTTGACGCTGGAGCTCAAAATGACCGTGTTCCTCATTTAGTTGGGGACTTGGCCACAGGTCATTAACCGGCAGCAGATTCTCATCATGACCCTGAAGGGAGGCCATTCCTCTTGGGATCTCATCAGCACTTTAATCATCCACAGAGGATTCATGGCGGATGAATATGAATTACAGCTGATTTCCCATCTTTTATTTCTATTGTTAGAGCTGTTCATTTCTAACACATTAAGAGCCCTGGTATTTTTTTCCTCTTTTACCTCCTAATAACCAGAAGTTACAGCCAGATTTGTCCATTTTAAGCACTAACGTGGGTCGAGGTCCCAAACTCACATTCTGTGAATGCAGACCTTCATCCACAGTCTGGGACGGGCCTTGGATGTCGGCCTGACAGAGAGATGATTATTCCCTGCGTATACTGGCAGGTGCTTTGACACTAACTTATCTGCGGATTTTTCATGTTCTCGATTTTATTTGTCTGCTGTTGTTTAGCAGAGGGAGACCTGGCCTTGCAAAGACGTGTGTCGGCTTCAGGACGAAACTGCAGTCTATCTCAAAACATCCTGAGCTGCTGGAAAGCATGGTAACACCAATCATAGGTGCAGAGGCAGGGCCGAAGGCCTCAGGTGAAAGCTGATTGGTCCCCTGAGTGTCCCTTCCCCTGTCACTCACCGATTTAAAACATATTATTGGCTAATGAAACGGTTAGGCCCCCTTGTATGTGTTCCATATTTTTTTGCAAACAGCACTGTGCATTTTGCCCCCCCGACTTAAACAAATCCTAGAATCGGTAAGACAGTCGCTTTGTTAGTGTTTTTATAGGGTGGTTGTGTGTGGAGTTGAAGTGGCTAATTGGAGTTATCAAGGTTTTTAAGTAATTTCTTCACTGCCTTGTCTTGACAAGGTCATATTCTGTGTTTCCTAGAATAAAGCACTTTATTCATAAAACTCCCCAGTCTGGCATCTCCATCCCGCCTTCGAAGTCAGTATCTGCCTCGTAACCTTCCCCACATCACAATAAGCCGAAGGGGAGTTTTTATGTCAAGTTATTATTACAAGTGTACACAGCTTACAGCGGCGTTTCCCAGCTGGTGCAGCCCCAGGACCCACATTTCCTTGGTTGTTACATAATGGCAAATTTTTGAAGTCCTGAACCAAGTGTATTTCCAAAAAAATTGTAGTAATAATAAATATCACACCGGCCTAAATAGTGTAGCAACATTAGCACAATGTGTCCATGCTCCAGTAAATAACAAAAAAGTCCATTATTTGGAAAAAATAATAATATATATATATATATAATTTTATTTATTTATTTTTTTCAACAAGCACATTGGATCCTTAAGGTTATGGTGACCAGGAGCAATCTAACCCAGAAGGGCAGGGGGGTAAAGCAGGCTACACCCAGACAGGGACAGGATTCGGACACGGAGACAGAACCAGGGCGATGTTAGAGTTACACATTGACACAAACCCCATTTTCTTATTGAAAACTGGAAAGCGTGGCGACTGCAGATAACCAGCATGGGACCATGAAGGCCTTGCAAAGACAGTGCAGGGCTTAAATTTGCACTAACAGCCCCAAAGTAATGAGTGAACCTTTTCAGCCACTAAGCAGACATGCTGCATTACATTACAGCTCGTTAATTTAAAAGACGCCATGAAAGAACTCAGCATGACGGCTGGGAGTTTATATGTCAAAATGTCACCATGCTGTCCTTTGGTAATTAGTGGGGGGGGGGCAGTATAAAATAGGGACCTGAGGGAATGAGATACGTAAATTAAAAAATAAAAATCATCTGCATTTGTTGCATAAAGAGATGTTTGCAGGCTGTAACGTCAAAGACGTACCAGCGCTACGCCAGGCTCAGGATTCATGCTGAGATCTTTTCTGTTCCTGGGCATAAATCCATAGATCCTTAATTATTACCAGTATAAATCTATTGCTAATTTGTTGGCTGCCAGAAAAAAAAGGCATTTATGAGTAAAAAAAATGATGCGAAGTTTCATAAATAATAAATCATTAAAAAAAAACACACAGGCGGAGACAGGGCAGTAAATGAATCAAAATGTTTCTCAAATCTGTTTTACATATGAAGCAGATCTTTGCAGTGCAGCCAAATCCGATACGTAACAGAATTACCGGGTGTCAACAAAACAATCACGCAGATAAAACTGCCGTCTGAATGATCACCGTGTTCCTGTATTAGAATTCCAAAGAAGTCACACCAGTAGTCGGGCCACAGGTAGATTTCCAGGATATGTGAAAAAGGCGAATAAAAAACAAAATCCTTAGTAGGATCTACTGTTACAAGTGTTTTTCTTAACGAATAAAACATCTGGTCCATATTTTTGGCCAACGGCACTGTACATTTTGCAATTCGACAAGGAATACGAAAGAACGTGTCATGCTTGTGTAAGGATTATACGAAAATACAAACTGCAAAAAGATTGCATTGTAAAAAATGCTTATTCACAGTACTACTTGAATCACCAATATAAAAATTGGATAAAGACTAGAGACGTTACGTGTCGACATTTATTTAGCCAATCTTTTGTTTATTTTCCAGACTGAGATACAACGCAAAATTATAATGATATGTAGGTTATTATAAAGTTACTTTAGTGCGGCGCGGCAGACGGTGCCAGTCAATTTGGTGCCTGAGTCATTGATGATCGGGATGTAAGATTCGCTTAATAAATAAAAAGGCTTGTTTTTCATTTTTTTTTAGGAATTTTTGTTTTAGTCCTGGTGTTTTTTACCTTGATGCAATTGCAAGAGTCCATTTTTTTTAATCACAGAAGTTTTAATCACCAAGAAAACAAATTATGACAGTTAAATTTGAATTTTTTCTTTTTAAGAAACTTTTTTTAGTCCTGGTGTTTTTTTTTTTTACCTTGATGCAATTGCAAAAGTCGGTTTTTTTTTAATCACACAAGTTTTAATCCCCAAGAGAACAAATTATGGCAGTTAAATCTGAATTTTATTTTAAGAATTTTTTTTAGTCCTGTATTTTTTCACCTTAATGCAATTACAAGTCGTTTTTTTATCACAGAAATTTTAATTAAAAGAAAACTAATTATTACAATTAAATCTGAAATACCTCAACCACAAAAAAATTCAGTTCCCACTGAAATCCATCCATCCATCCTCTATACCCAAGTTGTTCTATCTATGTATGTATCCAAAGTTTTTCCCAGAGACTGAGAACAAGGAAGAGAACAACCCAGGTTGGGTCGCCAGCACACAGCAGGTCTCACTTAAATGTTTTTACTAATTAAAATCGAATTAAAACTCTCTTAAGTGAGCTGAATGGTCTTTGGTCATTGCTGATTTCATCACTTCATGACTGAATATCCATTTCGATGCGTGCACTAGAATCTAGTTTGGATCCAGCTACTTTCTTGTTGCTGACGTACATTAAGAGTAAATACACATCAGGAGTAACCGTGGAGGAACCTCTGAGTGACCATCTCCACATATAGTCATACCCAGACTGGACCTGCTGTCCTCCAGGCACTTCGCCCCCCCAAGCTCATTCGATTTAAAGTTTAAGTGTAACATTATTTAATTCCTAGGCCTATATTATATTATTTATGAATGCTGTTAGTATCGTGTTTTTTGTGTTATCAAAGTCAATGTTTGCATGACTGAACCCCACCATAAGGGGGTGGTGAAACTCTGGATTTTTTTTTGGGGGGGGGGGGGGGTTGTGGCCGTAAAAAATTAAGGAACCCATGTAATATAGCACATGTATACTGGAACAATCACTAAGCGTGGTAGCACAAGACTGGTTCAATTCCCCGTCTTTTGTTGGGATAAACACTGGATTTGTTAGATGGTGGTTCTGAAATGACCCTCAGCTATCACCCCGTTGTAAAGTCATAACTGAAACCTTTATACAGCAGCGCTGCCTCTACATTTATGTGTTTATATGTCAATCAAGACACTTCAGGCGCTCTGTCATGGGTTCAGATCTGAGTCACTTTTCGAAGCTTACGTTGCTTTTTCATTACAATAACTAACAACACCACTTGACATGAGTTATTCTAGGCTTGATATTTTTAAAGGTACAGTGCGTCTCTGCTTGCGGTGCCATTGGCTGGCCAGCTGTCCGGCTGCGTCTCTTGCTTCTGGGCCCGTGGGATAGCTCAAAGCTCCTTGTCGGTGATTTAAACAAAGTCAACTAAATGGCCCAGTATTTGTCTGCATAGGTGTTTTCATACCAAAGCACAGGCTGTCCTGCCCAGGGTCCCTCCGCATGGCCTTTTCCCTGTATGGCTACTAGCTGCTCGCTAATTGTCACTAAAGAACCACGTACCGTGCCAAAATGGCCACCCTCTGCTACTTCTCTACTGGCCCAATTCCTTCAATTTTCAATTAAATGCCCCCCCCCCCCACCCCAACACAACAAACATAATTTTTTCCGTCTTGTTTTCCGGGCCGTGTCCAAGACCCATCTGCATCTCAGTTGCCCCCACAGGGGAGATGTCTGACACATTCAATCACATTCAAATGGCCTCGCGTCATTTTTCCAGAAATGACTTCGGCCGAATCCAAACCAATCTGACGTATCTTTGGACCAGCAACGAGAATGAATGCTCTCGGCCGCCATCTCCATACACGTGGCCTGGGGGGGGGGGGGGGGGGGGTTGGCAACC
>JABFEB020000114.1:915604-939363 GCA_019775895.2 Stomatorhinus ivindoensis
CCCCTCCCCCCCCCCCCCCCCCCCCCCTGGGCGCAGCCCATAATTCTGGCAGCAGACCAGCAGCCTGCTTCCTCCCATGGCGGTGACAGTGCAGCGACACTCCCCCTTCCACCGTCCGGGTTGTATCCCAGCTGCGGCCGTCCTTCGAGGACACGTCTGTCACTTCTGCTGGTGGCGAGAGTTGGGAGAACTGGGTGACGACGACGACATCATGTGATGGGCCAAACGGGGCTCAGTGAGGGTCTAGACAAAGGGACACGCACTGACCGTGCACGGACATGTCCACGCACTGCCCAATTCCCTGCGCTAGATGCTAACAAAAATATGTAAATACCACAGCCCCGCTGGGGATGCTGGGAAAGCACTGATGATCAGGACAGCTTGTCAAAACCCCAGTCAGCCCCTGCACCCATCCAAATCACACGGGGCTGTAGGTGTCCCACTCTGCGCCACACAAAGAGTGCTCGAAATACGGGAATGAGTCACACTCCTGGCCAATGTACGGTCACTCTGCCTTTGATCTCTGAGGATAAAACAACAAAAATCATGAAAGTGAATCATGATACCCATTATGGACCACAGTGAGCAACTCCCTCCCCCTTCTGGCTGTTTATTGGCTGCCATGTGCTTTCATCTTGTTCCTGATTGGGTGCCCTTTGATTAAAATGCTGATAAACATCTTGTATGCTTTGTTGTAACCCACAGGTGCTTTCTATTCTACTGACCAAAGGGAAGACGATGTTTGATGGTGGTAAGCATTGTCAGAGTACCACAGAAGATGCCACTCCTCCAAAGGTTCTTAAGTACATACAATGCAAATGCCCCCCTCCCAAAAAGCCCCCCCCCCCCCCAAGATCACATGTGACCTGTTTAAGGATATAGATGTTTGGATATACAGGGGAATCTCAATACCAAGAATGCAAAGACCATACTTGTGGTCTTGACAAGACCAGTCTTGCTAACTTTCCCCCCAAGAACGAACTTGGGGTGCAGTGAATCGTGGGATTGTACCATCCTCTGTACTTAAGTTCTTCCGTATTGGAATTGGTCTTCGAAGTTGGAAGACGACGTAAAACAGGTCACACGAGAACACGTGTATGGTTAAGAAACACCCACTGTGTCTGTATACAGCGAGATTGTCTGATGATATACATATAGAGTCGCCCCTCGTCAAGGAGACCAAGAATGCGAATTTTCCAGATCTCTGGGGCCTGTGGTCCTAACCCTCGCGATGTTGGAGGGTCGATTGTAAAACTACACGACACAATAATTCAACGCAATCCCATATAATCACCAGGGGATTACACAGCAGACTGGATTGGTAGAGAAAAAAAGATCAGTTGGGGTCACATTCGGCAGTGAAAGTCATACATCCTGGAAAAAGCGACAGCTGGTGCGTGTGGGCGGCAGAGGTTGGGGCTTTGGAAACACGTCAAGTGAGAAACGCATCCATCAGGCTCCACCTCGCCATTCGGAAACCGCTGATGCAATGTGGAGGTAGGAGCGCAGATGTCAGAACAAATGAAGGAATGAATCTGAAGTAAACACTGGCCTTTAAAGCAGACTATTAAGGAAAGAGGTTAAAGGTATGGACTGACGACCTTAAGATACTTAAGTGCTTAATACTCTACTTTGAAGGTGGGATCTTAGTGTTCTGGGACTCCAGTGAAACAATTGTGTAAAATGGGTAAGTTGTGGTGAAAAGGGATGAAAAATGCAAGTGAGCAAGTTTTCAGCTGCAGATGGGAACTGCAACAGTATAGACAAGCTGATCGTTCCTCCTCATGGATGGATAGAATGTCTTAGACTTACCCATTTTTATTTTCAGGCATTCTTTTAAGTCATTATTTGTGCTTTCAAAGCCACAGGTTGGTTTTGTTTTTAAGGATCTATTTAAAAAGAAATTTGGCCTTTCTTTAGTTTTTCCAATGCCTTTGCATTTGTATATTTGTGTTTCATTTAGAGCTTTTAATATGGACAGCTGCTATATAGTATTTTAGATCGAATTGGAATCCAAACAAATCAGATTGAACTGAATCGTTAGCTTGTAAATCAGAATCAAATTGAATCCGTGCATCTGTGCCAATACAATATTCTGTGCCAATAGCCCTATTCTGAAAATCCCTGTGGCATATTTGCCAGTATTCGGCTTCGGCAGTAGATTTTTAACGAGAAAATTATTTAAAAAATACAAAAAATAAAGTATCATCATCAACAAACATGAACTGGCTGTCCTATTGTGAGCTGTCCTGCCAAAGTGTCATTGACGGTGGTCAACCAATCAAAATGCGTAATGGAAAGGCGGTTACCGGGCACCGGGACATCAACCGTTCAAGGTAAATGGATAATGCCGACAAACGTGCGGGATAAGAGAAGCCCATATTCCTCCCCTGGAGCTGAGGTCAGCAAGTCACATCTTCTCTTAGCTAACCATTGCCTTTAACTTTAAGACTCCCCGAATGCATTCGGAGGACAATAACGCTGCAATCGTTTCTCTTGGGGAAGAGAGAAATAAACACAAATGTTCACTACAGGTGGGGGGGCAAGTCATCACGAATGAATGCAGTGGTAAAGGTACCCACAATCAGCCACTGTGTCCTCGTACCCTGTCAAGCTTTGTAGCTTAAACGCTTTGCTCAATGCACAACAGTCAGGTCTGTATTGAGATACCCTGAGAAAAAGCTGTTCATATTCAAAAATACACCATATATTGCAATATAAATAAACCACATGGATCTGTGTTCGCAGTTCAGAAAAATAAAAGAGAAAACCATTAATTAATAATAAAAATACTAACTATTGGACTGGCAAATAAAAGGCTGGCTGGAGCTATTCCTAAATTATAAAAGTGCTGTATTTTTACAGAAGATTGCTGCCCGAGAAACATTTTATTGGTGTATCAATTTTTTATAGCAATCAAGAGTGCAAAAGCAGTTGAATATAATTTGCTATCATTTGGCTGCGGCTTAGATTATAATTGCTATAAATTTCGCCTGCATTAATCGCGCTAACGATACGGGACATTAAGGAGACGCAGTGTTATCGAGGTGGAGTGTAGTGTGTGATTTGCAGCATCCATTACTGCAAGGCATGATGACCATAATCATAGGTTAGGTACTCGACATCAGTACAGCCTCACGCTGCTGTTGTTTATAGCTAAACGTTCTCACTTACTACTCGGATCCACAGACGCACAGCAGCATGGACAACCCGTGACCAGGGCAGTACAAGGCATGGACAGCATTACAGGGGACCGCTGTTATTTAGCCAAAGCAATTCGGGATAGAATAGAACAGGATGACTTTACTGTCGTTGCACATTTTCTTGCGCGATGATTTTTGTACAGCAGTCCCCAGGATGTGCGTGTATCTAGTCATAACAACATAAAAAAGTATGCATAAAAAAAGAAAAAAAAATCAGTGTAAATATAAAAATAAACAGATGTGCATTATTTTGGAAAGTTATTGCACAGTAATTGCAATAATTTCGCGGTTTTCATAGCCTTGCTCTAGGGCCCAACACATTTTCTGCAATGACTTCAACCTGATGGGAGAATTTCGCAGAAGAGCCTTGGAGATCTACCACATAATCGTCTCACCTAGAGCTACGATCCCTTTAAATCCCCCCGATTCAGCCAACGACCACATCAGCGGGGGTGTGCTGGGACAGTAATTGTGTTTGCAGTTATCGCGGCGTTTCCGGCTTAATCATCTCGACAGCTGGATCGGTCATGTGTCTCCTCCAGCCTCGAAGCAGAACCGGGGAGCTGCTTCTCTCCCCCCCCGCCTCGCATTTCAGTCCACGCCGAGGAAGACGTTTGCATTTCACAGCGGTAACGTCCTGTCCGCAACACCGATCGTAATGTAAATACACTCAGCGGGGCTCGCGGTCTAGAGCCTCACAATGATTTCACATGTTAACATTACTGTCTATCAGAATTGATTTTCTTTGCTCCTTGATCTAAAGGGCCTTTACAAGTTTCAAGACGTGCTATCCGGTTAAGAAGTGAATAATAGTGTCCTTTGAACCCTCAGCCAGTCCAAACCGGAATGGTGAGGAATCTGTGCTGTAAGGCAAAGCTATGGTCACCAAATCACATTCTCTGGAAGCAGGGAAAATAGGGTATACTATATACATAATAAGAATATATGCAAATACCAACCCACACCATTTCAAACCAGTGATCCCAGCAATGGAAAGCAACAGCACTACCTTCTGAACCGTCTTACAACCCAGGAACCTAACATAGGGGGCGTGTCTATGGATGGACGTTGCTCAGCCAGAAAAGTCACCTGTCCATCCAATGAAAACCATTATAGCTATTAGTTTGAGCGCTCATGAGTTTCCTGTGATTTTATCACTGGTCATCAAAGAATGCACTGCTTTTCTGTTGGTAATTTTGAAGATGTGGGTGGTCTTAATCAGTTTCTTTACATTATCAGCAAACCGCGATAATTCTTCACAGACGTGATTAACTGAACCGCGAAACCTGTTTGTAGCCGGCTGCCCTCAGAAATCCAATTAACTACTACCTTTGATTCTTGTTCATTCTTTTATCTGGCTCTTATAAAATATTAGTTGCCTTATATAGTTTGAGTTTGCACATTTTGCAAGCTGACCCTGTGCGATCTGCGTAGAGTACTGAAGATCCAGATTTGCTCACCCCTTCTCCTCTCTAGTTCATCATAGAAATGCTCACCATAAGATCTAAATCTAACAGAGTTTAATTACTTTTTTACAGGGAAATGGCCTTGCACCCCCCCTTCATAATTCGATTCTATGACTGCATTACATTTCTGTCCCTTCCCCACCTCAAAATTAAACTACACCCTTGTTTACATACCGTATTTAAGTAAAGCAATAGTTTTATTGCTGTCCATCCAAATAACCCAAATGCCGACCCAAAACATTCTTAAAAATCCTTTGGAACAATAGGAGTAGAGGTACGTGGCACAGACTCTGAAGAGCCATGTCACCATTGGGCCCCAGAGCAAAGGCCCTCAACCCTCTGACTCTGCTCTGTAAAAATGTGTCTGCTATGTACATAAGGGATAATAATGTTCCCTTGTGCTATTAAAAACATAGTCCTTATAAGGGTAGAACACCTGGTTAGGCTTCTCACTGGAAGGGGTAATTCTGATAGGTTACTATAGAAACCATCAATAGACAGGCACTTTGCTCTGGAAACCAAGGAAAATTATGCTAATGCTAATAAGAACGAGTGTTTATCTAAGAGTAAAAATTCACACAGGTTTTTATATGAACATGTTTAATAAAACATTAAAACCCGCTAATGTAGAACAACCTGCCAGACGTACCTGTGCGGTTACAGGAAAATAATTGACACCCATGTGACACCTCTGGACCAATAAGAAAACAGCATTTACAAAAGAATAAATACTGTAAATGTAACGATCAGCCATTCAACCCAAAAAACGTCAGACTCTCTAAACAGCTCCTGCCGGTTCCAGCTACAAGTAAAGAACCACAGATAAAGCAACTTCCAAATACTTCATATAAAATGAGGTGTGTTTGGCCTTCAGATGCCTTCAGAACAAAATGAGTCGCCAAGGATGTTACATTTATTTTTTTTCCTAAACTGCCGCCTGACTCCTCTGGCTCAGATTCTGGCCCTAGCAGTGAAAAATGAAGGCTAATGCTTTAAATGCCACGTCTCTACTTTTTTTTACCCGACTATCGTACCGACACAGCCTTTGAAATCACTGCAGTATGCACAGCCACATAAGGAGACAGGCAGTGTGTTTTCAGCAGCCGAAAATACTCTTTTCCACGATCGACCAAGTGGCCGCTTCCTGTTTGTCCATGAGCTGGGCCCTGTGGGCTCTGATAAGCATGGCCCGCCTTCTGTATCCTTACTCCTAACATCCACCAGAGTACATGGGGGTGAGACATCCTGTCCCAGCTGAAAGCTGATTGGTCGTCAGAGTGCCTTCTCCCGCGTCACTCACCAATTTGAAACATATTATTGGTTACTAACAAGGTTGGCTCATTTTTATGATTTTTTCCCCCCATGCTCCTACATTAAACAAAATGCCAGAATCAACCCTGGTCAGGATGCAATCCCTAATTTCCACACCAAGTTTACTAAGGCCATTGAAGTGCTGTGTGACAAAATGTCAAGCGACAGGAAGGGAGGACCGATGGCTCAGATCCAGCCTGGAAGACTGTCTGCTGGAGACCTGGGCTGACATGTGGGAAATGTTTCAGCGGGGAAATGGTTGCAATAACGGTCTGCAATACCTTCAGCCGGAGGGAACCACACCGCACTCATCCAAAAGAGATTGTTGATTCCCCCCCAGGACATTATAAACTGAGAAATGGAAGCAAGGATGGGTTGAAAGTAGAATGTGGTAAACATCTGATGCAAGCCAAACACGTCTGTGGAGCTCTTTATACTCTCTGCTTAGGTTTGATGAGAGAGGCATTAGATGGGGGGTCTAAATTTCCCTTCCAAAACTTCATTTTTGCTTAAAATGCAAGCTCAGTTTCTCATGCCGAATGAGGAAATACATTATTCGGGGTATGAGACACCTGCAACGGGCTTGGGGCACTGGGGACAGAGAGCGTGTCCACAAAGAGCGATTAGGACAACGCGTTGAGGTGCCAAGGAAATTTGAACTGCAACTCAAACTGCGATGTGGGCAGGGAATTGGGAAATGTGTAGCTGAGCGGATGTCAGATGTTCTTTTGGTCTTTGCACCTTAAGTAGTAGGCGGTCGCCTGTGCCAAAACCTTTTGGGGGGCAGGTGGGCTGTACCAAAACCTTTTGGAAGGGCAGGTGGGCTGTACCAAAACCTATTGGAAGGGCAGGTGGGCTGTACCAAAACCTTTTGAGGGGGGAAGCAAGAAGCATTTAAATCGCTTTAGTTAAAATACATTTCTTACGATACATTGGCTGCCACTTAGACCACCCTAAGACGACCTGGCGGTCATGTTAATGGCTTGTTCAGGAGTTAACAGCCTGTGCCAAGACTGGAAGATTGAAAAATGGAAATTTCAGATAGGGGGTGGTTCATTTTGAAAAAGGATGCAAGGTCTCAGACTCACAAGTTTTGATCTTGATACTGGAGTCTTTGAATGCTAAATGAGGTCCACATTTAGATGAGACACCTAGTTAATTTCAGGAAAGGGGCCTGGGGATTGTCAGTATTCATGTGTAAGAGAGACAAATGCACCCGTGACATGGTGAACCAGGAAAACAGACCGTGGCTGTATTTGTACATACACAACCCATGAAGTGAGTTTAACAAACACAAGGGCGTCAAAATGATTTAGAATTCTGCCAACGTGGAAGACAGAAATCTTCTCGAAGCATAATATGTGAGATAGCGGTGGATATAATGTGCTTTTCTTTTACTCGGGGGGAGGTTTGGGGGGGGTGCTGAGAAACAGACTTGGCGGACAAGAACTGGGAAATGGCGATAAGTTATAACAAACTTGGCAAAACTGATAAGAGGCTCAAAGAATGTTAAAGGAAACTAAGCCCTTTGTGATGCAATTCTCAGATGATTCCATTGCCGTGGCAACTGCCTCATGGCTGAACACATCAGCAGTGACGTCTCGTCACTGCGATTTAGCTAGCCCTCGGCATGTTGGGAAGTTTGCGTGTGGGGTAGGGGTAGGACCACTGCCCTAGGTGTGTAAATCTCAACAACAAGTTATTACATTAATAAATAGCTCACTTAAAATAGTCTCCTGCTTTCCCATGGGGGGAATTAATGAGAGTTAGGAAAACGACCGTAAGTGATTAATTCACATCAGCACCAGCATCTGTCACAGTCCTCACTAATGGACACATTTGTCTTATTTGCTTTCACTTGTGTGTGTGGGAGAGGGGGGCGGTGGAGCAGTTGCTAAGCACTGACGTTGACCACCTGTGCAACACAACATGCTGCCAGGAGCGATACTAACTGCCATGGTATCTGATTGGGTGGCGGCTTCCAGCGGCATCACCGGCATGGGCATGTGGGTATGTTGGATGGGCACCAAGGTCCAAATTGGGGTGCTTGGCGAAGGTGAAAGTCATCAAACGGGGTTGGGGGTGGGGTGGGGATTTTAGTAATTAGCAGTTTAATAAGTCGTTCAATTTTAATAGCACATTTTCTTATTCTCTGTCTTTCTACCTTTATTACATTTATTATTTTGTATACTTTTTGTCTTAACATTATGCTTCTTTTCTATACTCATGCCACCAGCTAATAAAATAAAAAGGTTTTATTCACTTATGATTTAGCAGTTCTATTAAATCACTACTGATTGCTTAAATTTGGTTGGTCTCTATTGGGTGTACAGATGATTGGTTTGAGTACGCCCACATGTAGCCACTTCGCTGTTAGTTGTCATTACTCTACGGTGCCCCTGGTGGCTCCTCTGTTAGCTGCCATTACTCTCTGGTGCCCCTAGTGGCTCCTCTGTTAGCTGCCATTACTCTCTGGCGCCCCTGGTGGCTCCTCTGTTACCTGCCATTACTCTCTGGCGCCCCTGGTGGCTCCTCTGTTAGCTGCCATTACTCTCTGGCGCCCCTGGTGGCTCCTCTGTTACCTGCCATTACTCTACGGTGCGCCCAGAGAGTTTCCTGTATGTTATATTTAATGGGCCAGATCCAGGCCATCGGCTCACGTGCACAAATGCCCCATTAATCGCCCTGTGCTCTCACACGGATCCGTTATCTTAACAAACGTGGGGAAAGAAAAACTGAAATTTGTACAACGGTGGTTCCAGAACCAAGGAAGACATAAAAGAATGATATTACACTGCGGGGGGGGAGAGGGGGGAGGGGTTGCTGTTCTAAGGAAATGTGGGCTCCTCTCATCTTTGGTAACATCATATTTTTTCCATCGTTATAACAACAAGGCCCCTTATACAAGGCCCCTACATCGAAACCACTGCCTTCTTTCCAATTATCCAGACCACGGAAAATGGCTGACCTCGGAGTTTAATGAGGATTAGCGTCCAGGCTGCTACCATCAGTGCGGGGGCTGGAAAGGCAACTCCTAATGATGCAGAGAATTTATTAACCGCCCCCCTCCACTGCGGAGAAAAGAATACAGCTAGTCACAGCACAGGGTCAGCCAGCGTGCAGCGGCACGGGTTAAGGGCCTTGCATCAGTGTGCTGCCTCTGGGATTTGAACCGGCAACCGTCCGATCAGGGGGGACAAAGCCCTAAACGGATAAGCCAGCCCCCCCAGGCATCCACACGTCTCCAGTGCGTTGCTAACAGGCCTTCCCATCCCTGACTCCCAGAGACAGAGGCAGATGGCGGCTGGCCGCTATCACTGTCTGACGCCACCCCAGCCCAAAAGCCAAGGGCATTAATTGGGCATCGATCTTGCTATACCTACTAGAACATCTCCAATGACATTTCAAATTGCTGCTTTGTCTTTAGCGTAGTGACCGCACAGGAAATCAGCGTCGGTTGAACTGGATAAACGTCACGCCGACTCTCAGAAAGCGCGGCTCTCCTGACCGGACAGGCCACTCCGCCGCCGGCCACCCGGAAAGCGGGACAGCAGCTACTGCACTCTGTCTCCCCAGCTGGTTTGTGAACAGCGTCGTCCCCACAGCTGTCCACGTGCTCGATAACACCTCACAGCTTTGACTGTCCACCCAGCCCCCTCCACACACAATTAGGTGCCTTGACTGAACACTGGTTCTGTTTCCACTCTCTGCTAATGCTGCACAATCGCCCTCACCTAACCCTAACCCTCACCTAACCCTAACCTAACCCTAACTTAACCCTAACCCTAACCCCTAACCTAACCCTAACCCCTAACCTAACCCTAACCCTTCCTATCACCACTTTATACTATAATACCTCATGTGTATTTTCCAACTAACCATAATTTACACTAGTTTCCCAAATCATCTACAATTTATTGTCTTTGTCCATATTTCATGTCCACCTCATGACGCTAACTGGACTTCACTGGCTCTCTACCTGAACTCAGCACAATGACAATAAAGTTCAGTCTAATCTAATCTGAAGATTTACAAGAGATCCTTCTGAACAAGCCTTCTGGGGGAACAACGTCGAAGAGAGGGAATACTGGAGGTGAAGACAGGAAAGCAAACCGGAACATCATCCCTATAGCACCCCCCCCGTCAAGCACTGGCAATGAGCCTACCAGAAGCTTCTATTAATCTATGCTCCAGTTCCATAACACCTGCAAGTCTGCGTTCCTCTCCGTTAGGAGCGATGAGCTCGTCTGTCTGGGTTCACGACAGCCAGAAGAGTCAACGGGAGGGGGAGGTGGGGGGGTGCATTAGATCTTCTGTGACTGTGCTAGCATTCTTGTTAATAACATGCTCAGTTGGCACCATTTAACAATAGTGAATTCTTCCAAAGAAGAGAGAAAATGTGATATGTGTTTTTAAATGACAATAAATATTTAAAAGTCACTTGTTTTATAATTTAATCTCAGAAATAGAGCTGGTACAACTTACTTAATCTACGGGTGAGCTGTCCCAGGTGGATTTCACTCAAAACCAAATAATGTAGCTTTCCATTCTACTAATTATTAGCAATTCACTAAATTCAGTAATTAATAGTAATTCACTGAACAATTCCAAGCTAAACATCTAGTGGCACGTGCTGATCTCTCTTGATTTGCAGCTTTGGCTGGGACACCCAGAGCGTTCCCCGCTGCGCTGCCTGTGGCCACATACCAGCAAGGTGTTATGCTTATACCTTAGTCAAGCTCCCACAGAGATCTTGGGGGAGAGTAAAACTCCAGCCCAACGGACAAGGTCTATCAAGCATTTAGATCGTAGCACATTCGACAGGTTCCAGCCACGGAGACCAGTGCTGAGAAATCAATCCATTGCCAAGGTTGAAGGTGGAGGTTCCTCTGTGGTTTGTCTGATAAAAACTTGTGTTTCGTTGCTTGAGGCACTAACATGAAGTATTGTAAGCTGATCTGAATCTTCGCCCTTTCTTACATGTTACCTATACAAAGCCTCACCTACCTTACAGCGCCATGCAGCTAAGTAGATTTAGTCATAGAGAGAGCGAAATACGCCAGATGTTGCAGAACCTGGTCACATTTACAGAAGGTAGATCTTTCAACCAATGATTCCACATACAGGCCCAGTAGATCTATTTCAAAGGGAAGGACCGGCTTCAGTGACGCTGGTGACACTGGGCACACGGCAGTCCCCAGACGCTCAGAGTTTGGTCCCCTTGTAAGGCATGCGGTCTAATTGCCAGACAGCTTCTGCTGTCGTGAAGCGTCCAGACCGGGGGGGGGAAACCACGCTGGAATGAGCGAGGTGGTCATAAAAGGCATTTATTCCAGTTTCAAGGTTTGAAAAGAAGCGCAGAGGAGATCAGATGGATCTACTAATATGCTGCAGTCAGTGAGGAACTCTGAATAGAATAGAACAGAATGGAGTCGTTTAATATTTAATATAGCTCATGGAAAAAAACGTATGCATTGACGGTTAGGGTCGGTACGGTGCCCGTCTATTACTAACACCTCTGGCATCAGAAATTGAGTCTCTCTGTTCTCCCCGTGTCACTGTGGGGTTTCCTCTGTCTACTCCAGCCACCCCCCCCCCACCCCAGTCCCAAAACATACTGAGGCTAATTGGAGATACCAAACTACCCATAGGTGTACATGTGTGAGTGGATGGTGTGTGAGTGTGCCCCCTCCTGGGCACAGGATAGGTTCCGCCCCCCCCCACGACCCAGAATAGCAGAAGTCGGTACAGAAAATAGATGAATTTATGGTTCCCTTTTTGTTTAGTTATTGAGTGGCATTGGACACCAAAGGAACAAAGGGATTTGAATAGAAATGGAAGGCCGCTTTATTTACATAATTTCATCTTGAAATTTATTGTCCATCATAGCTGGGGGGAGGTTGAGTGTCTCGCTGTTCTGTGTTCCAGTTCAGTCAGTTTGGCTTGTTGTGACAAACCAGCTTGAAAGCTCTTTGGAGGCATGGAGCCCGCTGGTATGAGCGTGCCGCCCCCCCCACCATGGAGAGTCCGTGCTGAAGCCAGGACCACAGAGACCAGCCTAGCAGATGGGATACTAAGCATAAAAGTGAGCACCGTGTGTCCCTAAGCGATTCCCACACAAGAGATTTCTCGTCTAAATAGACCCTTTATCACCCGAAGTGACACTGTCTGCAAACAGTAATACAAAAATATAATGATACATAAAAAGTAAATATTGACGATTTCTCTGTTTTGGCCGTCATATGTTTGACAGAACAGCTGAGTTCTAGTTTAAATCCTATTTGTTTCTTTCTTCCTGACGCCAATTTTTAAAATCCGTCATTGCCCACCACTGGTGGCGATCGGTTTTTGAGCAACCGGGACAAAAAAATTGTGCTTTAAAATTGTGATGTGTTTATTGCGATTCGTGATTCAGATATCGCTACGAGGATAAAGAATCCCGGGAGGGAAAATGCAAAGTGTAAATCAAATTTTTCAGTCCTGTAGTCGAACATAAACTGGTGGACGGGGTGACCAGTTACAGGAAGGGAGAGTGCAGATTGTGCTTTTCTGCTACTCATCAAAATACAGTTTATAGAGTAACCGGAAAAAGATCTCAGATCATTCATGGAACATGCAGCAGTGCCTTCCACTCTGGTTTCATTCAGTGATATGATTTGCCTAATCAAGGCCTAAGTGGAGCTCATGTCCCGAGTGCAGGTTGGATGTCTACTGCCCCCTGGCTCTCCAGGGGTGTCGGCTGCACTTAGCGTGACAGATCGAACCCGCGTCTCTGGGGCAGATACAGCTCACAGGAGGAGAGGATTAATCCGTCCCAATGGGTTAAGTGCCCAGCTCAGGGAGCTGAAAAAAATACCAAAATATTCATGACTACGATTATCAGTAATTAATTATTCTAGCGTTTGAATGGAGAAAGGCAGCAAGGTCACTCACAGGGGAATTTAATTATTTATCATGTGACTGTAAGGCCTGGAAGTTGTGACCTATGTCTTACAGTGTTATGAGGCCAAGTTTGACTACAGCGTCTCCACTCAATTAACCCCGGCGCTTGTTAAAAACTGTGGACGCAGCAGGCGTAATCGCTCGGGGTGTAAAAGTCACGGAGGTGGCACATGCACGCACACATGCTCTTTACACCCCCTCCAGAAGAGTGACACCCTCCACTGACTGTGAAACGAAATGGAAGGTCATGGGTTTGAATCCCCTGGCTAGCATTTATCCAAAACGACATACAATTGAGAAAGCAGGGTAAGTCTGTACCTGGAGTAATTTAGGCCCACGCTTAAGAGTCCTGCTGGCCAGGGGATTTGAACCAGTGACCTTTCAAGCATGGGCACAGACTTCTAATCCACAGCACCTCTGTCACAGTTGGACTTTCGAGCCCCAGTCACTCCAGGGACAGTGTGACCACGCTCTCATCCTCAGTTACACGACGCTTTGGAAAAAGGCGTCTACTAAATAAGAACAAATGTTTATTTCACACTTAGGCATCACATCTTCTGAACTTCACAATGCTGATCTGATACACAGACGGAGGTGTGTGTGTGTGTGGGAGGGGGGGTTATGTGCCTATTACATTGTGGGGACCTTGCGTCATTTTGACCTTGTGGGGACCATTTTTTCCCAGTCCCCACAAGGGAAAGTTCAATTTAACAAAAATCTGTTACTGCAAACAAAAATCTAAAAATGCCAAAAGTATTTTGTCTGGTTGCTTATGGTTAAGGTTAGGGCTGGGTGGGGGTTAAGGGTGTTGTGACTGTCGGGATTAGGGTTAGGCCCATAGAAATGAATGGAGAGTCCCCGCAAAGATACAAATACAGACGCGTGTGTGTAGACCCGCCTCCCACCCCCTACTATCACACCCTCATAGCCTCACTGGGGTTCTTCCTGGGGTCACTAATTTAATTGCCTGCTCTTTATTGCCCATTATCTGGATGACAGGAAATAACCCAGAGCTCTTGTTCAACCGCCAATAAAATTAGGCTTGCCCCCCCCCACTACTTTATGTTGTCCGTTGTGAGACATAAACACAACGAATCTGTAGTCTGCAACTAAGCCACAGAAACCATTCACTACCACAGCTATAGGGAATCCGTAGACCTCTGTGTCTGTTTTTTTTGTTTGTTTTCTACATCCTGGTTAGCAGGAGGTGTCTTACACATCGCTGGAGCCTTCGGAGAACAGATCAGCCACAGATGTGCAAACCTGGTGACATGATACCGGCAATCACGCAGGGGTGCGTTCACATGGTCCATTCCTCCGGTCCTCTCTCTCTCGCGTACAAGCAGCAGACAGACGTTATATCTCATTCGGTCTGTCTGGGAATGAAGCATTACCTCATGAATCGACCGACTTTGGCGGAAAGTCGGACAAGGAGGATGAGGGAACGGGCAGGGGGCCAGAGAAGGGTGTGAGTCCGCCTGTGTTGAGACTTCCCAGGCCCGCGTGACGGGGCGTCGGTCAGTCAATCAGAGTGACCTGCAGCATTGAGCGAGCCTGTGTGTGTTCACACGTGCATCTCCACTGCACCCGTGCGCAGGTGACAAATGACAGTAGAAAATTATACACGGCGGGGGGGGGGGGTCTGTGCGTCTATTAGCCAGGCCGCCGTGGTGCCCCCCCATCCCCCCCGCCCCTCCCCTCCACCAGCATCCAGATGGAGAGCCCATGACTTAACTGAACTGGTGGGATAGAACGATTTCTCAAGCCTGGCAGAAGCAGTTTATCACCAGCGTTGAGCTGCTGCTTACTGTGTTCCGCTGGGTGCATAAGGCCCGACGCGGCCCGGCTCCACTTGTACACCCCGCTGACCCGTCATCCTCCTGTCCTCCCTGCTCCCGAGGACCGTCAGATCAGCCAGGAGCCCCGAATCAGACGGGCAAGGGCAAGGCCGCTTCCAGGACATCCTGAAATCACCATCTCTGGAGCTGTTGTTATTTTCCCCTCAGGTGCAGTTAGGTGGGGGGGAGCTGTCACGGCCATTTTTCCCATGTTGGCATTGACGTATTCTGGCCCCTCCCCCTAGGAGGCGGTCAGCTGCTGGCCCCTGCCAGGATGTCAGAAAGGGCACTCACCACCACCTGCACCCACCCCCCCACACACACACCTTAATTTGCAAAGAACCAACCTTCAAAATGACAACTAGCAGAAACAGAGGATGCACAGAGACCCTGTTGGTGGCGAGCGGCTTTGGATGTGTCAACTGAATCCCCATCGGTGACACAGAGCAGCCCACGGAACCCAGCTGATCCCAGATCTGCACTGCTACCTGGCTCCGACACAGGCATCCACGTCCACTCCTTCATTCATTCTCAAGACGCTCGGTTTGGCTTCAACGCCCCCCTGTCCCCCCCCCCAGGAAAAGCAAAGCCCGGATAAACACTTGTCAGTGAATCATCTCTGCGCTTATGCACGCCATGCGGAATGGAGCCGTTCCCGTCACTGTTTACACAACATCGGCCTTCGAAAGATGCAGCACAAGTGTTCAGACTGCTTCCAAACCCCACAGCATAAACAATACATGTGGTCTTACAGCCAAAGAGGTGAGAAAGAGACTGATAAAAAAAAAATAATCCAGGCTAATGTCAAAGAGTGCAGGTCTGGACTCGGTCATACTGTAAATGCGTCTGTAGGGGGCGCTGTGGAGGCTCACTCAGGCCTGCAGTATAATCGGAGCACGACACCATTGAGGGATCCAGGGTCACACTAGCAAAAGCGTAGTCAGAGAGGAGCGGAAGGCACAGTGACTCATGACAGCGTATTAAGGCCCCCCCTCACCCCCGTCAGAGCACGCCAACGCTCGGGGAGCACCGGTTCCCAGCGCCTTTCCTCGCATCCGATGGCACGGAAAAATAAAGGGCTCGACCTCAGACTGTGCGGCCGTCTTGTTCCTGCCACCGGTTCGGAGGGTGCTTCAGCATCCTGCGGAGCTGAACAACCCAGTACGGCTCGGAAGGTTCTGCTGAAGGCCGGCCAGCTTCAGACCAGGTCACTGCAGTGATTAACGAAGCAAATGAAAGCCGTAGGTTCGAGAATCCATAGAAAAATTGCTGCTGTGGCCTCAAATTTGAAATAGTGCTAAGTGATTACATATATGTATATATGTTTTAATCTGTCATTAAGTACATCAGCAAAGAAAATGTATTAATTCAATTGTCATCTCAGAGCTTTGCTATGGTGCTTTTTGCATTACTGTTCGTATTATTTTGGCTGCTGAATTCTCCTTGACTTCTGATATTAAATCCAGTGTAAGGGCAGATAGCAGGAGAGTCCTTGAAAACGTATGATTTCATAGTTCCTTTAAGAGTAAGAAAAAAAAAAAAGTTTTTTTCCAGGTCTGATAAAAAAGGACAATTTTAAAACGAATGCTGGTGCCCAGAGAAGACCCAGAAGTAGGATGACGAAAGGTAATGATATCTTCTAAAAACAGAGAAAAAGCAGAAGCCCGGGTTAACGAGGAGAAAGAGGGAATATATCAGTGGTTGGTTTTTCCCACCTATTAAGTGAAGCTGTGGGGCAGAAATAAGTACCAAATATCATGCCGGACAGTAGAATTAGAAGGAGCACAGTTCTAGGTCATTATTTCCCAATCCGGTCCGCGGGGACACACAGCTGGTCCAGGTCTTTGCAATCAGCAGTAAGGGAGCAAAAACGTGGATTGTCTGGCAGTAAGATCGGAGGGAGCAAAAATGTGGGCCGGCTGAGGGTCCCTGAGAACCGGATTGGGAATCACCGTTCTAAAAAACGGTTGGTTGACTTCGCTTCATGGCGTGATTCATCCCATTGATCTATGCAAATCCATCCATCTGGCCAATCAGCCACACCCTATAATCCAGGGTCACGGGTATTTGCGCAAATCCGTTTATCAAATAAATTCATATATATTCTGCTGGTTTCAAATGTTTGCGCATCCATATGAGTCATTTTTTCCTTCTAAAAATAAACTCGATATGGAGAAAGAGGAAAATATAATGATGAAGTGCTATAAACAAAGAAACATATTGCTACTGTATTAAGGTATGTTTAATCATTGGTAAGACATTATTCCTCTGAATATCCCTTGTTGTACTATAAATAAGTCGTACTATATTGTAGGATCTAACTGTAAAACGTAGGAGAAAATTTAGCCTGGAAAACACAACTTCTGTCATTATTCATGGTTGAATAAATACGAGGTTTCTGTGCTCTGAGAAAAAAGGAGTTCTTTAATGGTAAAAAACATTAGCAAAGATAGTACCTCTTTTGGCATTAGGCAAAATCGAAATTCTAAGTGTCCATAACTACAGCGTGTCCAGCTCCTCCAAATAAATGTAATATTCCATCCGTGGATCGTTAAAAGGTTAGGAAATGCATCCTTCCGATCAAAGCTGTGCTACCATTTTGAGAAACACAGACCGCAGGAAGACACGGGCGGCTCCGATCGCAATCTACCATCCCCTACGTTTTCACCACATGTCTAGATGTGACAATGATAACGATAATATGATATCATGTGATGTCATGCGTGTGGACGATAGATTGAGCTGGAATAACGTGACAGTGATAAATGCCAAAACCATCTCCCACAGCTCCGGAAATGATGTAGAAGCCGCAAAGCAACACGCGTGTCTCAGGCCACGCTAATGGCGTATGACGATGTAAATACCTATGCAAAAAATGACATACATATGAGTAAAAATGAATTGAATGAATGAGCTGTCAAACGCATGTGGCCCCCAGAGACCCCCCCCCCCCACTGGGCAGGGCATTCTGGGTGCATCAGCCAAGACCATCTGCTCTCCAACCCTGTGCAATCTCACATAGTGAACAATTTCCTGATTCCTCTGCTTTGGCAAGCTTGATCAAATGCTTAGGAAAGGGAAACCAGCAAAGAAGCAGTTCTGTCGCTAATGGAAACAGCCACTAAGAGAATAATTGAAAGTAAAGGAAAAAAAGACAGAATGATTCAGATAAAACCATTAGAGAAATTCTTTGGCGTGATTAAGTCTTACTTCCCAATACAGTAATAAACTCCATTCGCATTCTCACCCATTTTGCATCTTGTAAGGGGAAATAAATCACCATTTAAATGTAAATTAATTGCAGACCTCACCCCACAACTGCCCCCCGCCCTGACCCACCCTCGCCGCCATCCTACAAATATCTTCAGTGAAAGAGAAAAGCTGCAGACTCAGCGAGATCTTACAGTGCATCTGCGGATAAGCCGCCATTTCCTGATGCGCAGCCAAACCCGTTCACCACCGCCTCGCACCGAGCGAGAACCGGAGAACAAAGGCATCTTGTGCCGTGCACATGACACGTTCTAAACCATAGGGGGCGTCTTCCTGGCTCTGTTGCCACAATGCATCTACAAGTGCCATTATATCAAGCATAATCATCCTTTATTTGCAATTTGCACAAGTACATAGGAATTTGAGGTCAACCACCATGTGACACCCCTCTGGAGCTGGGGGGGGTTAAGGGCCCATAGACATGTGACTCTTCTGTGGAGGCTCGAACAAGCGAGCTTCCTATCATGGGCACAGAGCCACTCAACACCCCGAGATGGGCTGCATTCGAAATCACATTCTTCAGGACCGAACAGAAAGAAAGAAAGAAAGAAAGCAAGCAAGCCCAAATATTCGAGTTGGTCTGATAATTCCGGTAGTATGAAGGGAAGCGTCTTCTGAAGGGGCAGTTACCATGATAGCAGAATGGCAGAAGGTGGTTTGGAAGTGTGGGTTTCATTTTTACTGATAACCTATTTGGACATTATACTTTACTTATGTCACAAACGTTAAAAAATATTAAGAGTGCGCCGTATCAAACTGTCAGGCTTAGCACGGCACAACAGACCTATGCATCATCAGAAGATCAAAGTTTGAAGGGGCAGTTCACCCCGAAAATGAAAAATATATGTTTTTAGGGGGGCTTTAGTGCTAACGATCCCTCTAAGCTGTTCTGCTGTGAGTCGCCTACTTTCTCAGATATTTGCCATAGAAATGTCAGTCTTCTCTTGAATATAACGGCATTCTTTCTGCATTGTTTAAAACGGCAATTATATAATTGCACAGACGAACTGGCTGACTTGCTCAGTCTTGTATCTTCTGCAAGGTAGAAGGTGGTACGATTAGTATGTGGAGTTCGGTAGAAGACAATAGTTCATACATTAAACTGCTCACGATGAAGTCTTGAGTAACTGGCTCGTGATTTCTGGTAAGAGACATTGCTGTCAGATTTTTCAAACTCCTTTCAAACGGCCGTGGCCTTTGTGCCGTTGAGTGACCCTCCCGGTTTCACATTTGCATTTGGCTACATGCACATCTCTTAGTATGTTTCTCCAGGCTGCCTTCAGAAACTCATAAACAGAAGGCTTCAGCGGTAGTTTGTGCTCCTTTCATCCTTGTGAAGAAGTGGGTGATGGGTATCTTTCATCTGTTTGGGGGGGGGGGGGGAGGCGTGTATACTGGAAGGATATAATTTACATGTGCCCTATTGCTAGACCTTCAGGGCACCCATTTTATTGAATGACTCAAGGAACCCTGAGAGAGCCAATATTTCACTGCTTGGGGGACAGGACGCTATACATCTCACTTTAGCATTTCAGATAAATAATTTGTCTGGCGCCTCAAAAAGGTTTAGCAGAAAATGATCCATGACGTGCGCTGCCACAAATATGTATGGAAACTCCCAAGAGGAACACAGATACGTATCGGATAGCATCAGGTGAAATCGCACTCTAGAATTCCAGCAGACAACACTCAGTCCCAGTAATAACATTCTGGAGGAAATTGGTCTCGGATGTGGGAAAGAGGGGGTATCGTGGAGTCATGGCTTCTGCCAAGCCTGTCACAAGGCCCATGTCTGGTAAAGATCTGCGGCCCAAACAAAGACACATGGGCTGCAACAACCAACAATATAGATTAGGGTGTAATCCAAGCTGCCAATGTGGGACTTTGGCAACAAAGAACCGACGAAGCTATGCCCTCTCCTTTATACAGACATAAACATTCGGGAAAGGCTTAGCGTTAGCATTACCCACAAAACGAACACTGAGATAAGGATGCGGGATATAAAAAGCTTCCAGTTTTCTGGTTCGACTCACTCCCTGCTATGCCCAAGCGGCTACAGCCGGTCGACAGCTTCAATTTCCTCGGCCCTGAATGGCCCAGCTTCTGCTGAAGGTGACAGTCAAACACCAGGAGCAAAGCTTGACGGCTGCTGTGTGGAGACAGGGCCACAGAGTGCGGGACTGATCCAAATAGGCCACCCTGAAATTCAGCTCTGTGTGTCATCATTTTGCTTTAGGTTAGCAAGCTTTTGTACTCACGACCATATTGATAAAACTGAGAAATGCTAATGCTAAATAAGCTTAGCGTATCCGCCATGACTAATGCATCAGGAGAGACCAGTGAGGGCTTCGGCATCCAACGTTTCCCACAAAAGATTACAACGAATGCTACGCTAAGATGCTAGCGCTGAATAAATCCTTTCAGAAGTTACCTGGGGAAGTACGCGAACTGTAAGCTAAAACATTACCATGCTAACCTTGTCGTGAACTTGGGCTCATTCATAAGCTGGTGTAACATTAACTTCAAGGGAATATTGTGTCATTGAAGAATAATGTTGATAATAAATAAAAAATGCAAGTACTGAAGAGGAGACTTTGTCGGATTATTAGAGGCAATTAATCCATAATGGGATTGACCCATCTGATTTACTGAGCCTTAAATCGTCATCCCCTGAGTAATATGGTGTCGCCGTTAATTACCTTTCTAATGGTGGGAGGGCGTTGCACCAGAGTTTGTGCAGGGGGGCATGTTTTGGCTTATAATGAAGTTCTACTAAGAGTATTAAGAGGGAGGTTTTATGTTCATGAAGTAAAACTTTATGGACACTTGGAATGGACACAGAGATGAGCCAAGGGCTACTGCAGGGTCTGTGCGCTCAGGGCTGAGTGTCTCTAATTTCCTCTTCGCCTCTGATCACTCCTATCTTTATTGTTTAGACCAGGGGTCACCGACCTTTTTGAAACTGAGAGCTACTTCACGGTTGCTGAGCCATACTGAGCTACCAGTTTGAAACGCCCTCCTAAACGTATCTAAACTTTATGT
Source organism: Stomatorhinus ivindoensis (assembly GCA_019775895.2). NCBI lineage: Eukaryota > Metazoa > Chordata > Actinopteri > Osteoglossiformes > Mormyridae > Stomatorhinus > Stomatorhinus ivindoensis. The sequence continues at coordinate 936,677 of JABFEB020000114.1, forward strand.
ATAATAAGCGTGTTTTTAAATGCTTTTTTTCTAGATATTGTCATTTTGAAATCTATATAACTGCAAATGCGATTAAGGAAGAATACACAGGACAAAAGTTACATTTTAGACGCTGCTCACTGGTGAGTTGTGCTATTTTTAGAACCGGTTTGCGGGCGACTCAAATGGTCCTTGGGGCATCCGGGTGCCCGTGGGCATCATGTTGGTGACCCCTGGTTTAGATACTCGCAGTTGCCTTTACTCTTTACCTCTGAACAGTGCTGCAACCATTCCAGAACACATTATTAATAAATATAAAATTATATTAAAATTATGTAATATAATATTAATATTAATAAAAGCCTGAATTATATCCATGTCTTTGAAACAAATGTTATTTCTGAATTTTTCAAAAACAGGCAAGTGGACACCCCCCAATCAGACATTTTCCAAGAGCCCCTTGGATTCTACACCTATTTACCAGTCTGTAGCCTTAACTGCTGCTCCTTTAAGATTTACTTACACAATAGCTAGGGCGGAAGGAAAATAACTAATCAGATTGAAGACGTGGGCCCAACCTAAAGGAAGTGGGACCAAGGGTCGGTTGGACCCACCTCCTCTACAACCTGATTGGTTCTCTCTCTGAACCAATCACTGTTCCTTCTGCCCTCAGATGACTTTTGAACTCAACCTATGAACTTAACCGCTAGCCCACCTGTAATGCTTCAGCTCAGGAAAAAGGAAGAGACAGAAATGACTAAACAAACAGAAGTGAATTCTATTGCCAGGCCCCATGATTTCTGACTTTGGACGGAGGATTCATTTGAACATGGCTATAATCTCCTGGGCACGGCAGAATAATTCAGCGCCGTCTAATGCCGATTCTCGCCAAAGAAGTCGGCACGGCCAGTGACCGGGGGAGCAAGGTTCATGAACAGGAACGAAACGCCATGTGCAAAGAATCGCGTCGTGTTCTGTCGATTTATGCTGCCTTGTCGAAAAATGCTACCGTAGTGCAAATCGATAGCCCTAACTCTTATCCTAACCCCCCAAAAACCCCTAAAACCCTTACCTTAACCCTAACCCCTAAAGCCTATCCCCAAGACGGTGGAATTGCACATTCGCAGAGAGGCTCGACAGCACGTCTCGATAGGTCGGATTTTAAGACGGAACACCGGTATTAAAAATGTACAGTCAAAATGTCAGGTGCCCTGCAACAACACCCTGCGATTCAATTTCACATATAACACGTTTCCTTAAATCCGATTTGAGTGGAAAACATTCCTCTATGTTCCCATTACATTTTCTAAATAAATGCCAACCCGTCAGTCACCCAGATTAAAATAAAAATGAAAAAGGAAACTGCTGTCATTATTATTACATTCGCTCCACAAATAATTCAATATGTATTCTTTTCAGTCATGGTTATAAGGTTATATTTTCTTTGTACTCAACAATAATTAAACTGATTTACATAATTTTCTGAATTAACAAATATGTGTAAGCCTGTAGGTTTACGTTTGAAAAAAAAACGAACAAGGTTTATTAAAAATGTTAATATTGGGAATTACGAAGACAATTAATTTTGCGTGCTGGTTTTGCTGAGCGTGGAACGCGAACAGGATTAGTGAAAATGGAAAATTAATAGTTTAGGACAGGGTGGGTTTGCAAGCGACTGGTAGCTAAGCCGCAGTTAAATGAAGAAGAGCAGAGCCGAGGATTAAGCGAAGATGATACAGGCAGGGGGGCGGGGACTTGTCTGCCTCCCGGATTTATATGCTCGGGCTAGCGGGCGCTCCGCTCCCAGCAGCGAGCTCCGGATTACTGTCATCTCCGCACACATTGAGGAAGACGCCGTGCGGGCAAGGACGGCTCCTTTCCCGCACCCTCACCGTTAGAAAACATCGCCGCATGATAAACTCAGTGCGGGGATTATAGTCCTAATCAACATGTGAAATATAAGCCGGTGCAGAACCGAGGATACGGAAAGAAAAACTCTTCGAGACCCTAGACAGCCCGCTAAGCAAATTCCCGTGCATTTCTTTTCAGCCAATCTGACATGTTTCCATGTTCAAGGGTACGGATATTCGGCCTCTCCTCCAGGTACTAGAACGTGAACCTTTTCATTCAAAGTCCAATTTCCTTGACCAATCAGCTCTCTCCCTCCCTGGGGGGCTCAAACAGCTGAGCCCCCCTAGCACACTGAAAGGCAAAACCAGGTGGCTTGAAAGCGAGGAAGAGGATAACAGTGTGGATGGTACTTCCCATAAATAACAATGGCTATACAAGTCGTGGTCTTCTGGGTTCTATCCGTGCAGAATCTCACACAAAACTAAAAATACCTGAGGGGACTTTGTCACCAATCCCATGAGTGCTGTGTTATCACTGACACGTCAGCTCTGCCTACACACGAAGTGATTATTATTATTATTAATAATAATAGTGTGTTATTATTATTGAACCCTTTGAATAATATGTATGTATAAGGATGTGCAGACAGCGACTACGCAGAGAGATATAGGTATGAGGTCTTCACCCTGAGAGACTAACCACAGGATGCTGATGACCAGGAGGGCCGCTGCTTCAGTATGAATGATAAGCTTAATTTATCAGTATAAACAACTTAGTCTTTAAAGGTGAATGGGGGGGGGGGGGGGGGGGCTGAAAATTGTACAAAAAGGTACAGTATTTAAGATTAAATTATTTTT
>JABFEB020000114.1:977224-992256 GCA_019775895.2 Stomatorhinus ivindoensis
TAGCGGGCACAAAGCGGGCACATAGCGGGCACATAGCGGGCACAAAGCAGGCACATAGCGGGCACATAGCGGGCACAAAGCAGGCACATAGTGGGCACATAGCGGGCACAAAGCGGGCACAAAGCGGGCACATAGCGGGCACAAAGCGGGCACATAGTGGGCACATAGCGGGCACAAAGCGGGCACAAAGCGGGCACATAGCGGGCACACAGCGGGCACATAGCGGGCACATAGCGGGCACACAGCGGGACCATAGCGGGCACGCCTCAGACCCCGTCTCTGCCGTTTTCAGTTACGGCTGCTGTGCCCACAGGCCTAATCACACCAGAGCAACATGAGCCCATGTCTTACGGATGGAGCCCCCCAGGCCTGTCTTACAAATGCGGGGGCAGCTTAGTGCCGCCCCCAAAGTGGAACTAAGCAGCATTTGAAATACAAGTGAAACACAATTTCAAATACAAGTGAAATTTAACGGAATTCACAGTTCACCTTTGTGTTTCCATTTCTAGTCATTTGCATTTGCTTATTTTATATTTGTTCATGTATTTTTATATTTGTGCATGTTTTTTTTTCCTCGCATCTACAGACCAGTCTGTTGATCTTTGTTCGTGGGTATTCTGTTTTGTCATTCATTTCGAGTAGTTAGATGAGAGTTGGAGGCCAGATGCCTTTTGAAGAAACAGATTTCTCGTTTTTATTAAGGTCGCCGTGGCAAGAAGTCAATCACGTGGCATAATTAAATAATGAAATTGGCCTCGTTAGAGTGAGCTGAAGAAATCTGTAGTAAGTACTCTCGTAATTAAGTTTGCTGTGCAGGTTATGCTGGGGTGACTGGCATGAAAATTGAGCACATCAACCTTTAAATCTCGCAGGAAAAAAACACCGTGCTTGGGAAACAAAAGGGCCCAACTTTCATGGTGTCTCTTTTTTGAATAAAAAAATCACTTGTATACCTGCGTGTATGTGTATATATATACATATATATACACACACACACACCAGAGGATGGAGGTTATTGTAGGAAAAGCAGAACAGAAAAACACTGGGGTCAACAATGACCGCAATCTCAATCAGACACTGCATTTAAACTCGTTTAAGCTCCAGCAGGGCGAAGGGGAAGATGCGAGAGGAAATCACAACGGCGCAAAGCAGCGTGAGAAAACAGCAGCCATCCATCCGTCACCAGGCGTGCTCAGCGAAGGAGAGCAGAGCCCTGCGGCAGCTTCCGCGTCGACCTGAGCTTCATGCTGTACGACTTTACTGAGATAATTATCCAGATAAAAAGCAAAACAAACAATCAAACAAAATCAAACATACAGATGTTGTTAAATACTGCGCTGAATGCACATGCTATAAAATAATCCAGAGTCCTTTCTCCTCAGAGTGCGCTTCTTTGTTACTAGCAAGTAACAGGGCTTGTGGGCTAATGCACCTATTTTCATGTGCTTAAGATATATCATTTATCTCCATTCTCACAATACAATCTCACTGGTTTCCTAGCAACAATATAGATCTGCCAGCCCAAATACGTTGCAAGGTCCTCAGCGTACGCTGAAATTTAATTGCAAACACTGAATTCATAATACAAAGACAGAGAGGAAAACAGACTTTATAATTCACGGCACACTAATTATAACAAACATAATATGGTGACAATACTTCAATGTGAACACAAACCCCTTCCTTTTATAAATATAAAATCATTTTCTCCTCATCTTCTAACCACTTAGCTAGTACAGGGTCGTGACTTTGTGGATTATGCCAGGCATCCCAGAGCAGAGGGCAGCGTGGACGGGATGCCTGTCCCTCCCAGGGCACCACACCATAACAGCAGCCGAATCTCACACTCATGCACCCTGACCGCCTGCCATCCGTTGTAGAGAAGAGTGCAGCCTCACTCCCACACATCTGATAGTTGCGCTAGAAGGCAGCTCTCCTCCCTGGGTTCCTCCCACCAGGAGTGGCACAGAGCCGAATCACCCGGGGTCACCCGGCTTCTCCTCCAGCCTGTATTGACGGGCCCCAGTCGCAGACCTTCAGTTGACCCCAGGGTGCTCCATGGAGGTCTGGGTAACGTGGAACCGAATCTACTCATCCATCCTCGGTAAAATGCCAAGCTGCTATAGTCCAAATCCCTCCCGTGAAGTGTGGCCAAATTACGGCTGTGACAAACACACCGTGACACAGAAAGGAACCGGTCACTTGGCCTGGAGTTCTGAAACCTGTATGTCTTTTTGTGCCACTGATTTAGACACATTCGGAGTGTGGCTTCTCAGAAAGTCACATCAGCAAGGTGGAATGCAGACTTACAGTGACAGCATGTTAAATTGTACAGCATGAACGGGTAAGCTTTCCAATACACTGAACCAAGTTTAAATGAAGAGATCACTTTAATTGTGGCTTTACAAATAAATTAGACATCAAATGAAAACATTTTTAGGGCTGGAGAGGAAAAAGAATGAATTATTTCCCCCAGCACAGTCCTGGATTAGTGCTCTCAGCAACTTTCATGCAGAGGTGTAAGGATACTATTTGCTTGCGGATCGATATCTTATCAGACCATTTGGTATGGTCCTCTGCTGTAATATAATGACGTTTAAATTCTAGTCCTTTTTTTTTTTACATATTTTTTTGGGAAAAAACACTGTCTTATATTCGCACCCGGCAAATCATAACGCGGTAGCGTACTGAACGGTTCGATAAAAGACCGCGCGCTGTGACACCTCTACTGGATAAGTAAACATGTCGCTAAATATACGGTTATTTGGAAAAAATAATGATTAAAGGGTGATTTTTTTCCCTTAAATATAAGGGTACAGAATCGTCACCGTCACCCCACCCCCGAAACCATCATATATACTGAACGATATTGTTACACCCCTACCAGATATTGAGGGAAAAGCGGCCAATAAGAGCCCAGTATATTTGTGGGACCTCCCCCCACGATACTCATGGCACACTTTCTGCTGTCTGAAATTGACAAGGGGGGACATTAGACTTTGGGGACGGAGGGAGGGGGAAGTGATGAGGCCAAGATGTAAGAAGTAGAGTAGCTGAGGGGGGGGTTCTAGAGGAAAAATAAACATTTACAGGGGTGCGACTACACTGTGGGACACAGCGGGTCATCTGACTCTGCCTCCTGAAACAGCCACACCCCCTCCGCCACCACTTCAGTCTCATGCATCGATACGCCGTTTACGCTGTGGGGCCACCTCGCCGAGACCAGGGCTCTGCGGCTGTTTAAACGCTACAGCCCTCCTATGATGTAACTCTGTGTAATATTTTCACCGACTATATGAAACTCAAGGCTGCTGCCTTTTCCCTGGCTCTGTGCGGAAAACGTGGTAATAATAATAAAAAAGGGGAATAATTCCCAGCATCCCCTCAGTCCCGGACGTTAGATTATGTAAAGAAAACACCAATGAGAGGTTTTACAGCGCACAGGTATTGAAGCAGTAAACAGCATATGAATGAGAATAGAGACATCACAAATGAGTGACTGGGGAAATAAAGATACGGGATAGGACCCTCACGGACATCTTAGGTGTCTCCTGAGGAAAGGAGATTAAGTAAAACATATTCAGGATCCAGGTGACAGCTATAGTTTAGATCCCAGAACTTCAGGTCTCAGATCTTCAGCTCCTTTTTCCAGGGAGATGTGTATCTCTCAGTGGGTTAGGATGCTAAACCTGTGATGAGAAGGTTGTTGGTTCAAGTCCCAAATAATTTCATTATTGAATCCCCGAACAAGGCCCTGTGCAACTATGCTTCGGAAAAAAAATGCCAGCTAATTAAGAAGAACGTTGTGTCTCCTTTGCCCAATACCTACCCTCCCCCCCCCCCCCCTACACATCTGCCTCTGAGATTGTCTCCCAGGCACAACATGAGGAGTTGAGAGCAGGACAATCTCATCCTGGGGATGGGTGAAGGGGCTGCTATTGGCAGGCAACGCGCCTGACACAAGGCTGCTGTCTGGGAGTGAGGAAAATGCGGCAGTTGTATGGAAATCCTGCTGATCTAGGAAGCCTACAGCACTAAGAGAACCGGAATATTGCCTGGGTTTCTGGACCCAAATGCTACATATATTTGAAAAATGCTTTTACCCAAAGTGCATATTTTTGAGAGCGCAGGGTCAGACAGCTCCTGGGCCAATCGGGAGTTAAGGCTTCAGCAGCTCAACTTAAGCTTTTGAATCACTCTGCCAACTCTGAGATTTGATCCAACAGCCTTCTGTGTGCCAAGCCACACGCAAGCCCCTCCAAACTACACTGCTCTTATTTTATTAAAGCTGTGCGGATTTATGGCATCTTAGACTGAGCTTGACGCGTCTGTCCTTTCGCATGCCGCTGTCGTGTTAGGTTCCCGGCAGCACTGGGCATCTCTTGAAAAGCCCTCCTTAACATTTCCATCTTTAACTTAGTCACCTCAGCCGATAATATGGAATTTTGGCATCACGATCCTAAAAGACCTCACAAATCACATAAAAAGAATGAAACTTGTGTATTTACACCTCCGTTAATCCCTCAAAAGTCGACCACCGTTCGGCGGCAAAAAAAAAAACGAAAGCTCGCAAATCTGCCCCTATGCAATATTTATTGCACCTCATTCATGGAGACTGTTTGACGTCAACATCGAGAATGGAGAGACAATGTGAAACACTCTTGTTTATCATTCGACTCTAAATCCTAATGCCTTTATGTCACACTGACTGCCACACTGGTATCTTCTGCTTGTTACCACATATTTGCTATAAAGGGAACAATCATTTCCTGACCTAGGCGCCAAAATAGGTCCCGTCCAGTAACATCAAGCCAGGATTAACTTTACGTCGTGGTGCTTTTATTTGTCCTGGACTTGAAATCTTGACCATCCTTCCTAGCACAGTCCTATTATACAGCTTCATAAACCGTGAAGAACACCGGACTGTTTTACCCCGTGATATATTTGCTCACGCCGCCACATCCAACCCGACCACCACTAGCCGGAGCCTCGGCGCCAAACCCGCAGCTCGTAAGAACCGTCAGACGCGTCGCAGTGCGGGCCGTTAAACGGAACCCAACCTGGAAAGGTGTTTAGCTGCATGTTGATGGGTGCAGTGCGAGTGGAAACATGCGGTGCTGCTCGGACAAGATAATGGCCAGAGGCAGCAGCCGAACATAGAGGCATGTACCGGGGGTGCGGGTCAACAGGGGCCCAGCTAAAAGCTGATTGGCCACTTGCATGCCCATTCCTCTGTCACTCACAAATTCAAAACTTCTCATTGGCTAAAAAGTCAGCCGCTCCGTATGAATTACGTCATCGTAAAATTGCCCTGGCTAGCGGCTTTAGAGAGGGCTGCCACCTTCACTTCATTCCCTTCGGATCTGGTCCCCGGGGAGCCGGTCACAGCAACATCAGTAGGCGGATCTTCCCATAGAGTCATACCATATTTTGGCAAGATTTATCATGTGGGATGTGTGGAAAGACCCAGCCTAAGGCCTGGAGGCTGGCTGGCCTGCTGTTAAGGCCACACCGAATGTGACCGAATGGACCGTCCCCGCGATATCCATCTGGGACCTCGTTTGCCGGAACCAGACCCACATGGGTAAATTCTAACGAATGGCGTGTGTGAGGCTCAGTCTCGGACCCTGGGCACCTCAGCATCCTCAGCACCCAGTTAATGAGCCAGTTCAGGTAATCAGCATCCCAGAGAGCTCCGTGGAGAGAAGTGGGTCTGCTAGAACCTTCTCTTGGGGGGGGGGGGGGGTTTGTTTGGTCAGCTAAAATGTCACATCCATTCTATGCCCACACCAGCCCCAGGGAAGAACATGCCCAGGCAGGTACGTACACACGGGTACACATTAAGTCAGAATGACATGCAGACTTTAAAGTAAAAGCAGGGGGGAGAGAAAGTTCACCTTTAAGGGATTCATATTTCAGAATTTTCGTGCAGCTCCTTTTGTGCAGCATATTTAATCCTGATCATGAGTCGCAACAGAATCTCCTGCAGTCTTCCAGCATTTCCATCACACACTCCAGTAAGGACTTCCCTGATTCCGGATCATTCCATCACAATCATGCCTTGAACTTTTGCACAGATGAATGGTAATTCTAATCCACCACCCGGATTTTGAAGACTTTGGTAGTGGCAGTTTGTTTTTTTTTTGGTGCCTTGGAGCCTCTGTGTTCCATCGAATGGCTTGCCTTCGGGGGGGGAGGGGGGAGTCATCACTGCAAAGGGACGCTCTCCCCGGTGAACGGCGTGACTCGCAGCAGAGTGTCGCAGCCTGGCCTCATGAGACAGCAGTTCTGCAGCGCCGCAGCGCCCTCTGACCCTTGCCACCTCGCTACCCGTCACTGCCGGCTATCGCTTCAAAGGCCATGGCAGACGGGGCCGACCAGAACCGGATGTTCCCACTTTTCTGAATGGATTATGGATTATTTTGGGTATGTGCACTGATGTGCAACTCTAGGGGAAATAAGAGACCACAGCAACATTTTTAGTTTCACTTCTTTCTCATTTTATGGGTAGGTGTCTGTGTAAGATATTTTTTTCTTGCAAACTCCAGCCTGGCTCTTCCCTGCTTCTCATTAATGAAGGGCTTCTTCCTTGTTTTATGGGACTTCAGTCCTGCTTCTAGGAGGCTGTTAACTTTCCTAGCAGTGCACTTCACGCCTGCACTTAACGTTTCCCATTCCTTCTGAAGGTCACTTGAGGTCATCATCCAATTTATGATGCACTGCTGGATAAATTGGCATTAAAGAGTCACTTCATCCCTCTACCTGGCTGGTTTCTGGTCGTTCCCAGTGTCTACCGCCTCACCTTGTTCTTATGTGCTGCTGTCTTAGAAACTTTGAGCCTGGAAGCAGCCCGACGTGCAGTGTAGCCTTCTGCCAGTGGAACCAGGATTTAAGAATGCAGATTTTTAAAGAAAATAAACTGGTCTCTTAATTTTTTCCACAGGTGTATATGAACTGACCAGTCCACACACACACAGAGGAATGTGGTTCAGGCATTCTTCATCTTAAATCAGAAAATTTCACTGACAAATCAAATGCCAACACGAATACATTTTGAGATTTGCTGGGTTCCATATGTGGCAGGAAAGGTTCATTAAAAGAAGAACAAAACACAATATTTTAGTGCTGAAAATATTCTCCTCATTAGACTGCTCGACTGATTAGAGTTTGCATATTACGTGAGCACTGTGTAAATTTTATTATGTGTATAATTAACCAGCAGTCTCTTCCAGGGGGGAGACTGAACGGCTGAACCGGACAGAGGCATGCCCCCCCCCCCCGGGGGGCATGAATATGTCGTGAGAATTGTTCACCTGCTTTTTTGTTTTAAACAACACTTCCTCCCAGCCATGGAGTTCAGCCCAAGATGGCTCTCTAGGGAACAGGGAGGCAGATGGAATTAACCAACTGCCAATCAATGGAAATGGACAGCCGTCACTCAAAGGTTACGAGCCGTCAGAGCAGCGCGCGCACGCGCGCACACACACACGACCCTGTCGTTCGTGTCCCACCACCGCTGCTACACCTGGCACCAAATTCCAGCTACACACATTTCAAGAGTAAGCGCCAAAACTGTTAGCGTCGCGGTTAGGATGGGAAACCACGGAAGGACAGGTCGTGGGTATCAGACAACCGACAAACGGTGGTGGAACTGACCAACCCAAAGGCTCCACAAGAACGACCCAGGTGCCATTGTGTACTGAACTGGACCGAAAGTCCGGTAACACCACAACAGAAGGTGACAAAGGGTGCAGCGTAGCATCAACCCACAGACCTTCCCATAATGCAACAGTAACGCCTGATTCAATCCCCAGCCCTGTCACTTTCATAATCACACACGTAACTAATTCAGAAAGTTGATCAGAGAATACTTTTTATATTCATCACTGCCTCACAGTATAATTGTGCAGTTACTACACTCTATATAAACTCTTCTTTAACATGTCATGCAGAAAGATAGCCAGACTATTTTTGTACAAGTGGATCTGTCAGTTGTCATTTTATTTTCACGCCGGTGGATTATCTCCGTCGTTCATCCGCCGTTCAGTACGCAAGAGTTCTGGTTCATGCAAAGGTGTCTGCGAGAATTATTGATCTCAGGTACAGACTTTGTGAGTAAAATAAACAACAAATACTCCAATCACCTACGACCATAACGTCTATTCCTTAATTTGCAATCTCATATTCTCGTTACTCAGTAATGGGATCGTAACATTGGCGCTCTTTTTTCTTCTGCGTTTTAATTGACAAAGTCACGGATAATTGAGCGGAAGTAACAAAATGCACAAACGTAATTATATAAGTCACACTGCACCTCAGTCCTGGTCGCATCCATGATTTTTACTGTTCACCTTTAATATTTTTCCTTTTCATGACAGCAAAAGAATCTTTGTTCCTTCGTGCAGTACCTACCCAAGTTTCACATGCACTTTCTGTTTTTGCGTGTTTTTTTTCTGGGTGCTCCAATTTCTTTCCAAATACCTTCCGCGGTATTCTGAGTATACAGTTGGCCCTTCCACATCGAGGGCGGTTAGCGGCGCAGGCGTCCCATGCTATCTGGAAAAACGACATGATTTTTTTGGTCCCCTTGGCAAGCGCCATAAAAAGATGAGAAACCCGAGAGGCAAAGATTACTGCGAAACAATATGCGAGAGGCTGCCATAATCCACCAAATAAACACTATGCACACACTTCAGGTTACAGTCTGAATGGTCCCCCGTGATAAAGTTTTTTAGCTCAGCAAAATATCATGTGAGAAACCCCATCTGCCCTCTACGATCATTTTAAATCGCCAAGACGACAAAATGCTGGAATAGCATTGCTTTTGACAATACCATCAAAATACCGTATTATTTGGTATATTGTCTCGACATTATGAAAAATTCGATACCACCCAAGCAAAGGCGGTGGCCCTTAGCATGTGATACTGTGTGTTTCTATAGCTTCTACCTCCCAGCCAGAGCGCGCCTCTCTCGTTCACCAGGGTTTCTGCGATATACTCCAGACTCACTGCGACCCTAAACTAGATAAATGGTGTGGAAAATTAATAGATACTTTCTCTATTTAACCTTCGCAAAGATAGGAGGTTAAATTAATGATACATTATTTTTGAATATAATTACTAGGTCTTCGATCCTAATTTGACATTCACGGTGGCTGACGTGTGATTAGATTGAACGCCCTGCATAATTTGCCTTCTGACACGCTCTACACGCGTAGAAAGGGATGTTTATGCATATCGATAATAAGTATTGTATTTTCCCCCCATTAATCCAGATACCTAAGCATTACATGCTGCAGTACACAGATAAGATAAACGTTAAAAGGATTTTGGGTTTAAAAATCAGGGCAACCATCTTAATGAGGTATTAACACCGATATTTTGAGCCATTTAAATATTGTAGATTTAACCACTAAGCCAAACTAAATGTTTACATCTCCAAATATTAAATAAACCACAATTTTTCCACAAGCTAAACCATCTACTGAAGGTTATATGGTCCCACTGCATCAAGGAAATGTAGGACAAACGTCAGAATAATGCAACCGTTTACAAAATAATCAAACGGTAACGCCGTGCTTTAGTTCACTGCTTCTTGGCAGTTGTCCTTAAATAAAGATTCATTCAGGGTAACGCTTATTGACCGCCGGATTAATAGCTGTACCGAGCTGCGCACCGCGTGCGGTGAGCCTTACCGCGCGACACCAGCCGTATCCCAGGTTACGCCGCATCTCCTGCAACCACTCCCTCCCACCCGGGCTCTTTAGTTCAGCTCTCTGCCACCCACCTTTTACACAGGTCTTCACCCCCCCCCCCCCGCTAATAAAGTGCAAATAAACTGCTGGTTGAACAAACACCGTGATTATAATCACATTTGACCAAAAGTGGTAACCAACAATGTGTGCCAGACGGCTCTGCTGCGGGGAATAAGTGCGACAATGAAACGTGATTAGATTCCCAAACAGACTCATTTTCTCATTTAAAATTTAATAAAGTGAAATTACTCATTTTCATTAACCAACATTTACTCATTAATAGTCTCTTAACAACCAAGCGGAAGGACTTACATATTTTACATATATTCATTCCAAGCTAATATTCACAATCATTAAATGAAATTAAGAATCGGAATGCATTCACTGGCACACACTGGATAGGTAGCTGGAAGATGGATGGTAAATGTATAAACAGAATAAAAGCCAATATCTGTGCAACACAATTCAAAACTATCACCCTTCAACTGAAATGTTGTGTGCTGGCATTTAAAACACGCCAGGAGTTACATTAATACTTCAAAGGGACCTAATTAAGTCAAAGCTCTGGCGTGCTGACTGAACTCACCTTTGCCAGCAAAAAAACACCGTTCGTGTAAAAAGGATGACCTTCCCTTTAAAAAGCCTTAAGGTTTTAAGGCGTCAAGCCTCCTAAAACAGCTACAGGGTATCTTGTTTCTGGAATGAGAACGATCGAGTCTTCCCTTAAACAGGACACCCAGCCCAGCATTGTTAAACTTTATTTATTAAAGGCATCGTATGCATAAAACATCGAGAGAAGGCCAAAAAACAATGGAACATGAATTAGGAATCAAAGCACTGTGTTCAGAAAAAAGCCCATTATAAATACTTTATGGCAGTTAAATTCAATGAGTCCATTTAGTTATGATAGGAAACGCGTCAATATTTAACAGGGGATTTTTTTACAGCGATTAAAAATATATAACACGCCAAATGGCAGTCATTTCAGATACACGCTCCGAAGAAGCCTCAAATAACTAAAGACTACAGGAGTCGCTTGTCTTCATAATGAAAAGAATGAACATCATAAATACGATGACAATTAATCACATTTTTGCGGTTCAGCTTTTAACAATATCATCCCCGTGGTGAATACTAACATTTTTTGTGCTTCCCATTCTGCCCTGTTTTTTACTTCAGAAATCAGCCGTTGTTTTTCCCCGACACTACGCAACGTGGACATTAACCCAGCCGAATGCACGTAGCGGACCGTCAGAAGTTTCTGTCTGAAGACGCGTAACGGCACGTTTTTGTGGCTCTGCAGCAGAACAAACCCCCCCCCCCCAGGAGCGCTGACCACATCGATCTGCTCATACCCGGATCCGCCGGCTTGACAGGGGTCCAGCGGAGCTGGGAGGAGCGTGTCAGGTGAGCTGTGTCGATTTCCGGGCGAAGTGTTTGGAGCGATCCCACCGGGGGGAGGGACCGTGAGCTCAGCCAGAGGTCTCCAATCAGCCCCCCAACCCTCCTACAAGAAAGTTTGCTTTAAATGGAGAAGAATTGACCCCTTTACCACCTCTACTTTCCAGTTTTAAAATTCAGGTTCATTAAAGCAGAGCACATAAGATCAGCGCATATTTTGACAACCGCGGAATTGAGAAATGATATATTATAGCTAATCTTAGCATGAGCGATAAGTGGTTTTCGCCTACTGCCGACGATTAGTGATTAAGGAAGGGGGCGGCATGATTTCGGTCTCCCGGAGAGTCGCCGCCACATTTCTGACACGTACTTTGGCAACAACGTTGGTGCAGCCAATTGCGAACAATTAGCTAAAATAATTGAACTCAAATTAACCGAGGAACGTTCCGCTTGATTAACGAGGTGTGTCCGCGCCATTCCAGTCCACGTCAATGACATTACTGGAAGTTCGCCTGTCAGCCTGACATTCAGCGCTACATAATTCAAAACGTCAGATTATGATATTTTAAATTATACTTTTCACGTGCTTCATTATCTTTTGGCAATTGTGCTTACGAAATGGGAATCTGGATCCAAAACATAATGCATTTAAAACATGATGCATGAAATGATCCGAACGGATATGATTAGAAAGCAAATATGAAAACAATTTTTCTACAAAGAGGGGAAAAAAACTCATTTCTATTTTATACTTTGCAAATTTTTCATTGATGCACCATTGTACTGCTTATTAATGGAAAGTCAACAATACACGGTCGTGGAGGAATGGAACATAAGGCAGCCAACTTATCGGCCGCCATAGGAATAACAAAATAATTGGAATAATTTACATGCACGCGGTTTATTTTTTCCTTTTTTTTTTCCCGGAGACAGGCTTATGGTGATGATGAGGGGAGGTTTTTAATAACCATCTGGCCTGCAGTTATCCGCAGGTGAGATGATCATTAGGGCAAGGTTGAAGGATACGGAGCCGCCTCACGTTAACGATGCACAGGCACAGGTTGTCCCACGACCGCGCGGGGACGGACAGCGCCGGAGACGACGCAGGGGACGCCAACTGCGCGCGCACTGAGGTCACCCGAAGGAGGAAAAGATAATAGCTGCAAAGATGAAGGACTGAAGAAAAATTCAATCCAGGGCTGTTCGTTCCTGCTCCTGAACAGCTACCACCCTGCAGAGCTTATGTGCAGATCTAATTTAACACACCTGCAACAGATAATCAGGCCCTTCAGTAGCTCCTCAGTATTAGAGCCATCTATGTTAACAATGAGCAGCCCTGATTCAATCCATCCATCAATCCATCACCCACCACTGCTTATCTGCCACTGGGTCGATCCCAGAAGACACGAGGCAAAGGAGGAGACGCCGGAATGGGACCCCAGTCAAAGGGCATGCTCACACAGTGCGGATGGGCAGTTCAGAGTGACCCACTGAGGCCCTGACCGTAATGAGACTGTTATAGCCATGTCCAAAATGACTGCATGCATTTTACCTTCAGGCAGAACATACTGCAAGACGCCGTAGGAGCTTAGACCCATACTCTTCCTCATCCAATAGATCGAATTACTCCTGTACACACATTATTTATCCATACCATATACGTAAATATCACAGGGCTTTCCTTCAATCTTACTGCAGCGGCTCCTGCACTGGGATCTGGAAACACAACCCTAATACATTACTATGACTAACCACTGACATGCAACAGGGATTGCAACAGCGGCAGGGTTAAGAACGCCTGCATTATAAACAACCTGTACTTGCGGACGGACTTCCATGAAGCCAGCTAAATACAATAGTTCGTGATAACAATCAGCTTGAGGCACAATGTAGTAATGTGGTTGCATTTATTACTGCATTATGTACTTTATTAGCATTCCAACTTACCTACCGATTCGAATTAAAGAGAGGCTCGGCGAAAGGATTTCGTTCAAAACCTTGGGACCGCCTATATATTTCATGGAAAAAGAGGAAAAAGTTTCCAAACCAAGAAGCTCCTTAAGTTAAAATGTCATAATAAAGACATTTCAACTTTAGGAGTGTCTTGCTTCGGAGAATTTTTCCCTCTCTTCTTGGAATCGTTTCCCTTGACACCAAAGACCAGCTGACTCAAGAAACATTAAGAATTTTGAATACAGAGCATGCCTACAGCCATCCTTCCAAATCAGGGATACATTTGCCTCACAAACAGCAGGTTAATATAAAGACGCTCCGGTGAAAACTCTACTTTGTGCATTTTTTTAAATTTGCAGTAAGTCTCATGGCATGAAAGGATAAGGAAAGGGAAACCACTACAGGTGCTTAAAAGACCACAGGCCTATTTTCATCTTCAAAGGAGCGAGGATTGCAGCGCCGAGTGAGAGAGTGAATCCACAACAGTTCGAGGAGTGGCACAGCAGAGAAGCTGAAGACTCTTAGAACAAAGAGGCAAGATGACAAAGTGAAAGTGAAACTAGATGATATAGATAATTGGGGAGGGGGGACTCAAACCTGCAGCCGTAGGGAGAGAGAAGAGACTGAGAGTGGGACCAGAAAAGAGATAATGGTGAGAATGCTAAAATAGAAAAATATCCCCACTGCAGGACAGGGGGAAAAAATCCAGTGACAGCTGTGATGAAATGAGTGCTCACAGAACGGAATCCCCGAGTCTTACCAAATTATACAGTACGTCTGGATCTTAAATTTCTCACTAATGTTAATTTTAATATGACAAACATTAACATCCTAGCATTCGCAGCTTGCTAAAGGCAGTAGGTCTGTAGGCCCGACGGTCGACATGGCTGATAAACGCATGCGGCGTCACTGATCACGAGGCACATTTGTGTCCGGTGGGGAACGTCTACGGTCTGAGGTCAACAAGCAATCCAAGAGGCACCAGTGAAGTAGAACCTGCAAAGAGAACTGGCAGCACAATGCCTCATAAAACCCTTCAGAAAAGCACCTACAGTACGTCCCCTTGTCAAGTCAATGAATGAAAATGGCTGTCGTTTTAGGACACATCGATGACGAGCATGGATTGGGTGGGGTTAGAAACAGCAAGCAATCCTCACAAACTGCACACGTCAATGTCTGTATTTTTCTTTCCGTCAGTACAGCACCCCCACCCACCCACCTCTCCAAAGTGAACAAGTCGATCGAGTGTGTCTGAAAAAGCGAAACATGTGGCCGACCCAAGTGCCTTCCCAATGGAGGAGAAACATAAACGCCACAAACTCTGTGGCTTAATGGTTTGGTCTTCATTGACTGGACTTCAGAAGTATGACACTTGGTCAAGTGTGGGCACAGCGCCTCTAGATCTCAAATGGGCCACCGGTATCCATGATGATGTTCCAGGAGGTAGATGTCATCACTGAGCACTACGCACAGTCTGCTAAGAATTACTAATGGGATCAGTCACCCTCCTGCTTCAGAACCATCTCGTCTTCAGAGAGTGATTCTCCAGCCGGCAGTTACTGGCACGTTGCATTTAATCTTCTAAGCAAACATGCAGTGCTGGTTGTAGGACATCCTTTCATTATTTTCACAGTAATAAAATGCTTATCGGGTCCTATTTAATGTCTCAATAACTGCACATAAAATACAAGGAACAATTTTGAAAAATGACTCCAGAATGGGTGGCATATTTGTCATACAGTTGACCATCATACTAGTACAATAAGCATTGACCTCAGACTCACCACATTCCACTCATGACCAATCAGAACACGGTGATACTATTACTGATGTCACACGCCATTCCACTCATGACCAATCAGAACACGGTGATACTATTACTGATGTCACACCCCATTCCACTCATGACCAATCAGAACACG
>JABFEB020000114.1:1006132-1023374 GCA_019775895.2 Stomatorhinus ivindoensis
GTGTTGTCATTAGGGGCACACTGGAAGCAGATGGAGCATTTGGAATTTGTGTCGGGTGGTGGCATGGGGGTGGGTCAGGGCTTCTTTCAGCTAGCTGGGGAGGTGGGTGTCACTGAGTGGGGAGGGGGTGTCAGCTGTTGTAATAGAAGAACAGGTGAGGAGCACATGGCACACTCCGGGGGGGGCTCAGTGCCACAGGAGACTAGGTGGGTCCGAGGATGGCGGTGCGCTGGTGTGGGGGGGTCGGGAGTGAGCCCAGCCTAGGCATTCCGTGCATTTCTGGGATTTTCTTTCATGCCTTCCCTCTGATAAGAGGTTTGCCAGCAACCCCCCACCCCCAAACACACTCGCATGCACTTCTGAATGTTAGCCTGTACCTCAATGCGTCTGCAGCAGAACTTTGCAGAACCACCATCTAACATCACAGCAGCAGCGGTTATTGGTCGCCGCCACTGCGACCCGTTTTCAGACCGCAGTCGTGCCCTTCGATGGACTCCGACATTCTCACTGCTCCACTGATATTCCTGGAGAGAGAGCAGCAATTGTCTTCCTCTTCTCCCTATGACACAGTTTAGGTACCTCATGGTAGTGAAGGCTTGGAGGGGGGAATGGTTCAGTCAAACGCCTGCTTCTGCTCCAGTACCATGCCAAACACAGCTTGTCCAGCATCAGGCTGTTCGAGCTTAAGATATCATCATCAAAATAAACCATGGACAAGCAGCCCTCTGTTATGGAGGATGAAGTGGAGGCAAGGTTGTGAATCTGGGATATGGAAATGCTTTCGGCTGGAATGGAGTTTTCCTATAAATAGTGACGGTGTGCTGGGAAAGGGTTAAAGGTCATGGGGAAAGGCTCTCAAAAAAGGTCCTTCAGCAGGAGATCCAGCATGATGTCCTTCAGCAGGAGCTCCAGCATGATGCCCTCCAGTCCAAACTTGAGCTCATTGAGGAGAACCTTTGTCTTTCTAATGACATTTTATGATGTTTTTTTTCGTGCTGGAGAAGGGAGCATTGTTCACATGGCACGCCGTCGAGGTCCGCGGTGCCAGCCGTCCGGGGTGAGTCATGGGATGGTCCCCCCGTCAAACCGCAGACCTAAAGGCTGATGGATCTGCCAGAGGTCCATCCTTTGTTCGGTGCCTGCTCTCGCATCCCTGCAGTTGCCGGGTGAGGATAGGGGCAGCGGTTCTGTTGCTGGGACAAACCGTTGACCTCACTCGCCATCTTCTCGGCACTGGGAAGACGCACACACTCAAAACGTAGCTTCCCATATTTCTTTAGATTGAAAGTGTCAATTCTTGGGGGGAGGGGGGCAAGGTGACATTTTCGTAGGGGGCTCAGAATTTCTAGCTGCACCCCTCTGTAAAGGTTAAGGTCACCGTCCCCGGTGGCGCGATGAGGTTACAGTTTGAGGCGGGAGCGGCTGCCCGCCCGGACTGCAGAGCCACCGATACCGCTGATGTCCGCACCTGTCCGGCTCTGCTGCCGACATCTTAATGAGGCAGCAGAGAGCTGTCAGTGGTTGCAGCCAGGTGAGGGGGGGGGAAGATGGACAGATTAAAAAAATAATTGGTACCGATGTCAGCTAGGCAGCTGATAGGTAAACTTTAATCTTGACTGTTGCTGGCAGGGGAGACGTAACTCGATCTGGCCCCCGTCTGCTTAGTGAGGCTTCAATGGGGAGGAAAAAAATGTCTGAAATAAAATTTTAAAGAGGTTTGTTTGTGTGGGGGTTTATTTTCCTTAATCAACTGCATGGTGGCTCTCTGCCATTTTTATTTGCCTACATTCACAACTTGTCGCCACATAGGCGATCTGCCGCCATCTTGCACCCCCCGTGCAGCAAATGCAGCTGCCCTCGTGTCGTGACTCACCCTGTGAATCCCCGACTCCCACGTTTCCCAGCAAAATTCCCAATCCAGAGGGCCTTCCTCCAGCCCTGAGGTCATGTCCCTGGGTGCGAGCCAGTGTCTTGTTCTCGCAGATCCTGGGGATTTCCTCTTGCACTGCGGGCCGTGGTCGTGCTCCATGGGGTTGCAGCAGTATGTTCCTGACAACGACCCCTGTGTCTGTAGCACATGGCGGCTCAGGTAAATCACAAGGGGCGTGGCTTATTCCATCACAAGGGGCGTGGCTTATTCCATCACAAGGGGCGTGGCTTATTCCATCACAGGTCTCCGTAGGTCTTCAGAGCCAATCGCATTGAAGGAGATCTACCGCTGCTGATTCTGTCCTTATGACCTCATGCGAGCTGGGTTACCTGGAACAGGGAACAAGATGATGAGGTCCTCTGTGAGGGGACGACACTGAACATTCCAGAACATTCCAGAATGGTCTTAGCCATATGCAGCCCTCGATACGAAGCAGCTGTATGGTTACAAAGGGCGCCGTCTGCCCCAGACACACTGCCACTGTTTGTTTTGGGCCTTTTATTGTGTCGTTCCTGTTGGTTAAGGCAGCCCTCCTCGCTGTTCATATGGTCTGAGGGTAAAGGTGGATCGCCATGGCGATGCTGCGCTCCCCCCGCTGCGCTGCGGTTTTGGGTTCCTTTATGGAAACACTCATGGTTAGTGGCTCTGCCGTCTGTTTGGCAGCTGGTGTGGTTCTAGATGCCCTGAACCTCTCAATTAATCATAAAATGTGGTTCTTTACGGTTTCTACTATGCGGAATAAATGTAGTTGAATGTTTGATGTAATATCATAATAACTGCACTGTCCTGAACCATGTCATGACTGTTTACTTTTCTTTTTGGTATTAAGATCATTTGTATTATTTCTGAAGTTGCATAACACTTTGAGTCCCTTACACTATAAGAAACATGTCGGCAGTGTTATATTGTGATTCTTGGGTGTTTCTGTTAATATCAACGATTTTTGCTTGCAATGTGTGAATCCTGGCCATGCCACGATGCGAGTATCTTATAGGCTGGACTGAAGGATGGCCCTCCCCTCTCTAACATCTGATTGGTTACCAGCTGTGGTAGCCTCCCGCCCACTCCCACGGGCCATGTGACCAGGCAACTGCTTACAGCTGGACCACAGCTTGACTGCACTCATATGTGCAGTTAACATGGCGTAGAATTCTGTGTCTGCCTGGGCCAGGATTATAGTCAGAAGGGTGAGCTTTACCCTCAATATTAAATCTTCAGTCATTATCATCCCTCTCACGGCCCCTCCGTCTCCCCGCCCCTCAGAAAAAAAGCAAACCAAAAAACAGGAAACCGCTGTGAGCGATAGATGTGCGTGGGTGGGGTTCAGGCCTTAGCGAAATGACTTTGTAGTTATCTGATCAGGTGGCTTTTAGAGGCCTACCTGGGGTGTCCTCGAGGCCTGCAGCGCTGTAGACTGACACTCACCTAACCATCAACAGGCCGTTCCCGTGCATCTCTTCCATCTCCCCCGATGCGCGTTGCTGCCGGCTCCTGTGTGAATCCCGGGCTTTTCCGCCCCGGTTCGGTGGGGCGCAGCTGTCTGGCCTCGCTGGCTCCTTCCCAGTCTGCCAGCGTCATGAAAAACTCCCACATTTCAGTGGAGTTCCTCCATCGTGCGTCTTTGGAACCAGGCGATCAGTGACCTCTAAAATCCTGGCAGTGTCTCAGAGCTCCATCGTGCTGGAGACCGTCATCAGAGACTTTACCTGTCATCACCAAAGCGTTATGCGCCGCTTTTAAATCTTTCAATCGCAATTGGCCACTGTAAATACATGGTTGCGGACTTCTGTAGACTCCTAACCATTTTCGAAATATGGTGGTATTTTGAATGTTAGCTCCTTTTTTCCCAGAATTCCCTTGGGGGGAATTTGGTCGTTCTGACAGCCAGGCGCAGCAAAGGATCAGCCACAGCTCTTGTTGCTTTCTCTTCCACACGTGTGTTGCAGATGATCCCGTGGTCTGTTTTTGGTAAATGTAAATGAAAGGACTGATCAAGTTAAGCAGCAGTAATATCAGCCGTTGCGTCGGTCTTGTGGCTTTAGAAGATCTCCCCCTTTATGCTTGATATCGCGCCAAGCTGTGCTTTATTCCCGTGCAGCCACACCCGCATGCTCTTGGATCTGTTGTTTTTCCTTGGCGGGGGCGACGTCAGAACGAATTGTTTTATGGAGCTGACTTGTGTTACTCCCCTCCCTCCGTCCCTGGGCTCCAAGGAGCCGCAGCCGACGACGGAGTCACGATGGAGGGGTTCGGAAATCTGCTGGCTGCTTTCACAGTTGGGAGCGTCATCATCGAGGAGGCCATCTGTCAGATGCGTAAGGATTAAAGAAAAAAATTCAAATCTGATCATCAAAATTCAACAACTTCTTGAATCTCTGTTACTAGTAAGCAGTACAGAAAAGATGCAGTATCTCCTAATGTATTTATTTGTTGTTTATTCTCTTCTCACTTTTACTGAGGGGGTTCTTCAGTATATATGCAATCCTTAAGAATACTTAACTGTGAAAATATTACGGTAGCTGTGAAATCTGAATGGTTGCCGTAGTTACAGATACTTTGAGGAGCGCGACGATGATCATTGGAGTGACTCCCTGCGAGTTTCCCCGAATTGAGGCTGAGGTGGGCGTTTTTGTCAATGTGACGATGCCAGCTAGCTTTAGTGCAGCCTTCCGAACACCAAGAAGCGTGTGTGTGTACATATGTGTGCGTGTGTGTGTGTGTGTGTGTGCGCCTGTTGCAGTCCAGGTGTGCAGGTAGGGATGGAGACGCCGGTGTGACGCACGCGAGAGGCTGTGCTTGCCCCGATGTCATGCTTTCAGCCGTTCCAGCCGGGCGCACTCTTACTCATTCCGCCGGCCCGTATAAATCGTCACGTATCTCGCTGTCGGTAACGACGGGTCCGGGCCGCATGGCTGTCACCTCTGCATGAGCCTTGGCGTCGACGTACGCCTGAGCATTTTGGACATCAATGCCATACCACCCGTTCCGTTAAGTGTTGCGTGTTCCGGGATGCATCTCTCATGGCCGCGTTTCCCCGTATGACTCACGGCAAGAGCGTTCGGAAAAAGTGCTAAAATGTGGAAATGTGAAAACGATCTGGTCTGATGTGTCCTTGTAAGTGGGCGGAGTAAACGGCACAGTCTGACCGACAAAGGCTGGTGCCCTGCCTCCTCTCTCTGGGTCAGTGCTTCTGTAAGCTGTGCTGTGCGCTGCATGAAGCTGGGGTATGGGGCCGTTAATGACCGTGCTCCCCCCAAGCTGGGTGAGGCACGGGCTGGTAGTGTGGACTCCGGTGCCTCGGCTGTGACGGGGACCTGACGGCGCTTTGGTGACCGAGGTCAGAAGACGGGTGTGGGGTGCGGCTAGCCGATAAGCGCTCGTCCTGTTGAGACGGTCTTTGCCGCTCTAGTGGGCAGGTGCCGCCTTGGCAGCTGTGTGAATAAAAAGCGTTCGGGAGATGGGGGGGGGGGGGTTATGTAAGCTCGTGGGAGTGAGCGTTTTCAACGCGGAGTGAGGACTGGAAGGATAACGGCAACCCAGCAACAGCTCCTCTCTGCGTGTGAGTGAGGGTTTTTTTTTTTCTTTTCTGAAAGCAGAGTCTTAATTCAGAGAGACTGGTTCTGTTCCATGTCTGCTCTGAACCCTTAAGCACCTGGGAACCGAACCGTAAGCTGAAAAGAGAGAGTGCGCTAATTTCTTTTAGCGACGGCGGGCTGTAAAATAATCTAAACTTGTGTGTCTGTCAGAAGCAGAACCGGAACTTCTACACTGCTACAGTCTTAATGAGGGCATGTTTATGTTCTCTGCTCTTCCCAGAGGCGCAGCAGCATATTGTCTCATGTAGGGACTGGTAGCTTTTCAGTGGACGTCTCTTTGCTGGCCCCTTGGGGAGTCTCCCATAGCCCTTGTTGGCGGTTGAGGAAGGCAGTTGGATTGATGGCTCTTGGCGTTGCTGAACTGCCAAAGCGACTGAGGCATGAGCAACATCGACGGAGCTACAGTATGGCGTTTGCGGCAGCATGGTCAGTATCTGCAGTCCGAGGCACATTCCCCTCTGATCTTCCGTTCTTCTGGTCTTCTCACCGCGATAGGAAGCATTCGCTAAAAGCTGAGGGTGTGTTTGAGCGGCAGGGAGAGCCTCAGTGGCGCGTGGGCCGCTGGTGGGCAAAGCAATGGCCACCTCAGAGGTTAAAGGTCACGGACTTGCGACCTCAAGGCTGCAGGTAAAGATCCAGGGGAGTTTGCTGGATGCTGCATTAGAACTGAGTCCCTTGACTGGAAAATGAAAATGTATAAAAGGGGGGAAACAACATGAGCTGTTCAAGTAATTGGTGCTCGGACTAGTTGCTAAGCAACTCGGCAGTACCACTTAGATAACGTAACAATATAAAACACATTGGAGCTGGATCTCCATTCAGTGCCTTGGGATCGCCTGACGTGCTCGGCTGATGTGGACCACAGCAGGCATGGCCCTTGTCCTTAAAGGACAGTGCTGGGCCGGGGGGGGGGGCGGGGCTTACTGCTCTCCCCCCACTACGCACCAACATAATCCTGACTAATGAGGTGTTGGCGTGCCGCTCTGCTCCGGGTCCCGCTTGGCTGTTCCTTCTGAGCACCCTCATGCCACAGTGGTCAAAGAAGGCGACCGCGTCTGTTTTTAGACTCGGCGACAGGCTGCACTGTTGTGTCCTGCCCATGTAGTGAAATGAAGCGCGCGGACAGTTTAGTCAGGGCCTGGGAGCGTACGGATTAAATAAACGGCAGTCGGGCAGCTGAGGAATGTGGAAGCTGACTGGAAGTGTGAGGCCTTTACGTTCCATTAGGCTTGTATAGCCGCGTGATGTACTCTGAACCACGCTGAGGACACTAAGGGCTCAAGCTGGCGGACAGTCCTGACTCTCTATTAATGGCTTTGTGTGTGTGGGGGGGGTATGTATATATTACGTCGTGGGGACCAAATGTCTTGTAATTTGTTTGATTTAGGTTAGGGCCGAGTAGAGGTTAAGGTTATCATTATTGTAATACGGGTTTTTCCCCATAGAATTGAATGGACAGTCCCCACAAAGATTTGAATGCAAATGTGTGTGTGTGTGTGTGTGTACCACAACTTAATTCAGTGTGTGGATGCTGGTTGCAGTTGCATATGTATAATTTGTTTGCTCGAATTTTGGTGTACTGCTTGATCCAGGTTAATGGCCAATCTGATGGCTACTATAACCAGTTACTCCCCAGTAACAAAGGAAGTACATCGATCACTAAGACACATACCGCTTTCTGTCAGGGCCTGGGATAGTTGGAGATGTCTAACATTTTCCAGAAAGGATGGATCCAGGAAATGAAGTCATGCACAGATGTTGGGTGTGCAACCTCGGCGTCTTGGCTGCTAGTCTTTCCCCCCCATTTCCCCTACCCCCCCCCAGGCATTGGGAGGTGTTCTGCAGGCCCGACGCCAGCCCAGAAACCTTGAGTGAGATAGAGGCGCACGTCGACTCAATCGGAGACAGCCCGGGGTTCAACGTTGCGCTGTCGCAAGCGGACGCCCTCATTAAACCTCTTGACTCCAATCAGACCCGACGAGACAAATGGAATGACTCAGCACCATCTGTTCACTGGAACAGTTCCCTCCAGAATAAGCCACGGCTCTGCAGTCTACAAATGGTGACTGTCAGCAAATATCTTCTAAACAGCACTCTGTTATTTGCATCTGTCACCTCATTGGCTAAACTGGAATATTCATTCTTCCCATTGTGTTGGGTGGGGAGAAAGTATCCGCATCTGTAATTCATTGTCAGGGCCCTGAGTGTGTGGGCTGTAATTCTCGCAGGTCTTGGGAACAGTACGCTCTTCTGGAACGCGGCCACTGAAAACGACGTGGAGCGACGGCGTATTCCTGGGGACTGCAGTGCTTCACATCTGGAGGCGTGTCCGCTGACCTTAAGATTGGTCAAACTGAAGCCCTTCCCCTTTGACCTTGGCAGAGCGCTCCTCCTCATTGGTGTTGGGGGCTGCCACTCGTTGTAGGTACCCAATCAGAAAATGACCTTCTCTGTAACCCTCAGCGTGTTCTGGCCTTTCGGGTTTGTCGTGTCCTTATTGGTTTGATGTGTTTCTCTATATTTATTGAACCCCCCCCCATCCCTTCCCAGATTCTTCTTATTTGTTAGTACATTATAGTCCCCTGGAATTATTCTCATCATAGAAATAGATAAGCGGGCAGAGAGGCAGCTGGTGTAACTCGGCGGTCGTGTCTCAGCACAGGGTGGCGGGGCCCGGGTGTCGAGCAGGGAGGGGGTCAGTGTTTACAAGCTGACATGGGGCCAGGGACCATCTCAAACGAGCATCTGGTACAACTGCTGGTGTGTCGCGCCGGAGTTAAGGGCTAAGTAGTGCTAGACATTAGGGAGCGGATTTCCGGACACTTGATGAAATCAAGTGAATCAGAAGCCGCACACGTTGACAGAACGGGTGACTTGCTGTGTGCTTTTTTCTTTTTTAACAACCTGTCGTGCTACAGACGGAACACCGGTGCTCATGCGATAGAATTCAGCAGTTGTCGAATCTCTGACTTGCACAGCAAACCGCTATCAAATGGGACATTACCTATACAATGGACAAGTCAGGATCTATCCCCGCTGCATTTTCCTGTTTGGCCAGCTGGTGTCACTGGCCATCCCATTTTGTGTTCCTGTAGACTTGTGTACTTCACAGTTCCTAGTGTGTTACCTTGCTCCCCAACCTGCCATGTTATTGCAATAAAATTCAACTACAGAACTTTCCAGACATTCCTGTGCATACAAGCCTTCCGGGGAAAAATATGTTCAGCTCCATAAATGGCTAAAAAGAGACACTGTTGCCATCAAACCAGAGACTTCAATTTCACTCCTTCTCAAATGCAACATCCATTAGAAGCTCCTCTGGGATTCCTGTGCGCCTACGTAGGTTCTCGGAAATGTCAGGCAGACTGAAAGGCTTCCAAAGTGGCTGCCCGTCTATGAAAAAAGGGACACTTGACAATTTTTTCCTTTTCTTAGAGATGTGACTGGCGGTCAGACTGTTTTTTTTTTTTTGGTCTAAAGGAGTACACCATCTACGACCCAAAAATGAGACGGAGCTGCTGGCGTATACCACTAAATGTCACATTAGTCTTCAGTCGCCTGGAGCCTTGGAACACGATGTTGGTCACTTTTGACCTGATAAAAGGGAACAAACGAACAAAAGTGCACTAGGGGTTGAAGCCGGACGACACTGAATATGGGCTCCATCTGAGAATCATGTGTCTAATCAATAGCGCGAGAACATTCTGGTACAAGCCTTCAAGAGTACTTTGCATGAATAATAGCCTTGTAAACAAGTTCCCATAAATTGCTTGAAGAATTAAATGGCACCCTCTGTCAGAAGGATTGTATATTATTATTTAAAAACAATCCAGTCAAGTGATGGATACACAATAAATCCACCTGAAGAAGGAGTAAGAGGCAAACAAAATAAACTGTGGGAAATCTTGGCATCTTAGTGAAGAGGACCGCATTCAGAGGGTAGTAGGAGGGAACAGACAAAGGCAATGGAAGTAAATTCATGGGTTCAACCGGAAATGACGAAATGTGATTAAGTCTGCAGGATGACTCGGCCATCGCACTGAAGTTTGGGTCTGACATGAAGAATATTCTGGCCCAGGGTAATTGACAAAACACGCGAGTCGATAAACGACATATACTGATATACACCAAGACCGAGAATGGGGGAGATGTGAAACAAAATTGACAAGAATGATTATGGTCACCTGACCTATGTCACTTGGGACACTGTGAGATAGGACAGGGTTTGTATGCTACCATTTTAATGAAAAAGACCTGGATTTCACTTTAGCACTGAGATCTTGCTGCGTGCTGATTGGTCAGTCTCCTATGTTCATGCATGTGTCACTAATATTAATGTGAAACAGCTGGGTGAGTCTTTCAATCAAGGAAACAAACCAGTCAAAGCACAAGAAGAACCAAACAATGTAGCTGAGCACAGGAGCCCTTCAGTTCTAAAGAAGTGTCATAGCTCAGTGTCCCTCCCGACATGGATAAAGAGGTCACCCTAGACCGGGGGCCGCAGCCCTGTGTAGCTTAGCTCTCTCCCTGTTCCACCACAAATGATTCAGCTCAAGATCTCTGTGGTAATTAACTCAAGGAGGTGCAAGGAGTTGAATCAGGTGTGTTAAATGAAGGGAAACCAAAAATGTGCAGGACTCCGGCCCCCCCAGGACTGGAGTTTGATACCTCTGCCCTAGACCTGTGGTCGGCTGATTAAAGTTGTCATATAAACACTGATTCTGAGTTTCACCGGAAGACTGCATTTGTCATGAGACGCCTTATGGCTGTAATGCCTGTACGTAATTTTGAAAACATATAAGGGGACTGATCATCCCTAACCCCATGGCACCACCACCTGCCCCCCCCCCCTGTTGCGATATCGCCATAGCCAAGCCCAGCCTCATGATGAACTAAGCGACCGTAAGCTGCTTTAATCCACTCCCTTCCAGTCGTCACCCAAAAGGTGGCTCACCGGCCTCGCAGACTGCCCAGCCAACTGTGTCGTAAACGGGTAATCAATCTGCTGAAAAATGCCCCTGTTGGCAGAACTTCTTCCCCCGTGATTTGACAGTGGGGGTGGGCGGGGGGGTACAGCGAGACGGCTCTCGGAAATGAAGTGTGGCACTGTTTACGTAGAGGCCGAGCACAGCGGCCAGACCGCGGCTTTTAAAGGCGACCATAAAAGGTGAAACCCTTTACAAGTGGCTGGTGCATCAGATCGTTTTGTTTTATGGAGGTCGTACCCATGGAGCATGTGTGCAGGGAGTGCTTTGTTAGACAGATACTGTGCATTTAAGGCACACATACATGTCTTACGCATAAGGACATCAAAAATCCTGTAAATTAAGGGAATTCATCTGGGCCATTTAATATCATTTGGCTATTTAATATCTATATAGAATATCATTCTGAATGACTCTACAATCTCAACTCAGTTAAGAATGTCCTTCCAAGGCACCATTTAATTTATTCTGCTGGCCTATTGTCATTGTTCCCAAGTAGTTTCCATCTGTGATTTGATCTTCTCAAAACCAGCAGATCTGTTCCCCTTACAAACTTTTTACACACGGATCACCAGGATTCCATTTCCTTTACGCTTAAATCTGAACAGATTCTGTGCTCAAGATGATGGATTTGGGGCACAAGACAATTTTCCAGCAATTTTAAGTCATGCTTAAGAAGCAGGCTTTTAACGCAAGGAATAATTGCGGCTTTACAAAGGAACAAAGGAAGTCACCGGTGCCTTAGTTAGAATCCATCGCTTTAAGCTTGTGTGAAGGTCCGGTCTCGATGAGTGAGTGGAGGCCGGGAAGGAGTGACTACTTAGAGCAGAAGAGCAAGCTGACGAACGTCAACCAAACAAAGGTTTTTGGATTGAGCAGAATGACTTCTATCGAGGCACGGAGCTATTCTACAGATCCCGAGTCAGGTTTTTGGGTTTTTTGTAGACTGCAAACTTCAGGAGAGTGACACAACAAGGCATTGACGGATGTGTGTTCAGGTAGGATATTTATATGCGGCTGAAAGGTAGGGTGGTTTAATTCAGCTGCTCAGATTTTTGCTAATTGCATTGATATACATAGCGTTTTACTCTATCGCTGCCTTTTGCACTCAGAGGTCATAACCGCTACGTCATCCGCTGCTCTGTGTATTGACTCCTCTTGAGTAACCATTTATCCTGAATAGGACTGTGGGAAGCCTGGCTCCATCTGAAGCAGCAGGCAGGGGACACTAGTCTTTTCTTGGCAAGGCTAGAGTCTTGGGTTGGTGTTAAGTCACAGGCACTCCCCTGGGTCTGCTCATATTTGTTCATGTTTGTTCAGTTTGTTCATGTGAACAATGAATCCTCTGATTCCACCCGAGTGAGTCACGGTGTCCTGCAAGGTTCTGTCCTGGGCCCACTACTATTCACCTTACACATGCTGCTGGCGATATTATTAGAAAATACAGTGAAAGTTTTCATCGTTATGCAGACGACCCACAGCTGTACATATAAAAAGAAATAAGCTGCCACACTTGTCAAAGACTGAGAAATGCTTGGCTGAAGTTGGGAGCTGGATAGCCAATAACTTCCTTCTGTTAAATCCTGACAAAACAGAGCTATTACTGCTGGCCCTGAGGGCAGCCCAGGGCGTTGCTGATATCATAAAGCCGGAAGGCTGCCTTGTCAATGCAACACAGAGGTTAAAAACCCTGGTGTCACTATCGACTCAGCCTTGTCTCTGGATGCTCACATAAATAGCGTGGTTAAAATAGCTTTCTGCCATCCGAGAAATATCGCAAAACTTAGAACAACGCATGCCTCTACCGCACTACTGAAACACTTAGTTGGGTGCACCTCTGCATCATTAAATAAACTACAGTTGGTGCAGAGTGCTGCAAGAATCCTAAGAAGGACTAGGAAACATGCGCATATCAGTCCTGTACTGGCCTCACTGCACTGGCTCCCCGGTAGGTATTGCATCGATTACAAGGTGCCACTGCATACCCAGGGTTTGAATTACGCAGTGGCTATTGGGGGAAGAACACCGCGAAGAACACCGCAGGCTGTTAACACCGCCAGTGACAGTTCATATAGGCACAACAGACACGGAAATTGTGTAGATTAGCGGAGACAGATGTTCGGAAAATAGAATGTGATGAAAAAAATTAAAGCATGGCATTGATATATTTACACTATTATTTTTATTTCATGAACCTTAATGTACGGAAAATAAAATATTATCTATAAGACAAAAATGGGCAGTTTGTTAGAGCTCCCCCTAAAGGCCTTAGAGGGACACTTTCAGGGGAGCTCCAGTCATTTTCAGCAGAGCCGAGCTCCCTTTAGCTTCTCTGTAATTCGAACCATGTGATTACCTATAAGGCACTGAACTGTCTGGCACAAGAGTATATTAGCAGCTTACTGGTTCCATATAACCCCCCTCGTTTGCGTCACTCTCAACGGGCGGGTTGACCTGGCGGTGCCTAGAGAGGGACGATCTTCCTTTGGTTGCTGAGCATTCTGTCACGGTGCTGGAAAAGTCTACCAGCAAACGTCCGAGATTCAGACTCACTCCCGAGATTTAAGTCAAGGCTAAAAACCAGCTTAGCATATGGTGACAAAGCCGATAGTTAAGTCTCACCCTCAGGGTTAGAGTCTGTAAGACAGAGTTGGTTGGGGATCAGTGTCACTGGTTTCCGATGAACTGGGCGTCCAGTTGTCACTCTGGATTCACCTGTCCCTCATGATGCGGGAGTGCTGGCACTCAGGGACTCCTCATACCTGCTATTCCCCCCCACCTCCTCGCTGATTAAGCTGCCATAGTTAATTAGACCTGTCAGAGCCTCCATTCCACACTACAAAATACCTCATATAATTTCACCTATTAGTCACACAGTTATATTAATGTACTGTAGAGCTCTCTGTCTGGGAGGTCCTGATGGGGGGGCAGTTCCCCGCCTGCCCACACATCTGCCGTCTCGGCCTGCTCACTGCAGGACCGCACCCCTCCTCCGTCCTGCTGGAGGAAGCAGATCCCTCACCTGCCTGTCCCGACATCAGCTGGACCTTCCGCTTTTATACCCGGACCACATACAGTTTTACTTTATAAATCGTGACTTCGCTATTTTGGACTTCGTCTGCCGGCCCGGGGAGGTCGGCCTTCCCCTTTGAGTCCGGATCCTCCCAAGATGACTTCCTTCTAGAGACTTTTTCCTTGCCACTGTCGCCTCCGGATTGCTCACTTCGGGCCGGGATAATGTAAAGCGCTGTGAGACAATGGAATGTTGTGAAAATGCACTGCAGAAATAAATTGAATTGAAATTATTTGATTAACATGTTTCTATTGATGATACAAAGCCAACATACTGGGAAATAACTACTGTTAGTATAGACAGTCAGAGAACCAAGAATATTAGTTATATGAACTGGTCTACTATCTCGTAACTATCTCCTACATTTTCATATATAATATGAGTAAGCAGGGAATGCACAGCTAATTACGCATGGGTCTTTATTCCTATATAGACATGTTTGTTTTTAAGCAGGCCTAGTTTTTTATTGACTTGTTTTGTTGCACAAGATACCTTATGGGTTGCCCTCAAACAAAATTCGTCAAACAAAAACAAAACAAGAAATATCCGATTCGCATACTATTCCTAATCTATTTTACCTCTAAATAAATATTTCACTGAAGTTATTTTGTGCCGTTAATTTCGGCAAATTCTGCCCAGTCGCGCTGTGTAAATATCTCCCAACACCGATAGCGCGTTTTAATTATTTTACCTTTTAGCGCCGCTAATCCGATCGGAGCTGGCAGGCGCGCCGCTTGGCGGACTCGTCCTGGCCGCCGTAACTCCGGCTTTCGGCTCGTCTTTCAGGCCAGCATGTTAATGCTGGGCTCATTGCTCAGGGGGTAAATATTCAATGTTCAATTACGCCAGCCCGCATTACCTACTCTGCCATTTCTCCCCTCTGTGTGCATTAATCTAATCACAGCCTTCACAGCTTCGAGCCTCTCTTGATTTTTATTTAAAAACACGGAGAATCTTTAAATATATTTTTTTTCGTGCAGCCCTTTTTGGTCCTCATTATTAGAAATGAACTAATGCTCGGACACGGCGGGGCTATTCCTCAAGGGGGATTACCGTGTTGACGTAGCATCTCCTCTGATCTTCTTGGCTTTGACGTACGCATTCGCGGCGCTCCTTCGTATCGCCCCCACTGAGATGCTTCTGGAACAGCACCAGCAGGGGGACGCTGGAGCTCAGGAGCGACTCACCATATCTAAGGCATATTGATCCCAATGGGAACAGGCTTTAAATGGCTCCACACCTCATACTCACGATCACCAATGAGCTTTCAAAATTTAACTGACTGCTTCAGCCAGCACGTGAAGTTCGGCGTTTATTACCGGTTTGTTCATAACTTCACAATGTTTTTTTGCTTTTTTTCTATTTAAATTAATAATAATTTAAAAAAAAAATCTTGACAGCCAGTAGCACTAGGCAGCAATCATTCTGACATGGTGCCCCTTGATGTAATGACCTAATAGGCTTGACCTTCACTGTGCAGGCACAGAAGACAATGTTCTGCAGAGACCTAACTGTGGGCAGGATTAAAGGGCTATACATCAGTCTGCTCCAGCTGAAGGCTGACTGATATATAGCCCCAGTGGCCTAATGGATAAGGCACTAGCCTCCTAAGCCAGGGATTGTGGGTTCGAGTCCCATCTGGGGTGGCTAGTTTTTGAATAATTTAATCTAACATTTACCGGCCAACCAACAGTTTCAGGGCTAGCTAGCTTATCTTTCACTGGAGTTCCTTAAACTAAAACTAGTTGTGTCGTTATATGCATATCCGTCACGCATCGGGTTCCACCAATCAGATAACATCCCAAGGACTTTCGCGACGCACCGCATGACCAAGCTGAGAGTCCTGTAAAACGACAACCTCTGTATCCCGCCTCTGCTTCTGGCAGCGCGGCACTGTGGGATGAGTGATAAGCAGCGCGAGCCAAATTATAAACGTCACACGAAGAGGGGTCGTCAGAGTACATTGGTGGCTTGTTGGACGGCAGTACGGCACTCTGTCTGCGGCGGTCGGGAACTCCCCCAAGTCCACACAGCTTGCTGATAACAGGCATCCCGGCTCCTGAGAATAAGCAGCGACTGAGTCACGGGTTTCTGACCCGACGAGGAAAATTACCTCGAAAGCCAATGACGCAATAAGAATCTTTTTGCTTGGCACTTAAATTTTTAACATCATTCTTCCCTTTCATTATTTCACTTTGATGGCGAATGGCTTGATTCAATTAAAGTGTTAATGAACCCGATAATTGAGTAAAATTATATGTTTTACTCCTAAACACTTTAATTTTTAATGAGCCCAGATCGTCGATCGAGTTTTCAATCCATTCCCTTCAATTACCTCCATTATAAAATGCCGATCAATTCAGGGCCTCTATTACAACCAAATCGATGTCACTTAGCTGAGCATAAAACAGCATCATTTCCTCCCAGTGTTGCACAAATTGACAGAAGTCCTGCATAATGCTGGTCATGAGGTTCAGTAATTCAGACACTGACAACAATACAGTTTGGTGTACAGTCAATGACACACAATGCCTGTGTTCTGAAAGGGCCCAGTGCTAAGTGGAAGGACGTGACGTCATTGTGACGATCAAAGTGGCGCCCTCTCATGGCTGAACAGGGCATCCCACCGTGTCATTAAACCGGGGCACTATGCTCGGAAACCAGTCAGACTGAAAAGGTTTGTAAGCACTGCCCTCGTAAATCAGAGGGGATGGAGTAAAGGCAGCAGGGGCTTCGAGCGGGAAACGGCAAGCCAATGGAACTGATGGGATGCCGACATCCGCTGCCGAGGGGGGGGAGACCCACCGGCCTCATCGTGCAGTATACCGTGGCAGAAGTGGGGCGACTGCCAGACAGAGAATCCGCTCGATGGGAGGCCACCGTCCGCGCCAGCCGGGCAGATGGCAGGGTTTACAGGCTGGCAGGGACGGAGAGGCCAGGGGGATCGCTGGAGTACAGGAGCACGCATGCGGGGGCACGCGCTGCCATATTGGCTGTGTGAAGAGCTATATGCGCAAATATGTCCACAATCTGTTATGTCCTCCTGCTGAATTAAGGAAAAAAACAGATCTGTTTACATAGCTCTAGATTACGGTGGCTTACCTAAATTAAACCTCTTTGCTGGAAAAGACATCCCAACAAAATCCCTAGATGAAAAACAACCCTGCTAGATTGCAGGTGTTTGTGATGAAAGTGAGAGGTTAGAGCAAAGATTACAAAACAGAGTAGTACAGACACAGAACCTGTCAGAAGCCCATGCCTGACTACACAAATCTTTATTCTGGCACCAATTAAATGTGATGTGTCACTTTGTAGCGTCGTAAGTTCACAGAAAAGTGATTCTACATTTCTTATAACAGCTCTGGGAGTAACAGCCTGAATACAGCGTGGAAAAATGGCACACGGTGCAAGAAAACTGCTGTGAAGGAAGACACAAGCCACAGGAAACCATAATGAAGAAAAGCACAGGACATAGGAAACCATAGTGAAGAAAGATACAGGCCACAGGAAACTGCAGTGAAGAAAGACACGGGACATAGGGAATTGCAGTGAAGAAAGACACAGGCCAAAGGGAACTGCAGTGAAGAAAGACACAGGCCAAAGGGAACTGCAGTGAAGAAAGACACGGGACATAGGGAACTGCAGTGAAGAAAGACAC
>JABFEB020000114.1:1031401-1042547 GCA_019775895.2 Stomatorhinus ivindoensis
CGCAAAAAGGAGTAAAGTTTGTGGATGTTAGCGTTAATGAGAAGGAACGCAAAAAGGAGTAAAGTTTGTGGATGTTAACGCTAATGAGAAATACCGCAAAAAGGAGTAAAGTTTGTGGATGTTATGGTTAATGAGAAGGAACGCAAAAAGGAGCAGAGTTTGTGGATGTTAACGCTAATGAGAAGGACCGCAAAAAGGAGTAAAGTTTGTGGATGTTAACGCTAATGAGAAGGACCGCAAAAAGGAGCAGTGCCGGTTGAGGCCAATGCTAATGAGAAGTAGCGCAAAAAGAAAGGAAGAAAAGAGAAAGAGAAGTGCTACGCATATGAAGTGTATAAATTCTGCATTGTTACGTGTTTGAGTAATTAGTGGTGCATTATTCTTGTTAAAGACCGATTTGTGCGTATGACATCATCGTGGTCTTTATGAGCTCCGGCACCTCAGAGTTTACAAATTAAGCACCAGTTGCAGCCACAGCATTCACTGCTTGCAGAAGCAGGTTGTTTGTATTAGCAAGCAGCTTTACCTAATGCTCAGTTCAAATTTTGATGTGAAGAGAAACATTCTGGAAGTTTATCACTCAAGGCAGTGGTGGTGCAGTTTAGCAAGTTCAGCCATAAGGCTGTTTTTCTCATGACAGATAAAAAATTATAATCATGTGGAAGCGATAAAAACAAACAAACAAAACAAATCTGGCCCTGTAATGATAGATTGTTGCAACCAATTGCTAAAATAACTATCCACTTAAAGAAATAATTGATACTACCACCACAACACAATTTAAAAAAAACAAATCATTATAGTTGACAGAGCTTTTTCTCCAGTGTTGATTGTCACCCATTACGTTCGTAAAAACCATGAAAGTGATCAGGTACAGGTCCTCTGTTATTAAACTGTGATTCTAAGTAAATCCAGCTTGCAGAAATTAGGGTTACTAGGACACCACTCACGTAGTGAATTTGCAGTTTATGAAATCACAGAAGGTTTTCCCAAAGCTATTTCCAATGTTAGCACAGGTCCTTCCCGGTCCCCTCGAAACACAGAATCATAAAAACTGGCTACATTTGCACAGGTACTATTTGGATTGGTGGTTACCAAGTTTGAGTATCGAGTAGCTGTGTATTGTATGTCATTTGTTTACAGAATTTCTTTACAGTGGAATGCAGCTTTGGTAACAAGCTAATATCATTGAGTAGCTAATTACGCGAGTCAGTTCGGAGGTGGCACAAAACAAATATGTAAAGTTTTTGGGGAAGAGACCCGAAGAAATTTTTTTAAACCACTCGCTTAAGAGATGCTGTACTTGTGATACAGTGCCTTGGTACTAATTGTGCCTACCGCCAAAACTCAGTTAGCAGTCCAATGAGGCCCCACAGCTACGAGGACGAACATCAGCCATGAAGTTTGAGTGTATATAGCTCCGCTGAATAGGACAGTGGCACGTACCTAATACGTCGCCCCTCATGTCGGATTAAACACGGGGGTTCATTCAATGGGCCAAGTGTAGTTTGTCAGCACTAGGGAATTTGGACACGAGCAACAAAGGCAATCCCTTCTGAGCAAAGCTTCAAACGTACGAGGCCCACCACACTGCAGGCTGGATTGCGTAGCGGCAGTTGCCAGAAAGATACATGGCCATTTATAAATACACGTGACGGTAACGGAACACT
This sequence comes from Stomatorhinus ivindoensis, assembly GCA_019775895.2. Lineage (NCBI taxonomy): Eukaryota > Metazoa > Chordata > Actinopteri > Osteoglossiformes > Mormyridae > Stomatorhinus > Stomatorhinus ivindoensis. The sequence goes on from JABFEB020000114.1 coordinate 1,033,072, forward strand.
TTCAAAGCTTGCAAAATGGTTCCCATGGCATGGGCATGAGGGAAAGGTTGGAGGTAAAGACCTAGAGGAAGCCCAGGGCGTAGAGAGGGGGGTGGGAAGATAAAGATAGAGGCAAGACAAGGATGCAGAGGGCGGTGACCATTCCTTTCCATGCAAGCGTCCCATGAGAAATTAGAGGCAGATGGGGGGTGTGGCCAGGGGGGCTTGTGGGAGGAGAGATTGATGCCATTTGTGGCCAAGGCAAAGGTGGGAGTGTGTAGCAGTGGTCGGAAGATAAAAGTCTAACAGACATGTGCACACATCCTGTAAGTCAAGCACATCACATTCATTAAGTTGCTCTGCTTCTACAAATTTATTAAGGATAACAAACATGCGTGTCCTTGTCTGCACGACAGTTCGATTTAACATACAGCTGATTCTGCAGCAGGCCTCCTAAGCTTCCCCTGGGGACTTGCAGCTGACATCGAGAAGGCAGAGGAATGTTTCTGGTCGTGGCCCCAAGTTTCCGTGCCACTTATGTTACATAGCCGGGGGCGGAGGGGGATGGGGGGGGCACCACAGACGTAACTGCGATGGTGGGCTGGGTGTGGGAAGCTGCAGGATATCGCCCCAAAACACTCAACATTCAGGTGGCACCTGAAGAGGCGGGAGAGGGGTAGTTATTTGGACGGCAACGTCACAGCCGTCAGCAGCAAGGAAATGGGCCAAAAATAAAGTGCGACGCAAGTGGAGTGAGAGTGAGCGAGTGTGAACAAGAGCCAGAGCCAGAGGGCAGCCCTCTTAAGGATTGGAAAATGTCGCAGAAAGCCTTGTAAATAAGCATCTGGAAAGAGAGCATGGGGAGAGGAAGTACAGGGCTAAGTGTGGAACTTAACTCACCATCAGCACAGTCTGTGTGTATATAACTGCGATATCATCTGATATAGCTATAAACAAAATCACACACAGATACATTGGAACAGACACTGAAATATCCGCTTAAACTCAGGTTTAAGCTTCGCAACTTACAAGTGTATAATTTCATTTTATATAATTATTGAAAGGGGACAGATGTCCATTATAAACCATTTTTTTTGCAATATTATAAAACACATTCTGATCTATTGATCCGTTAATGAGCTTATGTCCTGCGAGCTACAAACGGGGAAATACTGCCAAGCTCACAGGTGCATTGTCTACATGAGGCCTGTGCTTGGTGCCATGGAAACCAAACAAAACACATTGTTTGCCTGTTTCTCACTGTAATCTGTTTTAACAAGGTCTGTCAACAGCCGAAGCAGTCTGGTTTAGTTTACTTTTATCTTTAAAAAAAAAAAAAAACTATTGCATAATTTATTCAGTACCAAACTGGGCCAAACACCTGATGGGCCAAGAAGGGAGGTGGCAGGTTTAATGTGGGGGGGGGGGGGGCCCGGACCTACCTTCTCTGCATCTCATTAGTCTGAATATTGATAATCCATCCTATGAATTTACACTTGTATGGGATCCATATTTATTATTATTGTACACATCCACCCAGGACAATACACAATCTAGTTGTACTATATCTGTCTTGTGCCAATCTCTTCATATTACTGTAATACACCTACTATGACAGTAATACAGCTCTAATACAAGGCTGGTTATGCAGCGATTAACATAGACAGCAAACCTGATTACACTCCATACCATCAAAGTGGCTCCAAGTTCTGAAGCAGCAAGCTTGTAAATTGTGGACAGAATTCTCACTGCGTCTTGGGACCTTCATATTCAGCTGATGCGTTTTTCTGTGGATGTGGCTATAGCCATTAATAACAACAGATATTTTTTCATTATTGGAGAGTTGGGGAAAAATCAGTAGAGTCTCTGGGAAAACACGAGAAGATAAGTTCACTGTTATTGGGGGTCTAAAAAAGACAAATAGCCAATAGGGTTGTCCGGGTTTGAGCTGACAGGTAAAACTGTATACTCTCTGAAAACAGCTAGCACTTCTCAGAGAAGTGATTAATTGAATGACTGCGACTGACACAGCCGGAGAATGAACGACTGGGTGAAGCTGAAGGAAACGCTGTCCAGAACTGGCCAGACAGACACATTGAACCCCCTGGCCTTTATGGACAAAATGTCTAATGTCTGGATTGAGGGGCTGGTGTTGTTAGGGCTACCACATGGAGTCTCCCCATCCACGTGAAATTAACACAGACGATCGCTGACTGACAAAACTGTGGAAACCATGCACACAAAACTACGCAGCGAAGAGCGTTAAACATGAACATGAAGGGGGTGTTCCACAAAGCTGGATTTCTCAGTTAGGTGGGTTAACTTAAGTGACAAGTAATGATGGTCCAATAGGAGTTCAGGTAAGGAGCATTTATTAGACATCATGACTTCAGGCTTAAGTTAACTCAGCTGAGAAATCCTGCTTTGTGGAACACCCCCCTGATCTCAGCTTGGATATAATTAAACCTATGAAAATGATAATGGCACTCTCTACACTGTCAGAAAGTTCAGCTCCCTACCCCTTGGCAAAGTCAAATTGCTGTTTACACATACATGCCTTTAACAAGGCTATCCGGCGAAGAAAAGCCTCACCAAATGCTCCATTGTTTTGGTTTACCACACAATCTTGGTTTTTACCAGCAAGTTTGATTAGCTGAACTGGCAGGACACCATTGGTTAAAGTGCCTCTTCACTGACACAGGGTGACAGGGTGACAGCGAGCATCGGACAGCAACGGAATACTATAATCTGGCTTTAGTTGTGTTTCTATAGAAGACAGCTTGAAGAGTTGTACAGTAAGTAAATATAATTTGGTGCGAGGAGAAAAGGACAAAATAAGAAAACATAAACACAGACAAACAAGTTCCTATGAAAAAGTACTAGAGGGAGAACAATTACTATAAACCACATGACCAGGAACAGAAACAGAACAGGAATGGGAAAAAAAAAACATCTGAAATGCTCTTCGAACAGTGGACTGGAGAACTAACAGTTATTATAATACACTCAAGTTAAGAAATTTAACATTGTTTAGTCTGCTTTTCATATAATTGACATTTTAACAGAGATGAGAAATGGCATCACTAGTTTTTATAGGGGCAGGTTGTAGGAGGTTTATGTAAATGTTTATCAGCATCACGAGATAATAGTAAAAAAAAAAAAAAAAAAGAATGGTCTGCAATCAAGTATTTATTCTAATGTATGATACCATAAATTCCATGGAACTCTAATTTGACAGCTACCTTACCCCACGAGGCCACCGATACCGACCAGGCATTTTCAGAAGTATCACTGCCACACTATGGCCACATGGTGTCACTGCTGCATACACTTTTCCACAGACTCACTGTTTACGCTAAAGGTCTAAATAACGGACGAGCCGGTAAAGGGGGGGGGGGGGCACGCAACCTTTCCTTACATTAAATCCACAAACAGTGCAGTTATTGTTAGACGTGATTATTTAAATTCGTGCTTTTCTTCATATTTTGGGTTCAGACTAAATTTTCTACCGAGATCCAATCAAGATAGCGGGGATTAGGCCGTCAACCAGTTAGTTTTTCGAATTCGGGATTTATAGTGGTTGATATTCATTTCTGCCTTTCTGCCTGTTATTTTACCCTTTTCCTTTAAATTCGTACTTACTTCTCATTTACTGTCATCTATGTAAAGAAAGTATATCACCCTGTCATATATTACGAACAGATCTCGTAATGCTGGTGCAGTGGTTAGCACCATTGCCTCACACCTCTGGGACCGGGATCCGAGTCTCCGCCTGGGTTCCATGTGTGTGGGGTTTCCTCCGGGTACTCCGGTTTCCCCCCACAGTCCAAAGACATGCTGAGGCTGACTGGAGTTACTAAATTGCCGGTGTGAGTGAATGGTGTGTGGGTGTGCCCTGCGATGGGCTGGCCCCCCGTCCAGGGTTGTTTCCTGCCTCGTGCCCATTGCTTCCGGGTAGGTTCCAGACCCCCCGCGACCCAGTAGGATAAGCGGATATAGATGATGGATGGATGGATGGATCTCGTAATGCTGTGGGTATGGAACTTCGTGATTGGTCAACGCAAAACCACGTGATTTTTTTCACATTGAAACTGTCCCCCTAATGGTTCTTTTGCGCCTCATGAGGCGACCAATGGAAATTATTTTTAGGTTTAACTCTGGTCTTTAAAAGTACCCTTTCTTTAAAATACTGACAATCAACATGAAGCAAAAATGGTTTCCAACGGGATAATTAAACGTGAATATATATTTTTCCAAATAGTGTGTATATTACATAGTAGGTATATTACGTTTTTGGGTGCTATACATTATGATTCTTTTAAATTTTACTAACATTAAAATTTTTAAATGCTTGAATTAAAATATGCGAAACTTGGTTGTTCATTTTATTCTGAAGTGATCCGAGAGGTTTTATTATTTTATGCACATTACACAGAGTGAAGGGTGTGTTAAGAACTAAAAATATGATTAAGAAGCTTCAGTGTCTACATGGGTGGAACTACATCAGATATACAATATCTTATTGATAAAGGTCTTAATTTCGTACCACACAGTGCATATTTACAAGACAGTCGGGCCCTTCGGATCCTCGGTGGGAGATTTGAACTCAGATTTAAGCCATTCAGTTAGCGTGGTGCAAAACTAAGTGTTTTCAAAAGAAGCCAAGCCAATGACGCGTGCTAAATACAAAAGCACAATAGCAGGCAGCAGCTGCCGTGCAGGTGTGGTGTCACTGCGGCTATCCAAGCAGCCTGGTAGCCTGGAGCCACAAACCCACTCAGGTAAAAGCCTCCCAGAACAACTCTCATTTTAGCACCGTTCCACACATCCGATAATCTCCTTTTCTTTCAAATATTTGTCGCAAAATTATCACTGTTCAATTCATTTACACTAAATGAAACCCTATACAATTCGTAAACTGCGCAGATGATTAGCAATAGCAATAATAATTTAGCTTATGCTAAAAAGTAACATTTTCCCTTAAAAAGAATGACGTGCAGGTTAAATACCTGGCTGAATGTATATGACAGCAGGACCATTCCTGGCATTTCTGTTGCTGAATTACTTAAATACAGGCCAAAGAGTCATTTACACATAGACACTCATTTAAAAGGATTCATCAAATCAAGATTTATTTTTTCTACATGGGCGCCTGGTTTACAAGCTGCAACATCATAATTCTTCTCAACAAAGTTATGCTAGTTAATTAACTTATTAATAATTCTCAAAAGGGCACATTACAAACAAAATATACCTATGAATATATCAAATTTGATATTATATATACACACACACACTAACTGAGCGGCCACTTCATTAGGCACACCTAGCTACTACGGAGAATGACCTACTTTTCCCCTCACAAACTACTTGCAATTGTGACCTTCCTGCTAGCTCCAACACGAATGGCCATTCTCTTTTGCGCTCGCTCATTCGGGCATAGAGCCACCATTGACTGGATGTTTCAGGTTTGTTCATCACACTATTATCTGTAAACTCTAGATACAGTAGTATGTGAAAAGCCCAGGTGAACAGCAATTTCTGAGATACTGGAGTCAGGATATTAGTCACCTACAATCACACCAAATACAAGTCTTCTTAACTACATAGTCAAACAGTAACTGAACCTCTTGACCCTATGTGCAGCATATTGTGAGTTACAGCCACATGATTTGCTGGTTGGAGGAGCAGGTGTACCTAATAAAATGGCCTCGGAGTGCATATATGAAACTATCCAAAATGTTATCAAAAGTAACAAGTGGCAGGAAGCGTTAAAAGTTGCGAGTCCAGTGCGTGGCTCTCAACAATTCAAGTGAATAAATTCTGCAGCCAAGGAAGAAACAGCAAGACAGAGTGTGACATTTCAACTGAGAGTGATGTGTAGAGCTTAAAAAAAAGGACGCATAAGCAGGGAAAAGGGAATAAAAGCAGAGAACAAAAGGTAGAGCGTGCCACACGACCTTCAAACAAGTTCAAACAGAATGACCCAGAATGATCCCTCCACACTGAAACGTAGACGTATCATAGAAATAATTCTTTTTTTGACAGGGCTTGTAACAGATGATATTAAAAATAAACTACCATGCACACAGCAAAAATACCTGGCTTGTTCATGTTACAAACGTCCAGGGCACATAACCACATCACCTTTTGAAATTAAGTAGACACAAAACCAGCGACAAGACTACCCGCCACCACTTGTCTGTTTTGAATTGCTGGTTCTATAGATTTAAAAGGCACTCTCTATAAATTTGGTTCTCTCTCCAGCCTTCAATACGTAGCCTTGACGGTTATTTTTTACCAATCACAATGGATCATTTGATCTTTCCATTCAACTTTCTTGGTGAACCCTTGGATCACAAAAAAAAAAAATGCTCCTTGTCTGTCATACATCAGCCTTTTCGGTAAACAGACGTATAGTAAAGATATCGCTATGAAATGATATACATCATAATGATGTCAAAATAGTGGTAGTGTGGAGGCCACTGAGAATAAGATTTGAAGGCCTGCCACTTATCTTCAACTACCACTCTCCACTGACAGGAGTATGGATTGCAATTTCGTCACCAGAAAACACATTTTGCCCTTAATTCTGGTTCCAGGTTCACTTCTTAAATGCCATTTCCAGGGTCATTAAATTAGTTAATTGTAACTAATTTTCTGGAAGGGAGTTGCACGAGCTTTTTTCGTTTCGCTAAACATTGCAAGTTAAATACTACGAAGTATGAAATGTGAGGTGCCTTCATTTTTTTTATTCAGTTTAAAAAAAAACTTGGATATCAGATATGTCTAAAGCTTGCCAAACCCAGAGCTAAGAAAGGATGGCTCTATGGCACCAAGCTGAAAATTTAAGATGATAGTGTAAATAAAAAATACCATTAAAGTATATCAAAAGTGCCTAATCCATGCCTTCCTACCTAATAATGCAGACTGCCATTGACAGTCACATGAAGACTCAAATGGGAAATTTACTATAATGACCAACAATACTTCCACTTAATCACCAAACTTCATGGAACATTTGGGCTCCTCAGGAAGATCAGTAACATTATCAGGGTCACTGAAGAATTAATGACTGTACATACCGATCCTTTCACTTGAAAGAGGCTGCAAAAGTCAAATTTACCAAGTCAGTTGCTGTTTCAGTGGCGCTGCTGAAGGTTGATGACCAACCTCCTGTCCCACCAGCGGACAAGACAGCTGCTGCAAGCAGATGTGGCCCAGCCACGCTCTTCAGAACCCAGCCGGTGTATTAGCTAAACAAACGACTTCCTGCCGAGAACGTCTGAGCAAAGGGGATTGCACGATGGGGTACCCAGGACTCCCAAGTAGCCAGCAATTAACAATTCACCCAGTAAGACAATCCCCGGAAAATTCCCACCTGGCTGAGTTCTATGGTTCACTAACTGGGAGAAAGTACCATGCCAGTTCTGCAAGTCTAGTTTCCCCTGTGCCCTAATACCACCGCAGACGAGATGGCATCAGTTCTGAGGCAACAATCCACAGTAACCTTAACAAGACTGTGCCTCCCTATTGCCGGACGGAGAGTATCAGTTTACCCCCCAACTCTGGAACTGGCTGGTGTTATCGCCAAGGCACCTGCTAGGGAACTCAAACCCAACGTACTCATGTAGGAGAGCAAAGCTGGAATACGTTAATGACCGAGGTGCATTTCTGAGAGAATAATGGGACACGCGCTTATCCATATCAGAGCAGACGAGGCGATTCCGTACCACGGCAATCGGCCGTACACATACATACGCTTGGACAGAGTCGCACTAGGCCTTAGTCGGTTGGGCGGGAAGATAAACAGGCAGGACATTCAGCTCAGGTCTGCCGCAAAGTGGGCAGAGACGGAAGCCCAATGATAACTAGCGGAGACGGTCCAGATTCCTGAGGGCAGAATGAGGCCGAACCAGACAGGGGCTTCGGCAGAGTGTTTTGGAATCATTTGCCCACTAGCTACGAATTATCGCCAAATTAGACACGGCTAAAGAATCAATAAATGGCCCAGCAAATGAAAGGAGGAAACATTCAAAATGTCAAAGATAAAATTATACGTTTCTGTTTTATGCCTACACCCCCAATATTCCCAAGTCACAGGCGAATGATGGATAATGCAAAGAAAATAGCTACAGGACACAGTCAGGTAACATTCATAATGGGCGCTCATCTTAAATGCCAAAAAGGTATTTGACTTAGAGGGCAAACTCAACTATGGTATTCCGTGAAATCTCACTGCCTTACTATGGAACAATCCACTACTGACGTTAACGTTGCTGCAGCTAATGCGCCGCTTATTTAGGTTTGCCTGCTTTGTGGCGCCAGGGCAATTTGGGAGATGCATCTGTGGTTTCTACAGCTAATACTGTTCGCATGCAGCAACAGGTGATTCGCTCATCGCTGAATGCATTCGTCCAGCAGACCCCATCATAGCATTTAATGGTCCCAAAAACAACAATCAATAAATAAATAAAATAAATAAAAAAAGAGTACGCTTTGTTGTCAAGTCACAAAGACAGAAGCATCCCCATACAGTTGACAATGGTCCTGTCGACCCTATAAAAACATGCGTTTATATGACATATTCGCACAAGCTTTCAGCTTGATTCACATCAGCCCTGATTTGTACCAGCTCTGTGCGGATAACACCAAATCACTCAAAATGCTATAAGCACTGCACATGCGTTTGACAGCGACATTTCGGTACGTGAAACCCTCCTGCAGATATGAAATATGAATAAGTGATTGTATTCAGCACATTCAGTTCGCATGTTCATTAACTATGCATTCAAACAGACATGACACTCACCTAAAATTAGATGTTAAGAGTGATCTCAGAGCTAATTCATCACTTACTGGAGTAACTGCACCTAAATACACTGAAGCTTAGGAGCAGAGTGCCTCTCCTTCCCTTATCTCCTTAATTATAAATGTGCTACTCATCATGACAAAAAAGGTTTAAATTCCCAACCAGGGAAGGGAAAAAATTATTAATAAATCACCCCCCCCCCCCCACCCCACACACACACACACTTTGGTTCTCTCATTGTGGGATCCTCACAGTGATGTTTCATTCAATACAGTATCTCATTTTGAGCTCCACTTGAATAATATTAAAAATTTATAATGGAACAAACACTGGATTTTCGGAAACATTGTGAAACATTCCACACAAGGATCATTTCCAGGCGTTTCAATCCAGACTGGGGATAATGTTTACACATACGCACAATTGTTATTTCATCTTGGAGAGGGTCGCTCTTCACCTCCAGAGACCTTCGACCAGGCCGGGCGGCAGAACCACAAGAGCCGCGATTGGAGCGGAATGGCGCTCAAAGAGGAGAAGGCAAACAGGACTCAGAGGCACGCGGGACGTGTGCCGCGTTACACTTGCCGCATAAAGAGAAAGTAAAAAGAGAATAAACAAATATGCAGGGCCTCTCCTGGATATGCCATTATCGATTGCAAGAAAAACATCTAGGTGTAACGGGGGG
>JABFEB020000114.1:1108544-1128233 GCA_019775895.2 Stomatorhinus ivindoensis
CAAATGAATCAGCACACCCATGGTGGCAGTCCCTTCAGGTTGTTTATGGTCTGCCACTGCTAGGAAGGATGCCGTCTGGCAGAGAGAAACGTGTGCGTTAAAAAGAAAGATGAGCGCAATAATCTTGGCTATTACTGCAACAGCACGGTCAGAAATAAGCATCGCGCCAAATTATGCTACCGATAAAGTTACGCCGCGCATAAAATCTGGGAAGCGGATCAAGCTGCCCCAACGTGCCCGCTTGCCAGAGCAGCGCTGGCGGTTTTTGCCGGATGGTAGCGGGTGGGCGGGTGAGCGAGCGGGGGTGGCAGGCCGAGCGAGCGGGGGTGGCAGGCCGAGCGAGCGGGGGTGGCAGGCCGAACCTTCCGCAGCACCATCACGACACTGTAAGTGTGCAGGAAGCAGGCGGGGTTCTGCTCATCCAATCCCATGTCTGCTTTCATGGCAGCCCACGGGCCCCGCGTGAACTCCTCCTCATTGGCTGCCTGCGTGCCAGGGACCTGGAGGGAGGGGCAAGTAAAGCAGTTAAGTCCCGCCCACTGACTCGGAAAGCTATGGACAGCCAAGTCCTGACCCCCCACTGGACTCCTCTATCTCCAGCTCTAAGAGGGGATGCATCTCACTCTTTTAGATGTCAGGAGCTCGTATCACAAAATCATATTCAGGGCATCCAAAATTCAGCATCCCGGCCAGAAACCTGACAAGAGTCAGGAGCTGCAATCCCTCACGGCAGCTATGCTGCCACCTAGAGCGCGGGAAGACAACAGGCTACTTACTGATTTCCAAACTTAAACCTACGATGAGTCGGCAGTGTTACCTGACTGCGCAGTCGGGCCACGGCTCCATGCGCAGGTATCTGCGGCTGCACCACCACAATGTCGTCAAGGCTTTGCCCACAGAGGTTCTGGGAGCACAGAGCAACCATATTTATAAATAATTTCTTTGGTATTCATGCGGAAAATAACAGAAAAATATTTATATTCTTTCATCCTGCTTATAATTTGATAGGATTCCTTTTTCCATTGATGTTATTTATTTATTACTCGGGATCGAGAATCTTCACAAATATACGACGCGCTCCTTCTTCGTCTGGGTTATATGTGGAACGTCGTTGGCGGAAAATCATCGTGCAGCTGACAGGGGAAGAAGGGAGGGGCGGGAGCCTGTGAGAGGCACCCCTGGGGCAGCAGGAGGCCCACCTGCTGGGGCAGAAGACCAGCAGGCCCTGGGAAACGCCGCATCTGGGGGCCCGGCGCCGGTGCGCGAGGCTTCAGTGGCGTCCTGCTGGAGGCTGACACAAGCTGCACCAAGTGGTTGGTGAGGATGGGAGTCCGCGGAGGGCGGGGCATCAGAGGCGTGGAGCCAATCACAGAGGACCGCGGCCGGTGGGCTGTGGAGAGGGGCCCGAAGGCGGAGCCACCGGGTGCATGTGATGTGGCAGCGGATCTCACTGCAGCTGATGTCTGAGGTCGCACCAAGGAGGCAGCTCCAGTTGGACGAAGGACGGTGTTGGCAGCAGGCCTGGGTGCCGGACCATCAGCGGAGTGCAGGCCGCTGGACCCTGATCCGGCGTTGCTGCAACTCGGGCCGCGCATTCGCTTAGCGGGGGACACTGCGGAGTCCTGCTCAGGTAGTACTGAGACAGGTGGGTCAGACTCAGTTGGCGGCTGCAGGGTGTTTTCATCCAGGTCCTCAAAGTCCACATCCCAGTCATCAAAGTCATCCCGGAAGGCATCAGCCTTTTGATCGCCCAAAGTCAGAGGGTCCTGCCTCGCGGGAGCGACAAAACTGGCCCTCGTGCTCAAACCAGCAGCCTTTCTGTCACCGCAGAGGTCGGAGGTGCCCAGAGGGTGACATGTTGTACTCCCATGTGTCAGTGCAGGAGCAAGAGGTTGGTGACTCACGGCCATCTGGGTACGAGGGCCGGAGGGGGCTCTGAGGCAGGTTGCTGCGGTAACAGACTCTGTGGCTGCAGGGACGGGCTCCGTCTCCACATCCCAATCCGCATGCAGCAGATCCTGCGGCAACACATTTATCACAACGCAGTAATTAATCTTAAAGGAAAAGTGGTTAATGACTTGTCTTGGAAGCTCGAGACTCGTACCTACATAAAAGATTAGATCCTTTGTAATATTTAGTGTACAGGCGTGTAATTTTACACCCGAAGCATGTTTAATACAAACCACAATAGCAGAAAAAAATCTTCGAAAAATCAAACGAGAACACTGCAACCACTCGCAAAATACAGTAATACCAAAATAAATGAGATTGGTGGGTTTGTTGACGTTTACATGCAGCAAGGCAATACACTACCTCGTCGAAGTCTTCTCCAACGTTAAAAAGGTCCCTCCACTTGTTCGCCTGGAAGTAACATTAACAACTTGAAATAAAGAATAAAGACAGACAACAACAACAAAGGCTCTTTTTAAGATTAAAGGTTTAGTTCATATTTTAAACTACCCAGTCATCCTGCGAGTGCGCAGTGCGCTCTTAACGCACTGGTAAGTTTGGGAGATGTTTAATATCTGCGCAGTTACTCAAGCTTCGGCGTGCCTGTTCAGTGACAATGCACAAGGAGCGGACTCTCACCATCGCAGTCATTTAAGCCTCCGTTTCAGTGCCCGTGTTTGTTTTGCATGCTCGAGACTCAAAAGTCGTCAAAACTCATCCACGCAGCGACGATTAGAGTCATGATACTAGAGGCTGTATCCTAAACGCGGCTTCGGTTCAAAGATACGCAGACGTGGCGCGTCCTGCGTGACGTAATACGTCCGCATTGACGCCTGGGCGGAAAAAGCGATGCATTGCAGTTCCGAAAAACAGACGACAGGGGGAGCTCCGGCCCCCTAAATACCAATCTGGGGGCCATCGTTGACCCGCGTACGCCCCCTATCGGCCGTGTCGGCGAGCAGCAGGTGGGCCCGTAGCTATTAATAAACGAGAAGCCGGGCTGAAATGGGTCTCTTATGTCTTGTGACTGACGGGACCTTTCTAAAAACGGCCCTCTGGCATTTCGCGGTTGCCTACTGTGAGAATGGAAGTGCGGCGGTCGAATTTTAAAAGAAGAACGATAAATATTAGGTAAAGGACTGTTATAACGGTAAGACGTAAAGCGACACGCAAAGCAACATTAATGTTACCAACTCGCACGCATCTGGCGTGACACTCACGCGTTCAGACTTACAGCAAATCTATATTGTTCCATTACAGACACCAAAAGCGTTGGGGTACTTTGCAAACCCTGCAGAGTATTTACAAGGTAACAAAATTGTTATATACTGTACATGTAAATGTGTGTGCATGTGAGTGCAGACTCGTCTCGAATTGTAAAAAAAAAAAGTTGGGAACCATGTAACATTAACATCTGTATAGTGTGTATAGTGTGTGACAGATTTGATACAGTCTAAATATATGTTCCAAAGCTTTTTAACTATATATTTAATTCTGCAACTTCAATAAATAGATTCAAGTTTAATTCTAACTCACTATATAGTGCCTTGGTGCTGAAATTCCCATGTACTGCGCTGACAGTATTGTGAGATTAGATTTGGTACCCTATGATCCATCATTTTTGTTCACACTGTACCTGCAGAAGGCGAAATCAGACTCACTTCTGGCCAGTATGTCCAAGGACACCTTTGCCTTCAGTTCAGCCTCTTTGAGGTCTTTTCGACTGGAGCAGGAGTTGCAGGACTGGGAGGATGCACGCCGCACCTTGGCTCAGAGGAGGGCGTTGACGAGGACACCCCTGCCACCCGTCCCCAGGCCCCCCAGTACCCCATCACACACTCTGGGACCCTACCGCTGCCGTGACCCTGCCGTGCTGAACACCTTCCTGTCCGGTGACATGGCCAGGGTCTACGCCGTCCTCAAGGACCCAACCATGGTCAATGCCCTGATGGAGACAGTGCAGGAGGAGATGACCTGGGCACCAGAGATGGGTGGGGACAGTGATGCTGCCTGATGATGTCATCAGGAACATCCCAATGACATCATCAGAAACCTCCCAATGATGTCACCGGAAACATCCTGATGATGTCACTGCATGTCCTTTGACGATGATGCCAGCTTCGGCTGTGGCACCCTCTTTATTTCTCTGTTGTCGTCCGCTTCCGCCCTGTGCGCAGGGATGTGGACCCTCACATCTAAGGTGAAACAGACGTCTGCGCTGCGTCTTGCGGCCAGCCGGGGTCATTCGGCCTGTGTGGAGGAGCTGATCTTCCGTGGTGCCACAGTGAACGCCAACCCCGGGGGGAGGAGCGCCCTGCACGACGCCTGCGCTGGGGGCCACGACTCCTGCGTGCAGCTGCTACTGTCCCACGGCACCGACGCCAACCTTCTCACCGCCGACGGCAGCGCCGCGCTGCACCTCTGCAGCTCTGCACACACCTTCCCGTGAGTGTCAGCGCTGCTGCCATTTGCGAAGACATCCCACCACTGACGGTTTAGGCACTGAGGTTACAGGTTCTGCAGGTTTGCATGCACCCCCACATCAACCTCCAGCTGAGGGTTATTGTCTCAGAATTTTAGTGCGACTGTCCAGTCCATGTGCTGCCGTTGGATCGCAGTAGATGAACTGGATATTAGCTGGATAACCAAGCCAGATGAGCAGTTTTCCACGGCGGTGGAAAGTTCAGGTCCAGAAAGTAAAACTCCAGATCAAGATTTTGTTTCAACCAACCAGCTGAACATAAAGAGCCACAATCACAGGGTACTCAGCTGGTTGATTGAAACAAAACCTTGATCTGGAGTTTTACTTTTTGGACTTGGACTTTCCATCTGATAGACTGATGGACCGTTTTCTGATAGACGGTTTAGATTCCGTGTTGCAGATACGTTCCGTATTTATCCAGGGTCGCTGTGCCTGTTACGCGTTTATACATGTGTGATCTGTTATTTTAAAGCCCAGTCCACGTCTCCTGAATTTTATAACATGTTGGGTTAGGGTCCAAAGGTTTCTGTGTAGCAGTGGTCGTGCTGCAATGATACAGGAGACTTTATGTGTAGTTCAGAATACATGATGCTTCGGGGAAGAAGCTGCTTGTCGGGTTGGTGTTTCTGCAGAGCTCATGCAGTGTGTGCCAGGTGGCAGGAGGGCAAAGGGCGCATGGCTGGGGTCCGTGTTGTTCTTGTGGAACTGCCGTACCCTCTTCAGACCTGTTTTACAAAAGAAAATCTGATCACAGGGTTTTTATATCCGTAGGTAATCTAAACCTGAAAACAAAATTATATTATATTATATTATATTATATCTTTTCTCCATAATGGCAGGATGCTGTTTCTTTTGTTACTGATTCCTATGAACATAAGTGGACTGTCATTGGCAGCTCTGGTCGGTCATCTTACCACACTTCTCACTTCCTCCTTCTGACTCTTGGTGACCGTGACGCTGATCCGTTCGGCTGTCTGGTGGCCTCTCCTCTTCAGGTGTGCTCAGCTCCTGTTGGAGGTGGGCGGGGCCTCGGTGAACGCGTGCTCCAGTGAGGCAAAGCTCACACCGCTGCACGTGGCCGCCCATCGCGGCCTGGAGGAGCACGTGGAGCTGCTGCTCCGCCACGGTGCCGACGTGGCCGCCCGCAACCGCGAGGGCGAGACCCCGCTGAACGCTGCCTGCGCGGGGGCCGAGCGGCCCAGCGAGGCCGGACGCTTCCTGCGCGTGGTGCAGGCGCTGCTACGGGCCGGCGCTGACCCCCGGACGGCGGGCCGGAAGCGACACACCCCCCTGCACAATGCCTGCAGCAACTGCAGCTCGCGCATCGTCGACCTCCTGCTGCAGCATGGAGCGCAAGCAAACGCAGAAAACTGCGCAGGCTACACACCCATGGACTGCCTTCTGCAGGTAACAGGAATAAGGAGGCATCAGTGATGTAGCAAAGAGACATAACACTATTTATCTGCTGTTCTTAAATCTGCTTCAGCAAAATAAATAATAATATGTGAATGAGTCATGCAAACAGTGCTCTTGTTAATTAGAAGGAGTTCTGACTGCTGCCCCCTGGTGGATGGAGGTGGCACAGTGCATAGCCAAGACGTGACCACTTTCTAACCCCCTGCTCTTGCAGGTGGTGGAAGACTTCCCTGATCAGGGGCCAGAGGCAGTGGCTTGTGCTCTCCTCAAGCATGGAACACAGCCCCCCTTGCCCAAGGTCAGGACATGACATGTGGGGGCAGATGGCAGCCCTGGAGGGGGCGAAAGGGAAAGCAGCTTGGTCAGTAGGGGACAGATGTCTAAAGGAGGGAAAGTAATTCACCTGAGGGAAAAGAAAGCCAGACTGTCATTGGCGGACTCACATCTGTTTTTGTCAAATCAAAGTGCAGTGCTTTTGTTGGCTGGTAAGGGTGAACAGGGTCATGTCACAGGGATGGAATGAACAAAAAAAATGGATGTTTCGGCATCAACACCGGGAGAAACACACGCAAGGATAAAACAAACGGGGAGTCGGTCGCTGAAGTGCTAAACAAGAGCTGGTGTGGGCACATTTACTACTTAGTTTTGAAAGGATATTGGGAACAAGAAATAGATTGAGGTGAAAAACAAAATACACATCAACCAGCTTTATACATGCCCTCATCTAAGAAACTTTCCCTGCCAAAACTCATTTAAAACACCCTTTTAATTACACGAGTTAGAATCTCTGGGCTCATATTTTTTTGGCCAGAAGGTGGAGCCCTTCCCACAGACTTCTAGCGAGAATCACATTGGGCACCACTTCCCAACCCCAAGGTTCTCACGCTCGTATCCCTGCACGCCCCCTAGATGCTGAAGCTGTGTTGTCTGTCGCCTTCCACGTTGGAGGTCATGCTGAACTGCTACGTCACCGTCCCGTCGTGTGATGAATGGATAGACTCCGTCCCTTCGGAGCTCTGGGAGGTGAGAGGCGTGAGAAAATACACACAGTAGCAGGTGGTCAGCGGTCAGGATGTCTCATGAATAGACAGACTCTACTCTAGGGTCACGCTTACAATGTGTGCGTAAGCAACTCGTAACACGTATAAGAAAGTAAAGTCTAAATACAGCTGTGGAAAAAAATAAGAGACCTCAGCGGAATTTTTTTGTTTCACTCATTTCTCAATTTCTGGGTCTGCATCGGTGAATAGTATATTATAATTTATATATGCAGATGCTCCCCTACTTATGAATGAGACACGTTACGCAGGGCCGCTCGGAACTTGAAATGCCCGTAAGTCGTTATTCAACATCATACGCAAGTACAAGGAACGAGGATGCTGGGAGTACACACGCTACGCTGCTGCGCGGCGGGAGTAGCGGCCAGAAGTCGTACTGCGACAGATTTGTTAAAAATATGGTGGTGTCATTCTTTTCCATTGCCCTGGCTAACATGCCACACCCAACTGTAGTAGCGTAAGTCTGAGAAGGACATTGCTGGACTAAACTAACAAAACAAACCCTGACAAACTGGTTCTATTTGAAGCCTTGAATAGCCTATAATCCTCTATGATGTCTGTATTCAGAGCCTCCCAGTGCCCACTCACCTCTATCCCAATTCCCAGATTATCATCCCCGTTTCGAAGGTAACCAGCAACCTTCTGCAAAACCTGCCCTTGCTGGGTGCAATCCCAGTAGACTCAAATCTGGATCAAGTGCCTGAATCCATGCCAAACTTGGCCTTCTCTTGTTGCTCCTCCAAATATCCTAATAACTCACTGCTGCAATGAGAAGTTTCTTTCCCTCGCCTTACAATCCGTTACTGTTTGCTCTTTTCCCCCTTTACCCTAACACATCCCTCGTTTACCCTGCACCCTGTCTTCCTCCCATCCCTGTTTCCTACACTCTCAGGAACACCGACCCTTCTTTGAGTCTGTGCTGCGGATGGTGGGTCAGCCACGCTCGCTGCAGCATCTCTGCCGCTGCAGCCTGCGACATCACTTGGGGGCGCTGTACCAAACAGCCATAAGCAAGCTGGACATGCCTGCTTTCGTGAGGGATTATCTCCTTCTCCGCACAGATGGGCAGCTGCGGTGAGAGAGGGATGTCTATACAAGAGATCCCTCCACCTCAGAAATACAGACCAGCGATAATAATGAGGAAATTTTTACTTCTGAATAAAATCATGTTCAGCTGCGGCTGCACAGAATGTGGGGTGGGGTGTTTCGGAATGTCTTCCGTGTCCTGTTTTGTTGACCTGGACTACACGCTGCGTGCTTCGACCTAACGTGAACGCTCCGCCCTCCCACTGACGTACCTCTGACGCGCGGTTTCGTGTGTGTGCGCATCCTCGTGAACGCGCGATTGCGCGTGCTCGGACGGCTAATGGAGGTTGTTATCGGCCGTTTCGCGCCTCGCAATCACTTCTGACTGAAATGCTCTGAACACAGCTCAGGTAAAGCGGGCCGTCACGCTGTTTTTCTGGGTTGCTTGGAGTTAACGTGCGGCCCGGGGCGGGCGGTTGAGGGGAGTAGGTAGGCTAACCCTAAATAAAGGCGTCCCAGTCGGGCGAAGGTCGTAGCGGCCGACCGCTGCTCCGCGTTATGTTACGGTGGTGTAAACAGCTTTAAACAGGGTGGCATGTAGTTATTTGCGCGGTTTAAGCATCCAGGTAATCCGCCGATGCACCACGTAGGATCAATATTTAAACGGTACTGCCACCGCCACCCACCCGGGAAACACCATAGTTCGCCACTTAGCATAACTTAAACACTTTCCCCTCCATTATCCACATAAAAAACGTCAATTTGCAGTGGATTTCCTCTGAGGTGGCATTTATACCGTGTCGTTGAGTCGTGTTTGTTTTGTAGGATTTAGTGTCTGCCCGTGTGTACCGCAGGAAACGCTAGCTAGAAAACGAAATTGAAAAAAGAAAATTAAAAATGATCAATCGCAAAGCAGTGCAAATACATTAAAGATGTTTTGGTGTTTTCCCTCAGTGTCCTTGTTTCCGTCTCTTTTGGCTCATGGGTGTCCCCGAATTGGGTGTTAACTAGCTCGTAATAAGTAACCTTTGCCCGTTACTAATGGCCTGATGTATTGTGTACCGTAAGGCATTAAGAAACCCCAGTGCTGACAGCCTTGTGTGTACTGTGAACCCCTCCCAGCAGCCGCAGGGATGGCGCTGTGTGCTCTCACCCTGCCGGATGGAGTGAGTGACGAGGTGACGGTGGCTGGTGGAGTGGTGCTGCTCAGCCTGGCTTTGGTGCTGGCCTGGCTATCCACGCACGTCGTGGAGCGCGGAGACCACATCCTGGGCACCATCCTTACGGTTGGCGCCCACGCCTCACTGATCGGCCTGGGTGGTCACGACGCCTATATCGGGGGACCCCCTGGCGCAGACGCGACCGAGCCGCAGGCACCCGACCCGGTGCAGGAGGACAAACCGGAGGACGAAGACCTGGGGCAGGAGGGTGGAGTGGAGGCAGCTGGGGAGGGTGCCTCCCTAGAGGCAAGCGTCGACCAGCTGCTGAACATTCAAGGGCTGCGCAAGAGAGCGGGTGCCATAAGCGGTGATCCTGCCCTGCAGCCTGAAGTAGAGGAGGATGTCGAGGAGCGGGAAGAAGATTCCCCTGCGGGCAGGATCTCTGGCCCTGACATCACTGTCCGTCTCAAGTTCCTCAACGACACAGAGGAGCTGGCCGTGCTCAAACCCCAGGACACTATCAGTCTGCTCAAAAGGTGAGGCAGAGGTAGCCCTAAATCAGTGACTTCGTGAGCATAATTCCTAACTGGTGACCAGTGTCCCTTTAAGCTTACACTGTCTCAGCAAAGGTCATGGTAGATTAATACGCATAACCAGGAATTACTTGGATATCTGTGTAGCCGTGAGCACAGCGCCCCGACCTCCACCCGCGACCTTCCGTTAGAAATCCACATCCCTAATCACACTGCTGCCCGGGGAGCTTAAATGCTGTGAAGCTGCTTTGGAACACGTCCAGTTTCAGTTTCTGGGTTCCCATGATGCACTGCCACAGCCCTGAATGCCTACAGCAAGCTGACCCATGCTGTGTTTCTGTGACGAGATTCTGTCACCTTGTTAGTCCTACTTTCATATATATAGTATTTAACTCATTGGTATTCGGTTCCTTTTGTATATTGTTTGAGAATGGTGGCTTAACTAATTGCTCTGTTTAATCACAAATTTAAACATGAACACCAATTACCAGTTGTGATATTAAAGTACCATTAAAAAAAACTTTAGTCAATTCCACAGTTCAGTTTTTGGCTATATACGTGAATTTCAAATGAAATTTGAAACACCAATTATGGGATGACTCGCAGTAATGTTAACAAGCAAATTTCAGACCACAGGGTTGTCAGACGCACTTTGAGATGTTCTTGTGAGCTTTGACTTTGACCCTGGCCTTCTGCCTGCCGTTTCCCCCTTTTCCTGTCCTCTGCCAGTAAGTACTTCTCGGGCCAGGAGCAGCAGATCAAGCTGATCTTCCAGGGTCAACTTCTGCAGGACCCTAAGCGAACACTGCTGTCCCTCAACATCACCCACAACAGCGTCATCCACTGCCACGTTTCCCAGGCCCAGCGGGAGAGCGGGTCAGAGGGCGGGGCTCGCACGGCGATGGAGGCTGTGGGGCCAGGTGTCAGCCCGAGGGCCGGAGGCATGGGCCTGGCCCTTAGCACAGGCAGCCTGGTGGTACCCGTCTTCGTGGTGATGCTGGCCGTCGTCTGGTATTTCCGCATCAACTACCGGCAGTTCTTCACGGCCCCAGCAACAGTCTCTCTGGTGGGCGTCACCATCTTCTTCAGCTTCCTCATCTTCGGCATGTACAGTCGGTGAGATGTGACGAGAACCCTGCGAAGCCAATGGTCCTGGTGAGGTTTTCGGGGCTTGAAGAAATGAATATCTGGCAGACCACTCTGTTCTGTGGCGAAAGGCTTCAGGCGAGATTGAGGCATGTGAACGTGTAGCTGCAGCCGCTTCTGAATTAATTTGCACACGCATGTCTAAGCTGGTGTCTTTATTGGAGGTAATAGCTTGTTGGGGTGGTGGGGTGACATCTGTATGAAAAGGTCAAACAGAGTGGATTCGGTCACACGGCAATGGTGGCAAGTTGGCCCTCAACATGTGACCTTTAGTTTGGTCAGAACTTCCATCCCTGGATGAGTCGTGGCAGATCTCTCTGCCTGTGGATCTCCAGGGTCCCACTTTCAGCCAATTCATAGTTCAAAGCAGAAGCTGGAAGAGGGCCCTCACTCAACAACAGCCCATAATACATCACCCGTAACTGGCCACGTAACCAGCCCTGCGGACTCTGCGTAATGGTTGGCAATGAGTGTTTTAGTCACATTCATTATTTGGGAGTGAGGATGACATCACTAGCTGTGCAGGGACACATCCTACTGCCATCACCATCCCAAATGACCCAATCACCCCTCTGCATTCTGCCACGTCAACACACCCCATAGATCCCATCTCACAACCAAACATCTGACTTCTACGTGGACTAGACAAATGATCCGAGACTCCTTGGTTTTTGTGATACTAAAGGTGTAACATTACTGCTTTGACAAGTCTTTACAGCCTACACAACGTTCATTTTCAATTTAATTATTGTATTATGAAAGAGCTGTTTTTTGCTTGAGTTTTCAGTAATGAAAAATAGTTCGTCTAAAGTAATTCTTCGGGAGTGTGTGTAATGAAGTAACCATTTTCAAGGAAAGTATGTAAATAAATTAACTTACTGTATGTCAGATTGGATACCATATTTGGCAGTTCTGGATTGCTGGGGGGGACTGACTGCACCATTTGTAAAAGTCCAGATAGGCATTTTTAAGTGACGTTTGTGCTAATGTCACTAATGTGCTTATCAGTGTGGCAGAAATTAAAAGTGTTTCACACCCACCTCGCATTTGCTTGTGTAGCAGGACTAGCGGCCAAGGCGTCCCCTCCCCCGAGCGTTCAGTTATCGGGACGGTGCAGTACGTAAGCAGCCAAGCCTGCTCGGAGCGAGCTGCGGCCCGGAGAGCAGGCCAGGGCCTTACGCCCAAACCGTCCCCTTAGCTGGCACGCCAGGAGAGCACGTTCTGTTGGCTGGCTTCTTGAGACTGATGGGTGATGATGCTTCAGAAGCACTTGCCCGGTCTCCAGCCCTCCCAAGGTGGCCTGGGTGTTGCACATCGCTGGGGAGACCTCTGTGAATGACGGGCTGTCTTGGGAGACGTGAACTGTAGCTTTGCGAAATGGATTCTGCAAAACACTATTCAACATGCTTTGGGATCGTCTTAGTGAAACTGCAGTGCTTGGGAGAGCTTAGCACCTGCGTTCCAGGTCAATGGCATAGAGGACGAGGAGGATATCAGGCTTCTATTTAGCTAGAGAGTCAGTCAGCAGGAGAGGAAATACTGGCATTGTCATTTAAGGGTATTTTGAACTATAATGTGTCTAAAATGTCTGCAACGTCTAGTAGGTAATATCTGGGAAAGTGTAGCCTTCAGTGCTGTTGCCGTTATCCATTTTGTCTTAATATCAAATAACCTGGACAAAAGGAGACTATCCCGTGCCCACAATTTGTTTCAGCTAGTCTCACAAACTGATATCGTCCTAGAAGAGTAAAAGAAAATGTTTCTCTGTGTCATCCAGCATCAGTAGAGCATTAACCTGCCTCGTTTATGAATCTACCTGCATCTTCATAAATGCATTACGGAGACACTAAGGCTGAACAAAACGGAAACCTGAATGACAGTTTTATTCAGACTATTAGGCAACCACAGTATACGATAAGTTGAAAAAATGACAATAACTAGCTGTACATTGTGAAATATATATACATATACAATAAACACATGCACATGCCTGTGTGATTTTTTCCTCATTTAGCTGACTTGCAAAGTTATTGTCTCATATGCCAATATTGCAACCGACTGAGACCAAGGTGCGAGAATGGTGTCGCCCCCACAAGGGCAAGTGTGGCATGTCACACACAACCCACATCCCTACCGTGATCCGTACAGTGAAATCAGCAGTGTGGCAACCTCACTCACTTTTTAAAGGGATGTTTTTATGCGTGGGAATCCCAGCAATCGACTTTTTGCGCTCGCAATGTGTGAATCGGAACGAGATGCAGGTCAACAAACATTCGTCCCACCTGCTGTCGTCAAACTAACACACCTTTAAATAATGACGTGGATCTTAAAACTTTTCCTTGAGTTTAAACTTCATCAGAGTTCATAATAGCTAGTTGCAATCAAAACCAGTCCAGAAATATGGAGTATGGAATCAACAGAAGAGGTTTCTCTTTAAAGAAAAATCATCAGCACCACAAAATCTAAAGGAAAGAGGGCAGGATGTCATCTTGTGCATTTCATGCTGTGTCAAATCACATCCACGGTTCCCGAACACTTGAGGTATACAGCAGTTAAAATTCCAGCGATACACATACCCGAGAGCTGCTGACTGCGGTACTAACACATAGCGCCCTGGTTACTGCCCCGCTGTGGGGGCTGCGTAAGGCCGGCCGCATGCGAGGAGCCTCACAGGTTTCCATCTCCACTCATGTGTGACATGGGTGAACCTCGATAGGCAGACCCGCACTGGACTTCCCGGACACTGGCAAGGACCTGCAAATTTCCTGAACAGACACACAAATGCAAGAGCCCCGACTTGCTCAGTAATGGCCATGGGGAAGTGCATGATGAACGACACCGACCTCAGGTACATCTGTGTGCTCACCGTAAAGACACCTAATGCTCATAAACTCACAGGAAACACAAAAACACCCACAGCGGCATCCCAAAAGAGCATGACGGCGCCACACACCCATGAGGTCCAATGCCATTCGACACAGAAACTGGCCGCACAAAAGAACCCACTTTGCTGCTCGCGATAAAGATGCCTTTGTCAGTTCGGGGGGGGGGGTGGGGGTGCAACAGACCGATCTGGAATGTGGCATACTCCCCTTTGTAGCCACCCCCTTTCATTTAAGGACCCCACAATGTCCTAAAGCCATGATCCAGTGGCTCGAGCAGGTGAGAACAGCACCGCCCTTGTGGCCATGCAGTTCCTTTCTCATGAACATGATCTAAATGACATCACCTCTGACACCATAAACAACCAAATGAGACAAAAACCGGTCGATTGGTCCCTTGCCTACGATAACAAAATCAAACCAAAACTGTTTGCTCATCTATGATTCAGTTATATTGATTACACTTACCTTGTTTAACCAAAGGGCATGAGACTGATGCTGTACACCACGTGCAATGAGCCCTGATTGTGTTATCGTGATCTGCCCAGTGCTGGGGTTTGAAAATTCAGTGAAACATCTAAAACAAACAAGCTCACCATTTCAGAAAATAATAATAAAATAATTATAATGGGACCCAAAATTACATTCTCCTTCAGGTCAGGAGTTCTTGAATTACCATAGCAGCTGTGATCCAGGTGACTCTAGATCTTATAGACATATACACACACCCTTAGGGTGACCACAAGTGGAAACTTGAGATGGAGAACCCTTTCCAGAAGTTAGGCTGCAGGTTCATGTGGGCTAATTAACGGCAGGATGGGGGGGGGGGGGGAGACACTATGAGGAGCAAGGTCCCGTTCAGCCCATGGGGGCTTGCCACCAAGCGGCTGCCATGATTTCCGCCTCCTCCATGAGCGCTGGGCTGGGCAGGAACGCGGTGGTGCTAGTTCATGTCGTCATAGATGCTGGGAGTCGGGGGTGCCGGCAGCTTGGGCTTCTTCTTGCGACTGGGGAGGCCAAGGTTCCCTTGTGAGCTTCCGCCACCGCCGCTGCCCGTGGTCCCGGCCCCAACCGCGGCGCCGCTGCCGCTCCCAGGTCCCCCACACGTACCGCTGTTCAGACCAAGGGACGGCTTCTTCTTCTTTTTGGGTTTCTTGGAATCAGAGTTATTGGTGCCTTTGGAGAGGGAGAGGCCAGAAATGAGAGCTCGATAGGATGTGTGAGACCAACATCTGCATTTGGTCGTGGCAGTGAAACATGTATAACCATCACCTTCATATGATGTATGGGCAACAGAGACCTTCTAGCAACAGTGTTTTAGTAATTAATTCATTTTATTTTTATTATTTATTTTGCTTACACACATGTTGATTTACATCACTACAAAGAATATCACTTTGTCTCAGACGATGAGGGCCATGCTGTCATGACACACACAGTCTGGGACAAAGTGGTAATGTTGCCTACCTGAAGCAGTGGGGACACAGTTGAGAAGCCTATTATACCAGAGCTAGCAGCTCAGAACTGGTCATCCTAGGTAGATGTACTGAGATGCCCACACTCACTCGCTTTCGAGGAGGCAGAGTCCGAAGGAGAGATGTCAGAAGATCCATCCCACTGTAGCCGGCTCATCAGAGCCTGCCCATCTGGGACATCGTAACCATCGCTTTCCACCACCCCATCCACATCAGGCAACGACGACCTGTTGATGGCAAAAAGTCAATCACAGGCAATACCCACAAGAATAGGTGAAGAAAATTTAGGTGTACCACAAGGGCCAACACTTGTGCCCTTTCAAGTATGCAGAGTTAGTACACAGTCTGTGGACTACAAACTGAACTTCAAAAAGTATTGTCAAGAGAAGCAAATCATTACTGAAGAACCAATAAAGAATGTAATAACTTCTCAATCAATGTTGGTAGTTAGCTTAAAAGATTTCTTCAGTTTTAATTCCCTGAGTCATGGGTGATCTCAGTAAGAGTTGTGTCCATCCAGAGCCCTCCAACATAACACCCTGGGTTTGCGCCTAAGCCTCATCAGGCATGCATAACACAGCAACAAATTGATTTCACTCATCGGCCAACTTTTTTGTAGCAAGCCAGACAGTGGGATCTACTGGGTCTCGCCCATCTCTGCCTACAGAGGCGGCTGATGTCATCAGCCAGTGACGTGTGGACATGGGCGTCACTCACGCGGCTGGCCCCAGGAGGAACACCCGGACGGTCCTCCTCTGTTCGTCCGTGTGCTGGGGACACCGCAGAGACCTGGTGGGACACAATGTGGCATTAAACCCCCTCAAAGCACCTGCCGAAATCAAAATGAAAACAAAGGCCCTGCCTGAACACCTCGCTTCCCCCCCCCAGGACCAGACAAGGCAGGCTGCTCCAAACCGGGGTCTTTGATCCAATTGGCAATTAAAAAAGGGGATAAGGATAATTTGTATCACTCCAGAATACTGACATCAAATTATGAATTCTAAAACTGCTTAAGGAGGACAGGCTCATACAAATTATTTCTTAAAATGAGCCGGTCACAGCTATTTCTGAATTCAGATTTTTAATATCACTAATTCCAAAATGAAAAGAATATAGTTGCCACTTGTGTACCCAATACAGAACCCAACCCCATCTGTAGTACAGAAAGCGGCCAGCTCTTGAAATCATTCACGCCAACCGTGCTCCAGGAACTCCTATCGCATTTCTGCATCTGTTTTTTGGTGGGAGGTGTTGGGTTTTCCCCCTGCAGCTCGCACACATATTCAAAATGCAAGAGGGTCGTCGACCAAAATACTCGAGTCGGAGTTGGCTGAAGGATGAACATAACACTTACTGACAACAACCAGACATGGGTGGACATTTCCAGGGTCACCAGGGTTCAGGATTTGCACAAGAACCACATGCCGGCCGATAGTGGCCGTCACATGTGTCCGTCACATGTGTCCGTCGGTTCCTTAGCATGCAACAAAGCGTGAAAGGAAGACGGGCTGTGTTTTGCTTCGGCTTGCCACACTCTCCTAGAAGTGACATGACACGAATCGGCATGTTCCGGTCCTTACCGTGTGCACATCTTCTTTGTGTGCTCCGACATCACCCCGCATTGCTGGGAAAAGCAGGGAGGGAGGGGAGGGGAATGGGAAATGGTACCAGTCAAAAACCCGGAGAGAAAATACAGACATTCAAGGCTGCGTCTAGCTTTCACAGGAATACAAGATAGCAGAGGAAAGCTAACCCTAGAGCTATGATGGAAGATGGTACCAGGGCTTTGGCCCAATCATCAGTATACAAGCCGATTTCCAGACCCACAAAACCCTCAGCGTAATCCTATGAGAAATGTGCCATATTTTTGGTTTAACAAAGTGTTTTCCAGAATCCCTGTGTGCATCTTATAACTCCAGAAACCTAGACACCTACACCAGTCTGCTGGTTAGTCGTACTAATCGATGCATTAATATCAATCCCTTAGGCCAGGGGCGGCCAATGTTATCCGCAAAGGGCCGGTGTTTTTGGGGTAACCTTTAAGGTCAGCTGTTCAAACCCAGGTGTGAGGACTCTTCAGCCAATCAGTCCTCTAATTAGCAATCTAATTAGGGAGCTGCATACACAGGGGCCCTTTGCAGATATGATTGGCCACCCCTGCTTTAAACACAGCTAGGAAGAGCCTAACCTCTCACTAACTTTAACTGCTAGTTAACTTTAACAACTAGTTTAACTACTAAAGTTACTGACAATAGAAAGGTATTTGCGACTGACAAAAAAAAAGTGTATCAGCTAACTGACCTCATAAGCATACAGGGCATGGGTGTTACGAATTCTCACCGTGGTCAGTAAAGACCTCAGTTCTTCCGGGCCAAGGGTTTCGTAACTGATGCCGGAGTTATAGGCGTACTGTAGTGAGGGGAGGAGGGAGAGCACAGGCTTTCAGCACAGCGGCGAGGAGCACAGGCACAGCACAGCAGCCCACAGCACAAGGCATTTGCTCGCCCCGCCAAGCAACGCCGACGAATGAGGAGCTTACTTACAGTTTGTCAGAGAGGACATGAAAATAGCAGAGAAACACTGGTTACCTTGTACGGGTCAGTGCTGACACTATTGCTAAGCTCCCCTGGAAACAGAAGAGAGCTTATTGACTATGGTTCCTTTTACAGCCAAAATAACTTCAAAAGACAGCATGTGAAGTGCACAATTCCCTAGTACTCCTATATTCACTACTCTTAGTACACAGAGCAACAGGCCTTTGTCCACTCAATATAATGAAGGTGAGGTAGTTAAATACAAACAAATCAGGTCACACACACAATGGGACGAATTGAGTAAGTTACTTGCTGCTCTGTAAATAGACCCGATTCCTAAATATATATAAATAAATGCAATTTAAGCAGTGACTGATTTTAAATAGATGCAAAACACATTATGCATGTTTGTCTAGATGAGAGTACGTGGTCAAGACATTGACCTCAGTCCTGAGAACCTGCCACCAGAACAAGGAAACAAATTAAGTGGATAGGTGGGTGGGGGTGACATTAGGTAACACTGCACTAGTGTTAATTAAAAGTGTGCTGGAAGTGAATTTGAATCAAGGCCCTGGAAGCCTATGGAAGAACAATCATGGGTCAGTCTGGTGTATCTTGGTTTCGGTTCAAGGTGTTAATTCATTGGTTGGAGGGAGACAGCCACCCCCCCTCTCTGCCCCAAGCAGGGCAGCACTGACATTTAATATTAGGTATATAGGTAGCAGCACTGAAATTTATTTTATATTCCAATACATATTTTTACACAACGTGGACACATGAAGAGATATACATGCAACTCCTAACACATGATGTACATTTAATAATAAAAAAGTAGGCAAATATATGAAATAAAAATAAATCCAAGCCTTTAACTACCAAAACACTAAACAGTCACATGATCAGCAGCCATCAAATCAAGACGCGGTCGAGCGCATCAGGTGTCGAGAGTGTGGGCGTGCCGGCATTCTGGGAACGCTGTAAATTCCTGAGCGTCGGTTCACAGAAAGGTCCTATTTTGTCATCTTTAAGGTTTGAAACACACGCCGGGCGGATCGGAAGAGGTGGTCCGGACCTGACCGCTGCACGGAACAGGTAAAGGTCTGTCCCAACCTGCCCCATTCCCTCAGGAGCAAACCCCATGTCCAATTACCAGAGATGACAAATTGCCCAACCAACAAGACAAGGTGGCCCCCTTGGGCCACATCCAGCTCGCTTGAACTCTACCAGCCTACATCTACAGACAGGTTAAAAAATCCAGAACATTCATCATTTAAAATAAAATAAAAAAGCCAAAATTGTAATCGTCCCCAGCATTTTACAAGACACACACAAAAAAAAAATTGCACTCTTTAATGGTATTTCCCAGAATTGTGGGCACCAGTTGGGAAGCAGCATCACACTGCATGAGGCCTCAGCATCCTTTTCGGATGGCAGAAGTTCAGATTCCAGGCAGTCGGCCCCCAAATCCAGGGCACCTTCTCCCTGGACCTTGCACAGCGTCGAGTTGGGGTAGGAGTGGGGTGGATAAGGGGTTTGCAGTTGCCAGCCCCTCTAAAACCCCACACCCTCCCCCCCGCTAAGAGAATGGTTCATCCCTCACCATCATCTGGGGTCACTCCCATTCCGTCCCCTGTCGCCAGGGGCCCCATAATGCTGTAACGATTAGAACGTCAACATTCCGTGCACGCTGACCCAGACGACACTCGCCGGCACAAGAGAGACCGCGCCGAACTCCAAATACGTCCCACCTGGCAGCCGGAGCTGAGCCACGATGGGGCGGGGCCGGGGCTACCTCCACACATCCATGCTACGGCAGGAGGGAGAATCCAGCGCAGCGGCGTTCTAACCGATATCGACGCATCGAGATTGACGGGCATGAAAGGCTTTTGTTCGGCATGGAGCAAAACACAACGCTTAAAGGAGGCGTTCCGATTTTGCTTTTTCGATTTCCCTTATTTTTGGTCCTCATTTAGGCTAGTAATGTTAAGTTAATTACCATCCGGAATCGTCTCTGACCACATTCCTAT
>JABFEB020000114.1:1133531-1155133 GCA_019775895.2 Stomatorhinus ivindoensis
ACACATAGATACATATACACACACATATACACACACACACATAGATACATATACACACACATATACACACACACACATAGATACATATACACACACATATACACACACACACACACACACACACACACATATACACATACACCCCAGTAGTACAAGATGGAGAGCTTTTAAAGATGGGCAAGAGGACATTATAACCTTCAACAGCATTTAAACTGCCATACACACAGCGTAGGGAGGAATATACACACTGGAACTGTAGCAGGTGACAGAGCGATGAGCTAAATACCACCGCAAGTGGTTACATATGTTACTGAAGGACAGAATGCAACACTCATCTATCCCCTGCTGGTCATATATCAGTCAGAGTTAAAATCGGTGTTGGAGTCAGATTCGGAGTCCGAGCCAGAGTCTGAAGACTCGGAACTGGACACACTACTGTCACCAGACTCATTCTCCTTGTCCTTTGTATCCTTGTCTGTGTCATCGTCCTGAAAATGAGACCAGAGTTGCTTTGATTACTCTTTTTTGATGACGCATCTGTGACCCAGTACTGGAGAAACAGCTGGAATATGGATGGATTAATGGATGGATGTAGGATTCTACAACAGTATTTTTGACTGTAGTCTTTTTGCAGCATTACTTTAGTTGATCATGAACATTTAAGAGTCTCAATTTTTATAAGCAGAGATTAAACCATCTAAGGGTGCTTTTCCACCCCACCAAGTATGGTACTTTCGCTTTTACATTGACTTCCAGTACTGAAAGTTCCAGTACTGAAAGAGCCAAACCAGATGGGGTACTTCTTTGGTACTTGAGTACTTTTGGGTGGAATTTGAAAACATTTTTTGTTGATTGGTTATGCAAATAGCCTGCCACTAACACAATACAAACACGGTTTTGAAAAGTCGCACACTCAGAAATTGATAAACTTTAAAAAATAAATGCAATTGGATCATAAGAACAGATATAGAGATCCGCATGACAAGAAATTAAAGTATTTTGTTGAATATACTAATACAGCATTTGTATAGTACACTGTTGTAGCAGTCTGTGTTATAAATATAGTGATGTGATTTTGTTTGTAATAAATATTGGGGTATTTAGAAAACAAAAAGGAGTCCATAAATCTCTCTCAAAGCAGTCAATTTAAATGACAAGGATGAAAATGATTACAATTGTCTGAGAGCCAAGTCGTATGTTATGCTCATAGAAAAGCAGCAGAGGGACTTTAAATTGATTTTTAAAAACATACAAGAATCTATAGACGGAATTATATGCTCAAAAAGATTAAGCACCCAGAAATAATGGTCCGAGTTGGATGCAATTTGTCACACGTGCAGACTGGCGATGGGCATGTCAATGATTCCATTTGCAAGGAGCTGGCACGTCTAGTCACCAGACACAGAGGATGCGTGGTAGACACAATGCCTCAGACGCATTAGACAGCATTACCAGCGCTTGACGGAGTTCGACAGGGGGGTCACATTGTGGGTTTCTACGAGGCCAGGTGGTCATATCGTGTACCTTCTGGGCGTGTGGGGTATGCAGATGTCACAGTCTCCCGATGTTGCAAACAATGGGTACGTGAGGACACCCGCACGCATCGTGAAGGTTCCGATTGCCGGGTATTACACCAGTGGAAAACCAACACCTAGAGGAACCATACTTCGGTATTTCTCGAAGTACCAAAAGTTTGGTACCTGGTGCGGTGGAAAAATGCCCTTAGCATACAGTTGGCTGAACCTAAGAGGCAAGAACCATTCCCTTCAAATTCAATAAGTGGCCTAGTAATTTGAGAGAGATGTTTGGGATTTGATTTAGAACCAGAGGAGCTCTCACCTTCTCTTCCACAGTATGATCGGTATCATCCTCATCATCCTCCTCCTCTTCTTCTTCCTCCTCCTCCTCATCATTTTCTTTGTTTGAAGACTTTGAAGACTCTTCCCCCGATGAGACCTCTTCTTCCTCATCAATACCTCCGTCTTCAGAATCCTGGGGAAAGATGTGAAGGGAGATGCGGTTCCATTCCTTAGCTGCTCATGAGTCGGAGAGCAGAGAAGCCCCCCCCCCCCACATCAGGCATCGTCATCCTAAGACTTACCGATTTCTCAGCTGCTGCTGGCGGCATCTTGGCTTTCGATCCGCCAGGTTTGTTCGTTCTTTTACGCTTCTAATAAAAGAAGAAAAAAAAAAAAAAAAAGCTGACAACAAAAGAAGCAGGACGCCATGTTCCAGAGGAATGCTTCCCACACTTACCGTGGAACGATATTCGTCGTAGGCAGTCCTTTCCTGTGGCGACAGACTCTGGGGAAAAAAAGGGAAGAGTGACGTGGGCCATGCAAGGGTGACACACTCAGGTTGCAACCCTACATATTAGTAGAGTTCAAGGAAATCCACTGCTAAGACAAGTTTAGAAGTACAGTGAATGCATGGCACTTCCAAAATCGAGTCATTGTGCTAAATAACCATGATCTCTACATTGACCAAAAGAATTACGATTATGATTTTTGCCATAATCGAGAAGCCCTAACAGACCGTAAAGACAAGAAGAGAAAGCAACCAAAAAACTCCCAGTAGAGGGGATGGGGACGACCTCTGGGGGGCGGACGGTCAACCTGCAGCCCAACTCCCCTGGGCACGCTAACAGTACCAAACTAATAGGTGAAAAGACAGGCCTGCTTTAATAAAAACAACTCGCAAAACTGTGGTCATGGTCAAAGCCAAAGTCTGACTGGATTAAAAACGAACTATTTGTGGCGCGACAGATTTGGCACAAACCGGCTGCTCAGAAGTGTACTACATGTCAGCTGGGACCAAGTCGACCAATGAGACGGACGACAGACAGCAGGAGGAACAGAGCATGCTCCACCCCCCGTGAGGTCCCCAGGAACTTAAGAGTGCGCAGTACCTGGAGCCAGAGGTCCAGCCGGTCCTTGTACTGTCCCAGCATCGTCGCCGCCAGCACCTTGTAGGACTCCCTGTCCCTTTCGGACAAGCTCTTCCACCGAGCCCCGACCTCCCCCATGCGCGCCTTTAAGGGAAGGTGGGTCAGCTCCTTGCTTACGAGCACCTCCTGAGAGAAGACGTGGTAACCACTCCTGGAGGACACAAGGGCAGAGGTTCAGGAAGAGCGCCGCCCTGCAGGAGTCGGGACCAGCGCGCCCACGCGCCCCAGAAGCAGATGCTTACCCTGGCGGCTTCTTGGGCTCCCCTACGAACTTCGCCCGCTTTCCCAGAGCGACGGGCACGTTCAAGGGCTGCATCTCGCCGAGCTCCCGCTGACAAGGCGAGAAGTGGAAGAGGCTAAGTTCTCCGCCTGCTGCCAGGATCGCTGGCCTTCAACATCACATTGCTAAAAAAAGGCAGCCGTAGTACGTTGTATCGCTTTCGATCTTCCATAGCCTTCTTGATCCACACCATCTTCTTCTTCTTCTCCATCGAGATCCAGACTGAATTCATAGCCTCCTCAGCCTTAGCCCGGTTGTTCTGCTCAGAGAGAAGACACGAGTCGTCACGCAGAGGGAAGGGGAGACCAGTGCAGGTCACATGACAAAGGCCACCCCCCCCTCCATCGATTCCCTGCTGGGTTTATGCGATGAAAAGGCTACAGCGAGTGCAAGTTACAAAATTTCCGTACACTGAAGCTTGCCAAGTAGCTCTCCATGACAGAAAGCTGCCAGAAGTCTTGGGCCCTTTTGGGTGGGACGGGCAGACCACGGTCATCCTTGGCTACCTTCTCCAGCTCAGCCTTCAGCGTCACCTCCAGGCGTTCGTATTTCTCCTACCGGCCAGAGCACAGGATCCCAAGTGCGTCAGTTGCCTGAGCCTAGATTCCAGGAGTCCTTATTTTTTTTATCCATTCATATCCCATCATGGACCCTTCAAGGAGTACAACTGCTGGGCATCTCAAAGAAATGGAAAGGATTTTAACATAATCGTATGCAACATGTAGCGTGACAAACAAAGCCATTGAACATCTGAGGGATTCTGCTGCAATGTTTTTTTTTTTTTTGCAAGAAATCAGAGTCAGACAGTCCCCAATTTATGGGTTAAGTGTTACCCTTAATCAACTGATCAAATCATGGGATGTGTGTGGATGTAATTGAAGTTTCCTTGGTATTTGGGGTGGGACAACAACTACATCCAGGAATTTGTACCATCCTCTGTACTTCAGTACCGGAAACTGGTCTTCACCAAAGGAAGATGCCGCAAAACAGGCATACATGAACAGAAGTATGCAAGTTGAGAAATACCCCAGGGATTTGAACCAGTGACCTTCTGATCACAACCACATCATCCTAATGCAATGAGCCTCATGGTGCCCATCTCGGGTACGAATGAGGAGCAGTAAGACTGGCCTGCAGGTGGCCTGGCACCATCCGCCTGGCACCAAAGTGCCACACTGTACCTTCTTTTTGTCGGGCAGCTCGCTCCACATCTTGGCCAGCGTACACGTCAGCTCGCTGTCGGACAGCTCTGGCCTCTGCCTCTGCAGCTTGTGCCTCTTCTCCTCCGAGAAGATGAAAAGGGCCGAGATGGGCTTCCTGGGTGCCTCGGAGCCCATCTAGGTAGGAGGGTGAGGGACAGGGACACAGGATTCATCTGGGCAAGTTTCACTGCCTGTCAGGCAATAATCAAGTACTGATGTACGAAGTACGATGGTTCGCCTTACTATACTTTGATTTTACGACAGAGGAACAGAAATACACATTCAATAAGCCACATGTTTTGATCTGTCCTGGGGTTAA
Source organism: Stomatorhinus ivindoensis (assembly GCA_019775895.2). Taxonomy (NCBI): domain Eukaryota; kingdom Metazoa; phylum Chordata; class Actinopteri; order Osteoglossiformes; family Mormyridae; genus Stomatorhinus; species Stomatorhinus ivindoensis. The sequence continues at coordinate 1,138,280 of JABFEB020000114.1, forward strand.
CAATATGCTGTATGATATTTTCTCCTGATGCCAGATGACGGCGACATCTATGTTCAGTCTCTTTAGTGATGCTACGCACAAAAACCTCATGTAGTGTTTAACGACAATGCATTTTTTCCCCTGTTTTCAACCAAATAATACATTTACCTTTCAATTACTGGTATTAAGTTACATTAATTATTTAGCTAATTATTCCATTCATGTTTGACACCTCCATCGTAAGTTGAGGAGCGTCTGTAATGGGGTTCTCTCTTGTGAGCTTTAATAGGCTGTTCCTACCCACACCCTAAGGTCGACAGTCCCAGCCTCACACCCTAGTTACAGGAGGACTGGCCTTCTGCACTTACAGAGGAATGCCGGTCATTGGAGTTAGGCATCTGCTTGGGTGACAGGCTCTGGAGAAACAGGGAGGATTGCTGATGAAAGCCAAGTCCGGCGGTGGCATGCTCTCACTAAATGCACGTTAAGGAGAGCGGACATTTCTGCCACACAACCAGCAATCTGTGCACCATTAGTGGCCTAGAATATAAGGGTGCCGGAATAGACCAACAGATGCGAGTTTCCACTGAAAAAGTGGAGCATTGCTTGGGAGTGCCAGTAAGGGGCACTCAAGCCTTCTCACCATGGCTTGGGGCGTCTCCTTGGAAGCGGGGCTGCTGCTGCTACTCTTCCTCAAGTCCCCCAGCGGCTCCAGCTCTCCTCTGACCCGCTGCTGCTGATCCTTTGAGAGGCTCTGAGAGGAAAGGAAGAGACCATATCCAGGGAACGGCAGACACCGAGGTGTAACTGACTATTAAGAAACACAATGTTCTCTTTATTCTCATGTCCTTAGAGAGTAATTCGGGGTCATGGGGGGGGGGGGGCGAATAAATAAGGAATGGGTCTCAAATTTGACTGGATGGGAGGGATACAATCGCACGGCCAATCAGAACTCACACAGAGGAAGCGATCCATTTCAACTTCATATTCCTTCTTTTTCTAAAAAGGAACAAAAATGAATAATGATAGATAACTGATAATAAGTAAAGGCAGCTAGAATTCTAAATTCCAAAATTTCAGTTCATTCAAGATAAAAATGTTGATTTTGTAGGTTGTGTTTCATTACATTTAATTATGCTGGGTGGAAGTAACCTTTCCAGCATTAAAGAACCCAGCTCAGCTTTGCCACGAGAGCCTGGTGACGCATCCACGTGCACGTCGGACTTTTTGCGACGTTCACACGCTCACCAGCTCGCAGAGTTTCTGGTAGCTGCTCCGGTCACTCTGGTCCAACTTCTTCCACTGCTGCCTGCACATCGTCAAGCGTTCTGGCTGTGGGACATCCTTCAGGTTGGACACGGCCTCCGAGCAGTAGAGGGCGTAGCCGTTTCTGCGGAGCGTACGGAAGATGATTCACTGTCCGTGGTCACAAACATAGAACATTGCTGCTCACGGGATTTTAAACTTACACAAAAATATTTGTGTAATAGCAAAACAAAAAAAAAAATGGAATGGGTCAGAGAGATAACATTGGGCAACAAATTTTTACTTTCTTTTTGTTACCAATATAAAAACAGGTAATTTACAGTATTGTTTGTGCCGAGTTCAATATCTAATCAGAACTTACTCATCACACAAGGATTTTGAGTAACACATTTAAACTTTACATGTATATTTACAGTATATGTGCATGGTGGAAGTGACTCATGTAAAAAGGTAGAAGTGCAAGATTTTCTGCTGTAATTGGCCTCTGGAATATCCCTCTTAAGGGTCCAACAGAAGTCAGCTGGGATTCCATCTGCCGTGATACCATTTTTCCCCACATCAGAGAGAGCAGGATTGTGTCACATGTCCAGACATGTTACAGGCTGTAAACTCTGGCAAAGTAGACTTGCAGCACATTCTCAAAAAGACTCATGTGATCAGCCTCACGAAATCTATCTGGCACACCAAACACGTGTACGTAAAACTCCCACGACTGACACAGAACTGAGGTCAGCTGGCAAGCTAAGGTGTCCCCATCTGTGGCCAACACTTTTCCGTCCCATAAGGGGACAATCGGCCGCCTGTGCTACCATGAAGAGCAGCGAGGTTCTCACATTGGAGGCTTCTCGGGCCGGCCATCAGATTTGTCCTTCAGGTGCCTCTCAGCCTTGGTCAGAGTGGTCTTCTTGATGTCCCTGTCGGAGAGGTTGAGCTCCGGATGCTGCTGGATGAACTCGCGCATGGTATCCTGGCCAACGGGCAAGAGTTGAAGTTTGGTTCATCTCCACAAGGACCAAGCTTTAAAAAAAAAAAAAAAAAGCATCGCTAAGGTGTCTCACCTCGTATATTCTCTGCTGCTCCAGGGACTTGTTGATCCACTTCAGCCTCTTTTTGTCTGACAGCTGTGTCCACTGCTTCAGCAACCTGTCCCTTATGTCCCTAGCGTTTGCCTGGACAGAATGAAACTCACACTATTCCAATGCATACATGCCACAACAGATTGTCATACTGGCAAGTACATACTACAGGTTGAAAATAAGTGAAAGTAACAGGTAATGCTTTACTACACCTTCACAATGCATTCATTATGCAGTCATAGAATATTCAGTGCACCTTCTGCATTGATAGAACATTCATAAGCAACATACAGTATACAGTACCAGTCAAGAGTTTGTACATGCCAAGCTAATCACACTATGAGCTATTTCAGGATTTACAAACTTTAAAACAAACGCTGTGCTTGACTAAATAGTTCAATTCATGTGATTGGACTGGTTGGTTTCCTTGATTGAAAGACACAACCAGCTGTTTCACATTAACATTAGTGACAAATTAGTGATTATAGGAGACTGACCAATCAGCACACAGCAAAAACTCAGGGCTAAAGTGAAATCCAGGTCTCGTTAACTGAAATGGTAGTTTGCCAACCCTGTCCTAGCCCATAATGTCCTCCCTGACACGACTTAGGTGGTCATTCTATCGTATCTCATAAGCTGGCCACCTGACCTAAAAATAGCAGAAATGGTTTTGGAGAAGTCTAACCAGAGAGGAGTTACCAGCATTGTTGCAGGAGCTCCTTCAGGACAGCGTCCCAGGAGGCCACCTCATGAAAGTGGCCTAGAGGAGACAGTAGGGTCAGCCAGTCCCTGGAGCCACTGGAGCTAAGGGCCTTGGTCAGGGGCCCAAAGGTGGCATCACTCTGCTGACCACAGGATTTGAACTGGCAACCTTCTGAATCCAAACCCACAGAGCTACGACCCCCACAACTTTTTTTTTTTAATAATACTTTCTTGGTCAGTGTGCATAATCCCATATATGGTTATTTTAGTTTAATACAATATAAAAACGTTTTGCTCTTATGTAAAAAATACTACAAATGAACCTTTCAATAGCTAGGTGTGTACAAACTTGACTGGTACGGCAAGTATACCTTAGCTTTAATATACATGACTTAACATTACACAGTTAGTTATGATGTTTGTTATTAATGCACATTAAAGTTGTTAATGTATGCCATGATGTTAAGGCATACTTGCATGCTGCTTATGAATGTTCTACGAATGCATTATAAAGGTGCACTGAATGTTCTACGAATGAATTATAAAAGGTATAGTTAATGCAAAGTGCTACCAAATGATGTTCTGCAAATATTTATGCTCTAGACAGATTGATATCACTTTGTATAACAATCACTCACATCCGGCTGGGTCTTGAGGATGGACTTCTTCTTGTGGCTGTACCAAAGCTGCTGAGGCGTCTTGGGTTTCTCGGGAATGTTGTTCTTTAGGTTTACATCTGGGTGTTCCTCCCTTAGCAATCAGAACAGAGGAATAACACACAGGGTGAAAACTTCTGCAGTGGAACGCGACCAGCCGTCTGCAATTCACTGACACGTCAAAGAATATCGTATGACATCTCACCGGAATTTCAACACTTTTTGTTCAAAGGCTTCTTTATCTCTCTGAAACTCCTGCAAATATTTTGCCTGCAAGATAAAGGATATTAATACAAACAAAAACAGACCTTTGGTGCATTTATTAACGACTGGCATGCTAATGCTTTATTGCTAAGCTCAGCTACAATTAGATTCAACAGTTCAGAAACGTTTGGCCGCTGATGCTCTCCACCCTACCACGGTTCTATCGCTTGTGACAATCTTTCCAACAACCTTCACTATATGAAGACCATCCCTAAAAAGTTCTCTCTGGATCCCTTCCCTGCTGACCTTCTTGCGCTCTGGAAGCTCCCTGTACTTCCGGGAGAGGACCTTGGTGAGGTCCATGTTACTCAGTTCAGGGTGCAGCTTGGCGTATTTTGCCCTTTTCTCCATGAAGAACCTTAAATAAGCTGTCAGGGGCTTTTTTGGGAAATCTGGGTGTTTCTGAGGGAGAAAAAAAAAAAGCATATTCTTGGATTATTGGGAGACTAATCTTGGTGAAACTCCACTAGGTTTTAAATCGCCTTCCTACACTACCTGAGCCCTCTTGCTTCGCTGGGGGTTTTTGATGAAGTCTGCAGCGTCGACGATCATCTCAGACAAAGTGCGATATTTGCGTATCTGAAATCACAGCGTTCAGAGTCACATCTCACAGCAATCAAACAAGAGAGGCATTTCTAATTCAGTTTGAAGCATCTTCCATAAAACAAAACAGCCAGTTAAAACGTCTTGCAAAAAGTTATTGGCAAGCAAGCAAAATATTTTTAGAGATCCGGTGTAACAGAATGTAGACCAGGGGTGTCAAACTCCAGTCCTGCAAGGTTGGAGCGCTTTCCCTGATCCACCACAAATGATTCAGCTCAAGAGCTGTGTGGTAATTGGCACAAGGAGTTGAATCAGCGGAAACCCAAAATTGCAGAGAGCTCTGGCCCCCCAGGACTGGAATTTGACACCCCTGATGTATCAATAAACAGACTTCTGAATGTTTATACACCTTCGGGATACTTGATGGCAGATTCCACACACAGCAGCGCCGTTTGCTCACCTCTCGTGACACTGCCTGCCATTTCTGCTTGCAGGTCTGTCCTGAATAAGGCCCAAACGCCACCTTATCCCAGTCCAGGCGTGACTCCATCGTCTTGAACCTGCCAAGGTCGTTCTGTGGGAGGTTGCCCTTCATGCCGTCGAGCAGCTTTAACAGGTCCTCCTTGGACCAAGCTGCTGCGCCAAGCGCACGGGTTCAGGGGCAGCCAAAGAACCGGACAAGCACTTATCTTTAGAGTCAGACCCTGTGCTCAGCATCAGGCTTCACCAACAGACCAACTTCTACATTCCTAGCCTTCCGACTAACATCTATATACATGAACCACCTTTGCAGACGATTAAGAATCAGTATCACTCCACCAAAAAAATATACATTAATATTTTTTATTTCCCGAGCACCACTGTCCGTGAAATTAGCTTCGATATTCTCTTCATTTCGTCATATGTATAAAATTTGTCATTTTTATAAATATATAAATTTTATTATACTTCATGTTTGAATCCATAAATATATGGGTAGGATTAAAACATATATGAAGGCCACTTGGATAAACTTACTTTGATCTGCAGTAGTTTCCATGTCTCCATACAGTCCTCGAAGCCTACTACTGCAAAAATATTCATGCTGAACAAGGAGTAGAGAGAGATCAACTCATCAACAATAAGAGAAAAAGTATTTGATTTAACATTCTCTCTCGGCAGTTAAGGTCCTTTAAATAAAGTTTGCTGTGTTCTATGAAGGCATGGCAAGAACAGACCCTTCAAGCTAGTAAATCTGTTCAAAGAAATAAAAGCCATCCTTAACAGAAGCAGAGCATGTCCAGTTTGGATTTCCCACAGGTCATGCCTCTGACTGGATTCACAGACTTGTCAAATGTTCAGTTAACCACGGTTTTATACCACGCCAAGTTTGACCACGATAGGAGCGAGTAGGGAATCGTGGTCAAAGCCACTCCTAGGATACTTACCGTCAGTGCCGTCCTGAATCCAACGTGGAAGCGTTATGGTTTGGTGGAAATGTCGCGTCTCTGAAAGCCGAATCGCCAAAAGTCATCAGAAGAAAACAGATTTACCGACAATACTATCTATAGAACAACAACTTGTACCTATTAAGAAGATCAGATAACAACGTGAGCCTCTTTGCTAGGCCGTAAGAGCGACTCATATGAGAGTAAATGCCGCACCGTAAAACTTCGCCGGTGCCTCGTAATCGGCTGCAAGCCGCCCAAGTCCAGCTACAAACTCGGAGCAAACCAACGAGACACGGCTAGCAGCTTATCAGGGGCGAAACGTGGCGCGTTAAGGCGCCCTGTATGAACGAATCTGGGAAGAAAGGCCGATCCCAGCACAGCGAAGTAAAACGGACCGATTACCGGTGGCTCACCAAGAACTCCCGGCAGAGATGTAGGGGTAACGGGAAACAAAACTTAACGAGTGCATTTAATTGGAAAGACTGGGCGAAATCGAAAGTGCGCCGACCACGTGTGCGTCTCCAGGCACATCAGCAGAGCCGCCGAGCCCGCAACCAGGCCGATGAGCGCACCGCCCCTCGATCCGTCACGCTGGGCATCATCCAGCATGCTTTACAGCTGGGCTGGGGGCTGTCATCACCTATGGAGGGCCATGGTGCCTGCATGCTTTTGCGAAACTGATTGACGACACGTGGAGTGAGGCTCCCACCCCTCCTCCCTGGTAGCAGACCCCACGAAAGTAATTAACCTGCTGGACACCAGTGCATTCAGTACGTCGGGGTTTCCCAGCCCTGGTTAAAGTGCTAACCGCTTTGCGTTGGTTAGCGGATTTGCGGAAGCGAGTGGTGAAATATTTCATTTGAAATACTAGACATCTGTCTACGCATCGAGAAATGGACAACTAGCTCCGCAATCGGACTTCGACTTCCACTTTATACCCTTAGCATTACTGCTAATGAAAGGTCCACAAAATCGGGCTCCAGTCAGCGATCGCATTGATGTAAACACACCGGGCATGATTTAGCTTTTCTTTGGCCACGTTTTGCAGCACATCCCTGTTTCCATACTTGAAATTAGCAGAGCCCTAAGTCATTTTGTACCATGGAAGGGTATCTGACACGGACGGGTTTTATCTTTAAATCCTGTACTACCGTAGCTGGGATAGCGGGTTCGGATCTGGCCCCCCAGTTCTTGTTCGCGAGCCGGCTCCCCTTAACACCCCCTCATCCTCCCCCAATTCAGACACGCAGTGTACACTAAACTGTGTTTCAGGCGGGCGCCTTGCGGTGTATCCGTTCGAGGTGTAGCATAGAGGTATAACACATCTTGAAACTGCAATCACTGACAACGAACGTAAGGGTGACTTTTATGGTTGATTATTAATAAATGCACGAAAGCTCAGGACACACAGGTTCGGAGGACGCCTGCACAGAACCCTGGATACCGGGACATTTTAGGGCTGCTAGTTCACCTAATTGCATAGGCGGGTGAACAAGGAAGCTCCGCACAGGAAGAAAGGGACTATAAATACACAAGCTTCGAACCTACTATTCGGAAGTACTGGGGGTATGAGGCTACAGCGCTGCCCACAGAGCCACCGCAAGACCGAGCGGAGAGCAGCCAGTGATGCACCCATGTGGCGGGTACCGATAAGCAGGGCTCGGCAACCTGCGGCTCTTTTCAGAACAATAGACGAATTCATATTTTCATGTCACAACATATTATGATGGCACTTTCGTAAAGTTAATTAGTAATTTCTTTATGGGTTATTGTTATTCGTTTAGGTATTTAAGTATTCTTCTGTTACGTCTTAACTGCATAATTTACATCTTCCTCAAAATCATTCGCTAAAACGAGATTTCCTCTCCGGTTAAATGATATCCTTTCTTAAGCACCTGAGGTTGGATGCACGCTTCAACGTTTATTGGGATTCCTAATTCTTTCATATACTTTTTGTAGTAAAAAGTACTACAAAATGTCCTCACGCCTTCCCAGGTCTTTGTAAAAATTATCATATTTTCTCCGGTTTACATATTATAGCCAGCTGAGTTCCAAGGGGTGAGGACATTTTGCACAGCTCGGTCAGCACAGTTACAGTAGTGAAGGGCAGACGACTGCCGATATGTATAATTCGGTTTTTAGTAACGGGGTGAACCGATTCGTAAGTCTGAACGAATCGGTTTTAAAAATTATTTTAAAACGTATTTGAAACTGATCTTTTCAAAAAACTGATCTATTCAACATCCAAAAGCATCCCCCGCGAGTTCGGATTTATTTTTCATGTTCCGTCTGCGCGTGTCTTATCACTTTTAAGTTTATTCTTATGTTCGTCACTTTTGCGTTCGTAGATTTCCGTCTGGCGCCGAGAACACCCGAACGGCCGAGTACCTGGTCTAACTCGCTGACTCCAAAAAACCCGAGAGCCTGTTCGATGAACGAATCGAAGTTACGGGTTTTCAGACACTCGGTCGGTGAATCAAGCGAACGGTTCGCGAACCGATCTCAAGAGCCCTCGCGGCATTTACTGCGGAAATGCAGTTACGCTGTTAAAAGGAATAAAATAAACGCAGCTCTTCATCATTTATCACAACAGTACATTTTCGCATTTCTGTTTAATAAAACTATATGTCTTTCATCAAAGAACAAACTAAGATATTTATTAACTCTGACGTTTACACAACAACGTATGCAAGTTTTCTTATGCTCATTGTATGGGTATGTGTGTTGTATTGCTAAAATTGCAGTTGTTGTTAACTGTGATGTGGTCTTTGATACTCATACACATGAATTTGGCTTAAGTAAAGAAAATAAGAACTATATATACACATATTATTTAGCATCGACACCCTTTCTGCTTTTTTTATATATATTTTTTTTATTGTGAATAGTCAAGTTGAACATTTTTGTTGAAGACCTCTTTGTCAAACAACGTAAACCTGAGACAGATTTTTTATATACCTCTGGGGTAGCCTCAGAGCTTCAAAAATCTGTAGTAAGACTGCTATCAATGATGTTCCTAAAGATGTCGCGAATACCAGATACCATCCTATAAGGCAGACATAAAATGCAGACTCTCAGATTTCATTTTAGAGTATCCACATTCAAACTGGATTAAGGGTTTAGGAGTTTCAGCTTGTTAATATGTGCTACCCTCTTTTTAAAGGGGTAAAAAGTAATTGCCACAAAATTAGGGGTGGGAAAATCCATAGTTTGGTACAGCCTGAGAAAGAAAGCATTGGAGAACTCAGCAATGCAAAAAGGCCTGGACGTCCACGGACTACAGCAGTGGTGGATGATCGCAGAATGATTTCCATGGTGAAGAGAAACCCCTTCGTAACAGCCCACCATGTGAACAACAATCTCCAGGAGGTAGGCGTATCAATATCCAAGTTTACCATACAGAGAAGACTGCGTGAAAGTAAATATAGAGGGTTCACTGCAAGATGCAAGCCACTCATAAGCCTTAAGAATTGAAAGGCTAGATTGGACTTGACCCTCAAACAAACAGCAACCGAAAGCTGCGGCAGTAAAGGCCTGGCAGAGCATTAGAAAGGAGGAATCCCAGCGTCTGCTCATGTCCATGAGGTCAAGACTTCAGGCAGTCATTGCCTGCAAGGGGTTTTCAACTAAGTATTAGAAAGGAACATTTTATTTGCAGTCATATTAATTTGTCCCATTACTTATGAGCCCCAGAAAGGAGGGGGAAAGGTGTAGAAAAATGACTTTACTTCCCCACATTTTTATGCGATGTTTTTGTTACCCACTGAATTAAAGCTGAAAGTCTGCACTTCAGCTGCATCTGACTTCTTTCTTTATTGTGGTAATGAACTTAGGAACTGAAAAACGTTGTCTCTGTCCACATATTTATGGTCCCGACTGTATGTACAGCCTTATGCAGCTGCCTTGTCAGAATGGAGTGAGTATGTGACACAACAGTACGGATGCTTTAATGGTCCAAGCATCTTAAGATGTTGAAACATGTTAACACGTGCATTTTTGACATCTTAAGACATAGTGAATGTGTAAACACCTTTATTTTGACGTCTTAAGATATACAAACTTGATGTGTTGTTTCAGACGATTTTCACCCCGATAGCGTTACATAGAAAATGAACGTGTTAATACATTCGACATTTTAATTCAGAGGGGTTTGTCTCTGTTGGCTTTCCATGGATGTATACTGCCAGTTTATGAGCGTGTACATCTTAGATATAAGTTAATGGGAGAATACACTTGCGTGAAAAAAGTGCGCTGCAAAGCTCATGATAATTGACCCCAATGTGAATTAGGCATCAGACATTTGTATACATGTGATATTTAAAAATAACCTGCAGTAATGTGAATGTCACATGTCATAATGCCATTTTTGCTAGTGATTACATAAATGAAATGAGAAGTGAATGTGTTTTCATGGACCATCAAGATCATTTGACTTATTTACAGCGTACACTATGTGTAATGTCTTTGCACATTGTCTGTTTTGCATTAAACACATGTTTCCCTGCTATGTTGGTGATCAGACAAACATAAAAACTACAAGTAGCGCCGAAGTCACTCAGTGTTATAATGCAGGAGTTAATTTGACATGAGTCAACAAATGTAAGTGAGGAAGTTCTGATTATATTGTTCTTAATACATAATTATAATAATCCCCGAGACAAAACAACTCACATTCAATGTAATTAGTGAAAATTAAAAAAATATATTAAAAATATATTATGAAATATTTTATTGAAAAAGCAGATGACTTATAGAGAGAGCATCTCTGAAGAAGTTTCAAGTAAACTATAGCTTAAAGTTACTTATGTAACTTATCCAAATGACTTAATGATTTGGTCACAGTAGTTTAGATTTTACGATCCATTTTCCTGCTCTGCATGTGTATTATACGTGTACTATATTATACATGTGTTGTATATTATACTTGTGTACTATATTATACATCTGTCTCAAGGTGGGGAATGTGAAAACATGAGTGTCACCACCAAAATGAATAGAGTACCTTTATTTTTCTGTCCTTTGTTGAAATTGATGAATATTAAATCAATGATTAATTTTAAAGGTATGTACTGTAAATAGTATATGACCAAAAATAAAGATTTTTAACAAGAAATTTTTAAAGCAGTATTCATTTTAATCAGAGTTCTATCAAGCAAGACCATTTCATATCAAGCGTGACAATCTGTACTGGTTTTATGTGCCTTACATCAGTCTTAAATTATTTTACAATGCATTTGCTATCTTTCTATTTGCATATTACTACAGTGGGACAACGGTCAGCTTAGATATCACACAAACCAACGGTCAGCTTAGATATCACACAAACCACATCTAAACAGAACAGCTATCAGTGATTTCTACAGACACAATTTCTGCTAAAAGTATTTTCCATCCAGACCAAGGGCTGGTGTCCCTTGAACAGTAACATGAGTGGCAGAAGGCAAAACAAAGGAAATCATGGACATCTACAGCTACTTTACAGTTTATCAGTCGCTTTGGTGCATTTCTTAGATCAGAATTGCATTTCTCAAAACCGCCTGTTCAAACACCTCATGATTTGTGCACATCATAACAGCAATTTTTCACTGTCTTGAAAGATTTCATGCAACCAAATATGTACAATTGTATATGAAGATCAGGGCTGTGGGATGTGACGTCATTGAGAAGTACAGTAGGAGGAGGCTGAGGGGAAGCTTGGTCTACTGCGAAAGGGCTGAGGTTAAATAAAGATTTCAATGTTTGGAAACTGTACTGTAGATGGCAGAAGCGTCTGTAAGATGAACTGATGCCCTGAAAGAGGGGGAAACTATGTTAATGATCCAATCTTTCTGTTTTTTTTTTGAACAGAAAAATATCTATAAATAAAATATTTGTAAATTCACATTTGAGAACTATCATGACATCTTCTAAAAGATTTAGGAGATTCATTTTTTTTTACAAACTTTTTAAGAAGCATAAACTTGGTTCTTACCCGGATGTAACATTGGAGAGGGGAAACTGAATAGTGGAATACTGAACTTCGTCTACATTGGGATCACGAGGCTCAGAAATACTCATGTACAGAACCCGTTCCCTGTCTCTGCATTTGTCGTGCTCAACAGTGGAGTACAATGTTTCTTCCTGTATGTCAATGACGTTGAGAGCCCTTCCTGAGATATTGGCATACACGGGACTTGCAGTATCCTAAATAATAAGGAACCAATAAAGTGAGTAGTAGAATTCTTATGTACAGCTGTCATTTCTATCATGATGTAGATGGCAGTCAAACTGATTTGGGTCTATGGGTCACCCAATCCCTTTGTAGCTATGCCTTTGCACATCTGGGGATGCCAGTGGAGAAAATTATATTCTTCTCTAAGTGTAAAACATAAATATAAGAAAAACATGAGATGCACAGACTTTGAGAACTTAGGGCTGCCCCACTGTCAAGTCATGAAGTGTCTGAGGGCCCTTTCGCAATCATTTTGAACCCTTTCTGCACACTTCCTGTAAGTCTGCATTTCTGCAAACTTTGCCTGCAAGAATTACCCGTGATTCTGCTGTGAAACATGGGTCACCAGGGGAAGTTTGGTAGCTTGTTTTGACAAAAATGAGGAAGTCGATTACATGACCGTTTAATTTTCTGTGACCACAGATCCAGTTCAGAGCTGAGAGGGGTCCAGAGTCTATAGGCACACAACACCACAGGGGGGACATGCAGACTCAACACACGTGGAACCCCAACAGGAGCTCGAACCCGAGTCCCAGAGGTGTGAGACAATAGTGCTAAGCAGCACACCAGCACAGCACCTCAGCTCTTTCAACTGTCATAGAAAATGTTACATTTATCTGGGCAGCAAGTATATATTTGCTCTGAAATAAATCATATATAAATGGAATATACTGTATGCAAATGAAATATGACATCTCATACACAGGCACAGTGTATACTTATGTATACAAATAAGTAATATTTATATAAAGTAATATGAAGAATTTCTTCTACAAAAAGTTACTGATTTGATGGCTAGAAGAACACTGATGGCCTCTCTAACACGGGCTCCACCAGCTCATTTCATTAATTAACCTTAATTAAATAACTCGATGAACATTTTTTGGCTTGGATGAACATCTTCTGCGCAATGCTGTATGTCACATGAGGTCCTCGCCTCTCAGCGTCGAGGGACGGCAAAAAAGGGAATAACTGGCCATTTCCATACTGGAGAAACCCGGATTTCACCAAAAGAGCCATCGTCATATTCTGAAGTGACACCCCTATAAAATACATGTTGATTGTTACACAGTTACAGAAAAATTACCTTGTGCTGCAGGTCTCCTCTTGTATCTTTTTTACATTTTGAATGTTTGCTACTGAAAGAAAACGGAAAAGTGAAAAGAGTTACTGAGGAATCGTTGGGTGTTGATTGTTTTTACAAGTCTAATGTTTCATAAATATTAGATGCACCTTTGATTAGCAAATAACTTTTCATGTTATTAGGTTAAACTCACATTACAGTACCCACAAGGACCAAGTGCTGTAAAAAACAAACAATCTTTGAAAATTAATGTTCTTATATGGTTATTTAACTCAGTCCTAAATAGTGACGTACTGAAATGTATATAAGTATGAATACTCTGGGGGATTAATAGAAAATCCCCCGGGCAGGTTTTAAGTCTTCTGAGAGGCAGAGTATTCTCAAAGGAAGTAAATGTCGTGATGGAATAACTGCCTTTAGATCTTTTTATAGACTAATTTACAGCAAATACATAATAGTTACGATATATGCTTTCTCACATATTAACAGTAATAAAGATAATAATAATAATGTAACAATCCTTTTACAAATAAATAGTAATTTAGTTAATTCATTTAGTAAAGAATGCAGCTATGATGTTTTACTATGGTTGAATGCCTTGCAAAAGATATGAAAATTAATTTTACGAGAACATCTGCGTCACGATTCGCTGCCGGGCGGGCGAGCAAGTAGCAGGCAGGAGGCAGCGATGATAGCAGGGAAAGGCTCTTTATTGTAGTCGGACGGAGATCACAGGGCGAAGCACCAAGGACAAATTACAAAACAAAACGAAACGACGGATCTGGGGAGACGGACTCAGACGCGGACTAAGTACGTAAGACAATCAGGCACGGATAGACAACAGGTGGTTACAATCAGGATCCGACACAAGGTAACGAGGGGGGCGTGGCACACATGAGGCTCAGACGGGTGGATCGTGACAATCTGTGCCCCCCTTACACCGACGCTAATTGTTCAACTAGTCAAGCATAAATCCTCTTTTTTTAACTATGAAATTGGAAGAAGAAGGAAACAAATGAAGACAGGGTATAAAATATGGTACTGGGGAAATTAATAATTAATAAATTAATATATAGTGTCCATGAGCCTAAGACCAGTATTAAAAAATTCTAAAAGAATTTTAAAAATTAAATCATAATTCATCTAGATAGAAGTATTCAGATGGCATTAAAACGGTCAGAATAAGAATGAGAGCATTACAACATTTTTTTACTGACAGTAATACACCATCAAAGTGTTCATGGTAATACTTCATAAGCTTCAATGAATCTATAATGCACAACAGATACCTTCATAATGCATTATAACAGTCAGTATTAGAATTAAGGATGTGCTGTATTGCAATATCAAAGTGCCTACAGTGCATTATAGATGAGAGCTTCAAAAGGATTTGTAATACATAATAGACATGGTTATAATATGTTATGACTTTTTGTAAATATTTATAGCCACGTTTATGCTTTATACATGCATTATATGGTAAGAATGTGTTTATTGATTCTTTTAGACATGGCATTCATAAAATGTTACCAAAATATTGTATACACATGATATAACCACCCATCCATTCATTTGTCCTCCCATCCATCCATCCATCCATCCATCCATCCAACCACCTGCCTTATAACATAATAATAACTGATACTTTATTGATCCCCATGGAGAAATTGTGTTTACACCTCCCTCTACTTGCTCTTTGTAGAGTAAGTTGTCTCTGAAGGGCAGCCACCTGTAGCAGCGCCCCGGGAATTGTGTGTGTGTGGGGGGGGGGGGGGTTAAGGACCTTGCTTAAAGACCCGCAGACACGCTGAAGCTGTGTTTAAACCAGCAACCTTCGGATTACAGGCACACAGGAGTAGCCCACTGAGCCACACGCTGCCCCCATGTAACACAGGGGGAAACATGCAAACTCCAGACTCACACACAAGCCCACACCTGCAAAGCAGGCAACGGAACTATCCCAAGTCACAGTGCCGCCACCACCATGTGAATTATGTTGCAATCAAGCGATGTCATGGGATAAAACGGCAGCACTACCATCCATCGATCCCTAAATCCGCATACTGCTTGCTGCTCAATCCTCAGGACATCTGGCCCTTTCTGGTACCCTACTAAAACATATTCTCCACAACGTCCTGTAACCACACAGCCCCAGAAGGGCTTCCCTATTACTGCATTAGGTCCCAGAGAGTATTTGCAGTATAGTTAAAGCTTTTAGCCTAAACCACGTACCCAACTCACATGCTTCCTCTGTCTGTAAATGTAGTGGATTTACCATGAAATGAGTTGTACATACTCACATCTTCCACACTAGTGTCATCACAACCGCAAGAACCACAACAGCTGCAATTCCAACAGTCGTCCCAATGATAGCTGCTGTTTCTCCTGAGTAAAGGCAAAGATATATGTACAGATATGACCTCCCATAGATATATTGCTGCTATTAGGGTCAAAGTATGAGACAGCGTTTATAAGTGATAAATGTAAATTAATATCAATCTGAAAACAATAAGGTCTCTTTGACTTTGATAAGCCTGTTTAATGTTTTAGAGTGAAATTGTCCAAGTGACAAGTACAACTAAAATCAGACATCAGATTAGAGGTGATCTATCCTTTTCAATGTTTCCGTAGATCACATCATATAAGTTATCATGAGCTGAGAAGATCACATATAAGTAAAATTATATAATTATTATATAGACTTGTGGGGTGTTCCACGAAGCAGGATTTCTTCGTTAACCAGATAACTTCTCGGATTTAAGGTAGTGTGAGCTAAATGGACTTTATCTTCGTTCAGTTACATTTAGCCCAAGCTACCTTAAATCTGAAAAGTTACCCAGCAAAGCAAAACATCCTGCTTTGTGGAACAACCACTGTTATCACAAAGACGTAAACATACTTTCTACAAAGATAAACACTGCAGGTGAGGAATGAGATCCAATGTCATTCATTGCATTGCACTTATAGCGTCCATTGTGTTCAAATGTCATATTATTTATTGTGTAATTCTGTCCTGATACTCCTGGTGAGATTAAGATTTCATCCTTAAACCATCGGTAGCTCGTAGCTGGTGGGTTTGCATCGCTGCTGCAGGTCAGAGTCACTGAATCACCCGTCATTATTCCACCAGAGGGACTCGCTGACACTGACAACTCTCTGGGAGAATCTAAAACCAAAATGATATGTTTAGTCATTTTATTCTGTGGTGCATAGCGAGAAACATCCAACTGTATGACAATCCAACTGTACTTCTCTTAAACTTAAGACAGTAAATTTGGCTCTTCTTCTCAATGAGTATGTGTGACGTTAAGTGCTACATAATAAAATGAAGTTCCACAGTCATTTTTTGAAGAAGAATAATCCACAATACTCACACTGTACATTCACAGATAAGGCTGGAGAATATTTAGTCCCATGTCTATTTCCTGCTGAGCAATAGTACAGTCCACTGTCCTTAGAGGTAATGCTAGTGATGACGTAATTCTTCCCTGAACCAAGCTCTGTCGATTCCTCTCCATTCTTCTTAAACCAGGTGTATCTCTCAACTTCTGGGTTGGCTTCAGCAGCACAGGTCAGAGTGACTGAATCATGTTCCTTTGGGGTCACAGAGGGAAAGGCTACCACTGCAATGTATTTTGGGGCA
>JABFEB020000115.1:41920-58589 GCA_019775895.2 Stomatorhinus ivindoensis
GGCATGGGGGGCACTGGTCAGCATATCACGGTCTGTTTAGCAGGCTCATCTTTGGCTGGGGGGGTTTCCTCATTAATATTGTCGATGTCGCCCGTGTCACGAGGAGGCCGTGAGTCACGATACACCGAGGTGCGATGCAGTGTGACCAAGCCCAGGACTGCGCCGGCGCCCAGACCAGAGCCACAGCCTGAGAAGCATGGTGACTAGGAGCCTGAGAGAGCAGCACGGATGCCAGGGCGACGGGTCCATGGAGGCCAAACTGCATTATTAATGACGGAACGCGGAAAGCAAGGACACGAGGCTCCCAGGATGCAACCAGAAAAGGAAACAGCGACGACAAAACCCGGCAATGGTGGGGCATGCCACGACTGCAGTGGGCTAAAAGCGCCAGTAGGGGGAGCTTGAGTTACTTACCCAGAATGGAGGCAAGGGTTTATCTGTCTTTGTGTGTGGGCAAGGATCTGATGAGATGCTGCAGATAATGGAGCTTTGAATAGAACAGAATTATGAAACAAGCCTTGGCCATGTGCAAACCATACCACTGTTTACACGGAGAGACTGAATTAGTTTATGTGAAATAACTTTCTTAATGGTGCAACAACAGTACCCTTTGTGGGATTTAAACTGATAACCTTCTGGGCACAAGGTTCTTAACTCACTCACTACTCTGCTTGGTGAGCCTCTGTTAGACACTGTAAGACTTTATAAGGTAAATATGGCATATTTAGCTGCAGGCTAACTTAGGAGTGAGTTTACTGGCACTGACTCTAGACTCCATTTATATCAAGTGTTGGGATTCACTGGGTCTGTCCTGTTGGAACTGGGTCCCTCATAGGATCATTTGTGTAAAGTCAACCAAGCTTCAGGTACCAGCCACTCGGTCCCAATGAAAGAAAAGTCATATCATGGAACACATGCTTAAAATGTGATCTGTAACACAGTGCGAGTTCCATAAATAGCTTATTCTACAAAGAACTCCACCACCGCAACCCAGAGGAGACTCCGCCCCCAAAGGCGTGCTTCATCTGGCCAGTGCTGCCCGGCTACAGAGATGTTCCCAAGAGTGACATGTGCCACGGCTGTACACAAATGTGAATGAATGAACGAACATGCTTGCACATGCATCTAGAGGCACAGAAGGACGAGGAAACAATGCAATCCATGCACTGAAAATTACTTTACACTGTAAAAAATAAGAATGACCCCTGTGAACCAAGAGATACGCCCATAGTGTGTCACATGACAGCCCTGGAAAGCACTCGTGCAGGAAAACGGCGAACAGACCCTGATGCAAGCAAACACACACGCACACACACACCCTCTCTGCCTGTAAACTCAATATCCTCTCCAGCCCCGAGGGCAATGAGTGTACAGGCATCGCAGGAAGACAGAGACTACATTATCTAAATCAAAGCTCTGTATCATCAGCCATAATCAATGCTTTTCCATTACCGCAGCCTAGGCGGTGGGCAGGCCAGGGGGGTGGGTGGCTAAGGGTCATGGGGGAATTCATGTGTGGGGGCAGGGTGGGACACAGAAAGGCAGAATGGGGTTGATACGACCTGGCAGGACAGGGATTAAGTGGGCATGGGATCCAAAATGGTACACATACGCATGACCATACCGGACTGTACCAAGCCGATGGCCCGGTGCCATTGAGATGGGCCTGCACACACCGATCTGCTGCCAGCCAGGATGCCATCGAGACAGGCTGGTACACAGTAGACGGCCAGCGGTCTTGGTGCCATCGAGATTTCGGTGTATTCCTATGCGTGACATCATGCAGTCTCACCACCGACATAAGGACAGACCCTGGAGCTGGGATTTGGAGCAGACAGGGTTTTTTACGCCATATTAGCACTGGTAATGGCCACGAGAGACAGGTCCGGTCAGGCCCAGTCAAGTCCACTCAGGATTGGCCAGATCCAGTGATGCCCAGTTAGGCCTCATCAGGTCCAGTCAGGTCTAGGCAGGCCTAACCAAATCCAGTCAGGTCCAGTCAGATCCAATCAGATCCAGTGAGGCCCCATTAGGCCCGACCATGTCCAGTCAGATCTAGGCAGGTCTGAACAGACCCAATCAGGCCCAACCAGACTCAGTTAGGTCCAGTCAGGCACAGGCAAGTCCAGCCTTCTTTAGCCCAGTCCAGATGTTTTTCATCATCTGTCCTGCATCTTCGTTCCCCAGCATGCATAAACTCAGGTGAGAAGACTTAAAGATGAAACACACATGCAAGGTTGAGTGCACGCAAACACAAAGCGCACGAGTCTATTAAAACACCGTTTGGTGTAATCAGTATAACATTGATAATAATAATCCTTACAGCACATGGGAGAGTGGATTGTGGCCTGACCGTTAGGACTGTTGAGTAGATATCTTATCAGAGGAAGTTCACTCACATTTGTCTTCCTGTAGGTCTGTGGTCAACGGTCTGACATTGCAGCACCGCAGCCTGCACACAGTGCTGTGCTTAAACTGGGACTTGATATGATATTATCGGTATACAGCTGGCATAACACTGTACTAAAACCCATTGGCATCACCCAGCACTGAATGGTGGCACTGCGATTCTGCTTAGTCTCAAAATAATGTTCACATTAACATTTAACGCAACGCGGACTGCAAAGCCACAAGCGCTCCACATATGTACACATATTTCTGCAATATGGCTCTGATACATCTGATATATTTATATATATATATATAGGCTGATTGTAGCCCTAATTTTATCTTAGTTGCCTCCAAATCCTAATCATACACTGATATATACGTACAGGGGCACTGGTCCCCCAACTGGGTCAACTTGGGCCCCCCCACCAGGTTTGCCACTATTCTCTGAAGAAATATGGCTCCCATGCCAGAATTGGCAAATATTATACACCCCAAGCATATGAATGATCATTTTTCATATCTTGGAACCCCTATGGAACAGCCCCCCCTCGAGTAATTTTCTTGACCTCTTTAAACTAGTGGTGCTACCAGGTTGACTAATTAACAAAAGGTTTCTAATGAGGCTTCATGTTGGAGTATCTCATCATGCTTTTTCGTAAATGCGTCGTCCGCTGCTCTCCGGATGGGCAAGTTCCATGTAATGATGCAAACGTCGTCCTCCAGTCTTGCTGAGTTGGTTATCGATGCGGAACCAGATAAGCCCATTTCTCTGCTTTACCACTGGCCCTATCACCACACCAGGACACCCCAGAGATCCATAGCGGCCAGAGTTTGTGCTTCAGGACACTGGCAAACACGTGACTTTCCACGCTTGGGGTTTTGTGATTGCTATGATACAGCATTGGTAACTCTTTTGAGAGAATGCAACGTATGCTGGGAGTAAGTGGCCAATCTCCAATTGAGAGTGAGCCCCAGAAAATTTTTACATTTCCAAAGTATTCAAATAAACCCTTTGAGAGGCTCTCGCAGGGTTTCTATTTCATATGATAGGAACGCAGAACTCCCGATGCGAGAATTAAGCCGTTTCACAATGGCTCATAATAACTCCGCAACACTGCCTTTCAGAAATATAATGACCTCATTCATGCCAAATCAAGCTAATCTGTTATTATGACCTAATGCTGGTGCAAAGTTGTGGCATTCTGGCGCCCCCTACAGTCGCTGACTTGGCACTACTTCGGAAAGCAACTCCCGCAACATCAGTCACCAGTAATGGGAGAAATGTGGCTGCAAAATATATATAGGTGGACTGTGCACAGTCAATCACAACACAGTTCAACCTAACACAAGCAATAAAATAACCTACAGGAAGCAAGCTACACCATTCAATGATTGACGACGCACAATGATCCCGCCCCCATCGCTATCAGATACCATTACATCGTGCCAGTGTCCAATCAGATACATGCTGAGATAAGCAGTTACATCAGCATTACAGTAGCTTGAGGCAAGACAGTGACTGCGGGGTTCTGCATTCCATCCTGACAACAAATCACGGTGGTGAAGCAATTTTAATGCCTACCCACAATGCTCAGCAGTGTAACGAGTCAAGAACCTTTCCAAATGCCAGCCTGTAACAGAGAAGCACCATGGAGCTGCTTAAGGAGACTGTTGATGTCACACCAACCTTCTTGAGGGCAGGGTCTACAGGAACCAGCCAATCCAAAACCAGAAGCACTTTCAACACACCAATAGGAGATCTTAGGAGATGCTTTATCCTGTCCATTATGTACAAACCAGTAGCCAAAATTGTGAAACTCTTCCAATTTTTAGAGGTTTCAGAACTTTATTGGTCTGTTGCTCTAGCTACCTATTTAATTGTCCAATGCATGATATGTGTAACATTTTTTGATTGTTTATAGACATTAAAAATTACTATACAAGGATTGGCTGTAAAGTGCAATGCTAAGGTTTTTCCATAATTTTGGCCACTAGTGTTTCTCAGAAAATAGCAAAGTATACCGTATAAATATTTAAATAAAGTTTACCCACAAGCTTTTGCATTTGAATAGTTATTGTGGGGTTAATAAAAAAACTGAGAATGAGAAGTATTTGTGTATGGTCATTTTAATGAGATTAACACAAGCGTTGACTCCCAAAATGCAGTGTGATTCACAGAAGCAGTACGGCAAGAGACTCAACCCCTTCAGAACCCCGGGGTTTTGTTCTTCTCTGAATATTGTTTTTTTGCTGTGAATTAACAGTTTTTTGTGGGTTGTTCACAATTTACTGGGCCAGCCCCACTGTTCCCAATGGATTATGGTGCACTGTTTCACTCTGTTGTCACAAACACACTCAGAAGGCTCGCAGTGATATTGTTTAGTTACTGACAGCGTTGACATGTAGTAATTAATTGTTTAACAAACTAAGTAATTGGTCGATAACCCTTGCTTGCTGCTATAGATCCCCATCTCAAAAGTAACACTTCGTTTTTATAAGTGAAACAAAAAGCAATGAATTGTTCCCCAGATGTTATAAAATAAGTCACACGGAGAACCAAAAAAAATGTCACTGAATGCTATAGCAAAATACATACAGAACTGGGCCCATTGTATTACGATTAAATTCGAATTTTAGCTTAATTTTCCCAGCTTCATTATAGTTGGTTCTACTAATACATTGAAATATCTTAAATTATAGGTCCTCAACCAACACATTTGAGAGAAATACCAGTCTTATATACCTTCTAAATAGCTGACAGATAAGCAATGACTTCAGCAAGGTAATTATGAGCTGAGCCAGAGTGATAGCTTGTAAACCACATCACCCACCAGATGCAGAGCTGGATGCCCATGTTTCAGAGTATTCATGGGCCATCTTCTCAATGTATGCTCATCGAGGACACGTCAATGGTCAGTTCTAACCGGAATGTTTCCTTTAATGATCCCACAACTGTACTGGTCACCCCCAACCAAAGTTTAACATAGACATTGTAAAACACATAGCAATACATAGACATTTGTGCGGAAGCAGATTTCGATGCAACACGAATGTTTTAACAATACTTATTAAGGTTACTAAAGGTAATATCCAACAATAATCTAAGCAACAATCTGATGTGCTGGAAAAAAAACAACAGTTTTTTTTTTTTGATTGCTTAAACACCAAAATCAAAAATATTCCACAGGTAGAGAAGCCTCACACTCACGGATCAGAACATCAGCCCAGATTTGCACAACTGTAATCGCATCGGTAACCTCACATTTTTTTTCAAAACACTAAACACACTTGTACACATTACACACAGAAATATAACACGGTGACGATTTCCTTGCCATGTCAAAGCACTGGATTTCAAATTACCACACCTATGAACTAACTGGTTAAACACAACCAGCATGTGTGCAGACACTTAGGGGCTTAATTGTAGACACACCAATCTGGTTTAGGCTCTATAAAAAGGCAGCAGGTGAGTTAAACTGAAATGAAAGGCAGGAGAGGGAGAGCGAGGATGAGAGGGGGAGTCCATGGAGGAAGAGGGAGAGGTGGAGGAAGACCCGGAAGAGGAAGAGGATATGTTCAAAGAGGAGGACCGAATTTATCAAATGAAATTTATGCTGCACCAGTCGACCATGTGAAAAACCATGGACTATCACTGAGGGAGGCTGGACTGAAAGTTCAGCCAAATGTCAGCAGATACACAGTGGCATCAGTAATTCGGACATTTTGTCAAGAAAACATCCGGGAAAACGGGGGGAAATGCCTGCTGTCTACAGTAAACCAGTAGCTGGCTGCACGTACTACATCAGCACACGTACTACATCAGCACACGTTGGTACCCATTCCTGTGATATTTTACAGTAGGCTGCCATCGCATAGAATGGGGTCCTCCGTCGCCATGCCAACTTGGGTCCTTACAATACCACCCTCATTCTCAGATTATTACACTGATAGCACGATATCATCACAGCAGCAAAACACACACATCAGATGTGATACATTGCTATCTGGGACAATGAATCTTTCTACCGATCTCCTCTGGTCGAAAACTGGTTTCTTCAACATCCACAATTTACAGTCCAACACCTTCCACCAAACTCCCCCTTACTAAACCCCTTTGAAGACTTTTCTCGGCATGAGAATGTAAGGTTTACAATATCCAGCCCAATGATCAGATACCCCTCATTTAAGCCACGGAAGAGTACTGTGATCAAATTGATGCAGCATCCGTACAAGGATGGATTTGACATTCAGTGTTTTTACAGCGTTTTCTTGCCAATGAGAACATAACCTGCAATGTCAACAAATCCTACGGCCGGATCCAGATAGGTGAAGAGGTGATACCAAGTTTTTTTTTAAAACTGCATTGGGTACAGTGATTTATACCTTCATCTCTCCAAATGTGTTTGATGAGCTTACAGTAGTATGTACAGTAGTAGCATGGGATGTTTGTTCTGAATATGTTTTGTTCTGATGTTCAGTATTGACTATCCTGAGTATATAGAGAGATACACAGTACATAAATATTTCCATCAGTCTACAGTATCGGTCTCATGTAGTGTTTGGTGAATTTATTTTTGTACTTTGTTTATTCTAATCATTAGGAAAGCAGACATTATAAAACTGTTTGGTTGAGCAATCATGTGTAACTCATTCAAACAGAATTAGATCATAAGATTCATTTGTGTCATAAATAAATGTATAGCTTTGACTTAGGTGTATCATTCTGCAAAAGATCTGAGGTCTTCTGCTACTTCAGTGTGTGTTGTTTTGACAAAATGGGCCCTGTTTTCAAAATTGTGCTTAAGTAATCCAAAAACACTAACACATACATTTTAGACTTCAGTTGAAAGTTACATTCTCTATTGTGATGCTGCAGCGCCATCTAGTGTACCTGGGACATAAGTGCAAAATGGACTGGAGGAGAAGAAAGTGTAGCAATGTGATGTATCATTGCTACATATTAACAACCCCATTGATCCTTGAGGCTTATGCTCTTTAGATGCAAGACACATACTTTGCCAGTGTTACAACAATAAGCAGAACCGAAACGACAATTTGGACATGTTGGGAACTAGATGTTTCTGCTGTATTTCCAAATAAATGGGAACAGAGATGCTGCTCCTGATCTTCAGCCATCTCCAATACATACAGGGCCGAGGCCTCCAGTCTTTAACATCTCAGATTCTCTGAGCTCTTTTCCCACACTCGTATTTCACATCCACCCCAAAGTAGACCCCTCTCCCAGAGCAACACCTGATTAGAGTGGAAACACCTACTAAACGTGACACGTTGCTCCTGGGGTAAAAGAAAAAAAACGTTCCACTTTTCTCTCAGCAGAATGAAATTCCACATTCCAGGCATTAAATGTGTCAAACAAGTGTACACCTCTGTCATTAAAGATCAGTAAAACATGAGATGGCAAAAGACCAACGAAAGCAACCATGCAAGGACACATTACCAAAAAAAAAAAAAATAGTATAAGTTGTGGCTTTGCTCTTGACAGACAAGGTAAAAACATCGTAAAGGTTAAGGCTGGTAGGACTTTGAAGGCTCTTTTGAGGTTGCAGGAAATTCAATCTGCCTCATATTTTTAGATTTGTTTTTACCCGCAGATTGCACTCATTCATGCAGCTAAATGGAACCAAAATAACCAAGTACTTTGCAGGGGTGACACTGCTAACCCACTCTGGGGAGCTGAATCTGAATCTGCTTGAAATCCTATTCCTGACTAACCCCAGCTACCACCCGACAGCAAAAAAAGAAAAAACATTGGCTGATTTTGCATCAATTCCTCCTAGACAGGAGGCCATATTGTCTCAGGAAGTGAGCCACTTTGCCAAACCACACGTGGCAGCCTGAACCACGACTTCACCTAGGAGCCCAGCACCTGAGAAGCGAAGAGAAAGGGAACAAGGAAAGGACCGCAAGGGACTGCAGGGTTGGCATCTCGCTTTTCTGGCCGCTCCCTCCTGTCGGAAAGAAGCGAATTTCTTTAAGCCGTCATAATAACAACATCCCATCCGAAAACAAAGACATCAGCATGGTCATTGAGTCTGATAACTTCTACAGTACTATCCTATTTTAAACCAAGCTGGATTATTTTATTAGATTATATTCTCATATCCTACGTGTGTACAGTAGTATTAAGATAATAAGGTCAAACATTAAGTCAAGACCCAATGCAAACATACAACAAAAATGACTGGATTCCAACATGGTCATTGGTAGTGATAAGCAAATGAAGCTTCAGGAACCATTTGCTGTATTTTTTGACCGCACTACATTGTGCTTTTGGTATGCTTTGGAGCATTTTTGAGCCCTTTTGTTGACCAGAGTGCACCATCTAGTGGAGTCAGAAAATACAGCAGATGGTTCAATGAAGCTTCATTTGACCAGCACTGGTCATTGGCATATTTGTGCTATCAGCTGCTCAAACTCGGGTCCAGCAGAGACAGTAATCTCTGGCAGGCTACACTTTTGCTTTAAGTGTGTTTAAATCATTTTGCAGACTTCAGCAGAACATTCTCTGACTAATTAATACAGGTCCCTGTATTTAGTAATGGCCAAATGAAGTTTTGTAAACCACTTGTTGCATTTTCTGACCCTACAAGATTTTGCCCTCTGTTCAAATAAAGGGCTAAAATTATCCCCCAAAGCAAACCAAGATTGCAATCTAGTGGGATCAAAAAATTAGCAAGTGGTTCATGAAGCTTAGTTTATCCATCACTAGTATGACTGAATTCATGAGCACATACACATACAAATATAACCATCCACACTTCTTATGGATCTCCAAACCATTATATAAGATACACATTCACATTGGGCAATTTGTGAACTTCAACAGGATGTAATTCAGCTTAAAACCAATTCCAGTGTTTAGCATCATTAGCCTTTCTGTCTCTGTGAAAATCTATGACAAACCCCCACAAAATTTTCACCTTAAGCAAATCTCAAAAGACTCTCCGAGCTAATAAAAGCATGGTAATCACAAGGTGTCAGCACATTTAATCACCGTCTCAGAACAGGACAAGGCTGGTCATAAATCTCACAGACAAAAAAGGAAAGGAATCTTGTGAAAGTTGTACATTTTATAAATAGCTTTAGCTCATCGCGTACCTATGCCACATGTTGCTTCTCAGCTCACAAATGCACACGCAGAGCAAATTCCCTTAAAATCTCTGACATTTTAACAAGCCCCTACTGGCGATATTAGTCATGTGACTTGAGCTGCTCAAACTTAAATATTTACATCTTGGTTGTACTTGTAGTATCTGCATGGATAGTGATTTACAATAAGCTAAACTAAAAAACAAATAAACAGAATTAATGATGTTTCACATCTGTCTACTGTAAGCTGTGATAAATAAAATATTTGACCCTGTCGGCTTATTTGGTTCCTTTAAATTCGTATTAACAAATGGGCAAATGGTGCCCTCTGGTGGGCAGAAAGAACACGCAATGGTGCTGCAGTCTGGACTATACAATACCTGTTATTTTCTCAGGTCTCCAGACCTCTCAATCACAATGGTCTTGGATGATCGCACAGGGGGCGTGGCCTGGTAGTCGTCACTGAGAAGGCCCAGGATGGGGTACTGGTTGGAGTACCTACGGGAGGGGCAGGGCAAAAACGCATACATTTTGGTGCTAGGTCTGGTTGAACTACCCTATACATGGTAAAGTTTCAAATAAAAACACTTGAATGAAAAATCTAAAGATGGAGCAGTACGGAAAGTTCACCTTGATGTGATGATGGTCCTGCTGGAATAGTCACTCTTCTCCTGCTGGAGCCTCCTGATTTCCTGTAGTCAGAAAGGCATCGTTAAGTATTAGCGATGGACAAAATAACGCTGCATGAAACAATTGCTGTATTTTTGGATCCCATGGGATGGTGCTCCTAGTTTGCTTTGGGACATGCTTTCTGTGTTTTTTGAACAGAACGCACCATCTGGTGGACAAAAAATACAGCAAATTGTTCATGAAGCAACAGCATTAGCATGGGTTTTAGCGTAGCATATAAAACTATTAGCTTAGGCTAGCAGGTACAGGGGACAGCCTAAAGAATACCACTGTGATTTTAGGCTCATTAGCAAATCAAGCTCTGAAAAGTGGCACGCCCTGTAAGCGGCCGATGTAAACTCTGACCTCCTCCTGTCTCTTGATGAGGCTCTCACGTTGCTCCAACTTGGTCAACATCTCCGTGATTCGCAGCTCCAGACTCCGGTCTCCTGTCGTCTGCGTGGAGTACTCAGTCTTCACCTGGATGAGCTGGGACTGTGACGCCACACGCGCATGCAGCAGACAAGCCCCGACACACCGAGCCGGGCGAAGAAAGAACAATGACCACATATTAGTCATAATTACTGGAGTCTTCTCCAACTGAACTGACAAGCCTTGACTGGCTGATATGACATCACCTATAATTAGCGACACACTATAGACTGGTGCTACGAAAGCAGGGAAGGGTGAACTTACCCGTAGACTCTGGATCTCCTTATCCTTCTCATGCCGCAGTGCATTAAGCATGTCGTTGTACTGCTTGGAGAGTTCTTCTGTTTTCTGCTGAAAGCCAGTGATGTTACCCTGACCGGCCATCTAAAGGAGGAAGAATGAGTGCAGCCCATGTAAGCGATCGATCGCATGAAAAAACTCAATTCAGTACTGCAGCCGAATTGTTTCTCTCACCAGCCCATCAATATTCACTTGGTACCAAAATGTTCAGGACTGAAGAGGCTGCATCATCACAAACCTCTGAAAAATGTACCCAAGGCTGGTGTTGAAGGTTCTGAGCAGCCCCACAGACACCCCGTAGCTCTGTGTGATGTGAAACCTCTGCTCCGAGTACTCCAAGTATACCATCAGACATGATACATGTTTCAGTCAGCCCTCGATTGCCCAAGCTTGCTTGTCCACAAAGTTCTTTGCGTGATCACGGGCCACAGGCTACAAAGCATGCGAGATGAGGTTGAGGTTGGCCTCTGACCTTCTGCCTCAGCAGGCTGTTCTCTTGCTCCAGCGCCCTCAGGCTGCCCTCCAGCTCCTTAACGCGGTACTCGCGGTTAGAGTCTGAGCCCCGGACAGACATCACCTGGGACTCCAAGTTCTTCTGAGTCAAGGTGCTTTCCTTCAGGGACACCTGGGACATGGGGGTTGGGAGATTGACACACAGAGCTGGTTTAGTGGCATACGCTGGCCTTTGACACCAGCTCCTTGCAATCTCTTGTATTTCTTGTATTTCCCCAGGATTTCCTCGGAAACTACACACCTATAGTCCAAAGCCATTGTCACACCCAGCACCGCTTGGGTTACGTTATTTCTGGGAAACCAACTTCACCAAAAGGTGCTGGAGACACCAATGAACACAACGTCCTACCTGCAGTTGTCTGTTGTTCTCACGCAAGGCATCCAAAAGGCGGTCATATTGCGCCGCTTGGTCTGCCTTGTAGCTCAGGTCCTTCTCCAGCCCCTCCTTCTCGGACTCCAGGCGCTGAAAGAAAGAGATCACCCGTCACCGCCATGTCGATGGATGAATCGCAACCTACTTGTCATCCGTTTTCCGTCAACTCAAATTCACTTCACTAATTCGCTAACATCAAGCAATCAACTCCAATCCGTACCGGAAAGTATCTGAACATCAATTCCTGCCAAAATATACATTTTTTAAAAGTATATTAGTTATTAATTCAAACATTTATTCAAAACATTTAATCGAACACCCCGGGCATACAAGCTAAGTAAACAGCTGACAGGCTAATTAATTTAGCTTCTTTAGCATTAGAGTGTTTTGACAGCCCTGGGCCATATCTATGGATTTAAATATCTCGTTAACAGGAGTAAGGCGGCAAGCAGCCCAGCAGCGCTCACCTTCAGGTCATCCTGCAGGTGGAACAGCTCCTCCCTCAGGCTGCTGAAGGTGGCCAGGAGGAGACGCATGGTCTTGTCGGCGGTGGAGCGTGTCTGAAAGCAAAAGAGGCGTAACCGCAACGCTCCACGGGCCATGTTAATGCAACAATAGCTATGTTAATGCGGTGTTACAGCTCTTGCAGGGCACGCGGACCCCACCCAGCCCAGTGAGAGGCTGCGGCGCATTTACCTGCAGTAGGTAGCGTATTTGCTGCTTGGTCAGCTCCGACATGCCTTTGGGGATCAAGTCCTCGGTCTCGTCTTTCTCCACCTTCAAAGGGCGTGCAGGTGGCCGGATGGACGGACGGACGGACGGACGGACGGACGGACAGACAGACAGACAGGGCCTCATTGAGAGATATTCCCTACAATAACTTGAGATGGCATGCAGTACAGAAAACTTGCCGAAAGACGAAAAATGACCTTCATGCAGTGAATGTCTCCACCATCTTACCTTGTAGTCGATGCTGGGGTCCAGGTGGTGTTTCCTGTTAAAATATAAGGCAAATGTATGCACACATTAAATGCTAACTGGTTACTGGAAATAGCCGAATTATCCCTCAGGGATAGCAGTCATACAATTTATGAGAGTCTGAATGCAACTGAGACTAAACTAGATACGTGAAATATATGTCAGATCCATCAGAGACTATCTGAGGTTGGGTTTTGGTGTTCAGGGCTATTCTGGTGACTGTGAAGCTTTGAGGTTGTCTTACAGACTATGTATCAAGTTCATAAGTTTAATGTTCCAGCTATATAAATGATGCCTTGGAAGATCATATATAAAATAACATCAAAGATGGAGGCAGGCCGAAGACCATACACACCGTCCCCGGATCTTGGCCACATTTTCCGAGATGTAGGTGTGAATGTCGCTGTTTTTGCGGTACACCTCTGCCAGCAGCTCTCCGAAGAAGCGCGTGTCCAGCTTGTCCTCCTCCACTTCCACGACTGGTAGCTTCACCTCAGGCAGGGTCTCCACCGGGCTGCCCAAGTTCATGCTGCCCAAGTTCATGCTGCTGTTGAGGTTGATGGTCTCCTCAATCTGAGGACCAGCAATACTGTGTTCATTACTGTTGTACCACTTTTTGGTCAGAACATTAAGATGATAACATTTCCTTTTTAAAAATAAAATGTGGGACAGTTCTGCTCATTACAATAAGTCTAAAAACAAAAGAAGACCACCCCATAGAAAATGTAACGATCCGAGAATAGAGCTCTGAGGAACCCCTTTTTCCAAAAAGCAGTTTATCAGTGAAAAGGGGCAGCGTCTTTTTGGGAGGGAAAAAGCACCATTATGATTAACATTGAAGATTTCACCATATACCAGCAGAAATCCATTGCATGACTCAAATGGTTAATTTGACAGCATAGTTTCTGTAGGAAAATAAATCCAGCTAAACAAGTCATACACTCAAAAAGAGGGTTATATACAGTCATTTTAACACTTTTCCCATGCCTCATTTTCATAGCAATACATCTTGCAATAAAAACAGCTGTCATGGCACAATAGCGAGAAGTTCATAAAGAATTTTTGACTGCTAGGGATTTACGTATATAAGATAAGGACAAGTGCAGGCAAAACTGAACCAGAGTCTCTCTCACAGCATTGAAATCCTCCTAATCAAACAAAACTATCAAAGCATAATGCAGGGATTAGTTCTTGTTTAGTTGGACTCTGATGGTTGGATGAAGGGCACATGGAAGTCATCCAGTGTAAGAGGAGCTGTTTGTACATGAGAGCCATTTTTGGTTTTATCTTTGTTTTTTTGATCGTGTTTTGCTAAAGGGTCTTAAGGCTCCCCCTGCAAGGCACAGTTCTTGCACAGGTCATGCGTAACTCCACATGTCTGTAAACCTTAACGTTCCCCCCCCCCCCCCCCTGTTGATGCACACGTGCCAATTGATGACATGCGATACATAGACACTGCACCTTAAATAGCTTATCATGGTTGGCAGGAGTGCTTAATTAGAGACCTCGTTACCCCAAAACAGGGACGTTCCTTCGGCGACATGCACAAACAGCACAGGAAAGCGATTAAGAGCAATGTACACCCAACTGACAAAAGCGATTAATTCAATTACGAGGCTTAACGAGAGTTAATGTGATAATGGCATGAGTGCGGCGCAAACGACGCAGTGAATATCTGCCAGATTGAGAGAGCGGGTGTCCGGGGACGCCGAAGACAGTTCGGGGGTTTGTAACATTTCGACTTGCTCACTGGGTGTTGCTCAGTGCGGCAGCTGCTGCTCCCATGCCCAAACATCTCACTGGCCATAGCTACACCAAGTCGCTATGTCAGTAGTGTGGGTGGTGGAGACGACATTGAATCACTGTGTGGACTAGGAGGTTCTGCAGGACAGTAGACAAACCATGTATTACTTTACTGGTCTCTGTTACCAGGGAGGGCTCAAGATATAACCAAACAAAGCAACAGTTTAGGGCCCAGCGGCCACCAGGGGGCGCTCCTATCAGCCTGTCAGAATAGGAAGAACGATGACACCTAGGTTAAAATTTTGCTTAGGGCGCCAAAAGGAGCGAGGCTAGCCCTGTCTTACTAACCACCGTTACCATTCGTCATATGAGAGATCAAAGGCTAAATTAGCCCTCAGGAATGGAATGGTTTGTGATTTCTCCAGTTCAAGATCTTACACTGGGGATGCATAAATATTTTCAGCTGAATAGTTGATACTTCTATTTGAAGTGACTCTTCCAGAGGGACATCTCACCAGAGCTCCATGTTAACATGAGAGGCCACGGTAATAACCATATCTCTACCTACAACCAGCTACCCCGCATTTACGTTCTGCTCCGGCGGAGGGCACTCGATAAAGAAAGCAGGCATAAATGGCCCAGAGCCTTGCAAATGGAGGCGGCCAATGGGCGGGGTCTAATGGGTCGTCGGCCCACATTCCGCCGTGGAGACGCCCCATCAGCAAGGCAACACTTGTCTGCCGTTGAATCACCCTTACAGTAAAATGTAAACGCACCCCAGTTGGAGTAAGCAATGCCTACACTCCAGTTTCAGATGCATGGGGGGGGGGCGGGGGCTGAACCCCACTGGGAAACCAACAGTACAAGATAAACAGGAACATCTCCCGAGGGAATATGACACTGCCGGCCACTTTGAGGCCCACACCTTTGGAAGCGTCGGCCATATTCCCTTCATGAGGTCACCATTTCCGCACAGCAGCACCTTATCTCAGACCAAAGTAATCGGGGTCTTAAACCCAAGCGTGCAGGTGAACACAGTAAAACTTTCAGTGGCCAAAGCTTCTATCAGTCTCTAGTGACAACGGTAAAGACCGAGTAGTGTCATGAAACGAGCCTCATTTCCTCGTACTGGTTTAATATTACCCCAGGAATGCACGGTGGCTTCAATCAAACCGCGCCCTGCATCCTTGTTATCATCAAACCCTATCCTGATCCAACACAGCATTCCCACCTCCAGAGGTAGTAAACAGCTCCGGGCAGCAAACCATATACGAAAACCAAAACCAAATCGGGGGGGGAAACCAGATACTGGGAACTTCTACCTCACAAGCCATCCTGCCGGGGTATCGATTTACACTCGTCATTGTTAATCTGGGGAGGCGTCGGCTCTCAGTATCAGTGCTGAAACGGACCAGCAGATAATGGGCCGTGGGTCAGAGCGCTGCATGCGGATCCACGAGGGCCGAAGCTAAAGGCAGAGGAGGAGATCTTGAAACCGAAACGAAGGCCAAGGAAAAGCACCACATTCTCCGCGTTATTTCGAAATGAGAAATACACAGCTATACAATAAAGCCAGTGTTGTTTTTGTTTAACTCAAATCGTCCCGAAATCGTCCTGACGGCATTAAAACCTGTTTCATTACCACAGGCCTCAGCTCTCTCAACTGCGCCTCACTCGCCAGCGTGGGACCCACTGGGCTTTTACTCTAACATGCTCAGAATTGGGTGGGACCCCGCCAGCGGGGGCAGACAGGCCCCGACGGCTCCACCTTTCCAGCTGCCACGAACATTGTCAAACTACAAGCTCAGCTTCCCAGGGATTTTTCATTTTTATTATTTATTTATTTGTTTTTACATTTTTTGACATCACCTAATCATTTTCCTGCCCGCTGGCTGAACCACGGCATGAGAAAAACAGCTGAGCCCTGCTGTTAGCTTGCAAAGCAACATGCCAAAGTAATTTTTGTACCCGAGTATGGAACAAGCAGAAAAAAACAAATAATGTTCTATAAGTACACTGACTATCTGTGTACAGATTGAGGGGCTGAAAAGCAGGCAGGGCCCTCCTTAGGCGGTGTGCTGTTAATGTGGTGTTCAGTGCCCTCCTTAGGCGGTGTGATGTTAATGTGGTGTTCAGTGCCCTCCTTAGGCGGTGTGA
>JABFEB020000117.1:7479-22959 GCA_019775895.2 Stomatorhinus ivindoensis
CCCCCCCCATCCCCCACACCACTCCTCCCCCCCCCTCCCCGCGGCGAGCGTGACGACGAAAAACAGAATCGTTTCATATTTTGTGTTTTAAACGGGTCCGATTGATCAGAGTGCCACGCCGGGGGATATCATTGTATATGCAATCTATAATAACGCTAACTGCTAATCGATGAGCTCTCATACCGTAGTGACAGCTTGTTTAAATCCCAGAGATTCTCTGTCTCTTTGGTCTCCTCCGATCTCATAAAAAAAACAATCGTTTTCCAGTTTACACCTCAAATTTGCTCTATTAAATAACAGAAAACATCTCGATTTGATGTCCTAAATTCATCCACACCCAGTAAGACAATCAAACGTCAGCAGACCGAATGCGAATGTTATTGCACGTTAAAACATTACCGGCAAGGAGTGGGGGTGGGGGGTGCCCTGGTTCTGCTCTATTTGGTCATAAGCTACACTGATATCAGTACAGTCTTTCTCTCCAGTTTATTTCTGTACAGACCGTCTTCCTTCATAGCTGCCCTTGCAAGTTAATGTCAGGAATATATTTCACATGAATCCATGCATATAATCCCATCAGATGTTCTGTGTTGGTGTGTTTCTCAGTCGTCAGGGTCTCACGTTTTCCCCTCAGTCCTGCCAAAGGACATTAAGCGGCATTTTTTCTAGCTAGTTATGTCCTGGCAGGGCCATGCCCCGTCATCTCACCTCATAAACACTGTGCTACTTACATATATTTTATCTCGTTATTAAGCGAAAGGATTGTGACTCCAAGTGTCTGTGCTGCCAATCCAATTGTACAACAGTTGGCAGTCGTATAATTAGGCGGCGATTTAACAGTTAAAACCTTAAGGGAAGATTACGTCCTGGCTGAGCGGGAGTCACCAGTGCCGTTTAATAAATCCGTGTCGTTTGTCAGGTGGCACAGCAGGCCATAGATATTGCGGCCGCTGGCTTGGTGCCATGGAGCGGCCTGGTGAATCTGCCCGCGGGATGTGGACGGAGTTATCGAGAAGGAGTGGCTATCGAGAGAAGGAGACTCAAAGGGGAGCATAAGGCCCGAATTAATTTGTTAAGATGAAAGGGGTAACGTCACTGTTACGGTGCAGCAAATATCACGCTGATTTTGATCCTCGTTTTCACTTATTTATAATGCTGGACGCGTCCTCATGTGTGTATATAACCCTGTGCGTGTCGTTGTGTCCCTGTGTGCAAAACCCTTGCCTTTGTGTGTGTGTGCACACGTGTGTGTGTTTCGTTCCATACATGTGAGTCTGAAACTTACGCTTGGGGTGCCTGATTTTGGTCAGGGGGTGGGAGATTGAATGACAAAGTGGCCCTCTTGTTCCCCCACTCCAGGTGCCAGCGAGACCGGGAGTCTGGGGGTCGGCGTGGAAGGCTGGGCTGCTCTGATCAGCTTAAAACCCTCCTCCGATTTCACCCCATTTACCCAGAATGCCCAGTGAGTCCAGGGCAGACAAGACTCCTGGAGACACGCTCCCAGACATGCACATCGACTCTGGCCTGCCTCCTCCCATACCCCCCTAACACCCCTCCCGTGAAGATCCAGTGGGTCTTTAATCACCTCCACCAGCGAGTGATCGATGACAGATATGAGGAGCATCTTTGGTATGCTAACCCTGGCGGATTCCCCCTTTTCCCTCCTTCCTTTTTTATCAGAGATAATATTTCTCTCTTAAAGGGCTCCCTCTCTGCCAAGTATTAATTAAAATCTAAATACTAAATATTGATTGATGTGTTATCAGGCGCGAGCAGTTGGCCTGTGTCACATCGATCCGCACCGTGATTTATTCTCATATTTAAGCAAAATCATTTCGTGTGATTATACAAGGTAATGGACTTTAGTGAGGCTGTAATTCTTTTTGTACCGCTCTTGTTGTGCCCCGGAAGGGCCGATTTCTCAATCGGGGGCGCGATGGCTGATATCCCACGCCACTGCTCCTCCTCCCCTCCCAGGCTAATGCGTTAAGCTCGTATAAGCAGGAGACCCTAGTCTTGTCATTAGGAATAATAGGTATTAGGATTACCTCCTTAATCACAACAAAGATTAACAGATGGCATGAGAAAATTTATTATGGGAGGGCTCACGTTTCCCATCAGATTGATGGCTCGGTCCTCCAATCAGGTCATCCAGCTAGATGACAGCGGTTGGACGAGTCTCGACTTGCCCCGGCTGTCACATTAAATATCCCGTAACGAGCGGGCATCATCCGGCGGGATATGGAAGCGAGTCAGATTATGAGCGGAAAAAAAAAAAAAAAAAACGGAATATGCACGAAGCGGACGCTGTCGTGTCACGCCGATTCACGGGCGCTTTCACACTAAACACCTCTGATTGTTTACAGCTTGGGACGTATTTACGGAAACTGCATCTAATCAGTAGCATTAAAGCAATGTAAAATTACTGCCAGAGTGTCGCAGCTGAAAGGCATTAGGACCCCGGGATGGAAGACGCAGGCTTTATCTGCATGCCATGTTTGCACGGGGCTCGGGGTACTTACTGGAATTATTGTTATTGACTTATCAGTGGTCTGTCTGTTGGCATCCGTTATGCTAAATGTATGTAATTACATCCATAGGAAAGCTACAGCTTCAGATTAAAGAAATCAGCCTGTACGTCTGTCTATTTTCTAACCACTTACTCACTACTGGGTCACAAGGACGACCCAGGAGCCTGCCCCAAGCAGGATAGGGCACAAGAGAGGGGCGCACCATGGACACTATGCCAGTCCTTCACACTGACACACACACACACACACTAGGGGCAATTAAGAGGAGCCAATTAACCTAACTGCCTGTCTTTGGACTGCAGAGGAAAAGCAGGGCACCTGGGGAAAACATGCGGCCTGCAAAGGACAAAGGTGAGATTTGACCCCACAACCCTGTAGGTGTGAGGT
This sequence comes from Stomatorhinus ivindoensis, assembly GCA_019775895.2. Lineage (NCBI taxonomy): Eukaryota > Metazoa > Chordata > Actinopteri > Osteoglossiformes > Mormyridae > Stomatorhinus > Stomatorhinus ivindoensis. The sequence continues at coordinate 10,398 of JABFEB020000117.1, forward strand.
AACAGTGCCACCCACCACCCTACCTCTATATGGCGTTCATTAGACACTTTAGTGTTCAGTTCAATGTCTCTGCGCTCCATAAACTGTAAGGCAGGCAAAAAATCGTATAGTTCACTGGGTCAGAGGGTCGACGGGACCACACGGACAAATCCGCCAAACATCCTTGCATGTGTGAGACCCCCCCACCCCCAGTAGCTTCCTCGTTCTCTCCTCCATGCAAGACGAGCTGCGTTTCATCATTTTAATAAGGCTTCCGATTGATGTGGGCCAGATTGCCTTAATTGTAGCAGATCGCTTTATCATGTAAATGGCTGTGCTGTTTGCGACACAGTGTGGCAATACACTCTGCACTGGACACAAATTCAGACAACTTTCAAGAACGTTTGCACAAATTTCCATGTAAAAACCGCAGATTTTAAATGTTCCTTAAAGTGTTTCTTCTCCCTCCGTGGGGGTGCAAAACATAATACACTCCTCGCTGTTTCATACAATTCCGAGCAATTATCCAACAAATAAAGTTTAAGATTGTTTTTAAATAGTGCTTCATATAGTTCCAAATAATTAGGTGACATTCACATTCCAACAATATCTGATTCAGCGCGTGGCGTGTCTGTGTGGTTTTTTTTTTGGCTATTGTTGCAAATCTCCAGCTGAAACCCTCTCAGAAATAAAGATAGGGACATTTATAGATCCAAGACGCATTTCCTTAATCCTTTTATGACAGACACTCCAAGCCACTAAAATGACCCTCCTCCAGACGAGTCGTCCCCGTGCTGATGCTACCTTCTGGGTAAGGCTATCCAGACGGCATCTTCCGGGACGGGCGGCCATCCAGAACGCCCTCACTGGGATTCATTGACTGGGATTAGGGGTGGCAACTGGTGCCACAACAATGAGAGCTGGAGGTAAGCGATCCTCTTTAAAAATTCAGCGGCTCTGTTGAGACTGCAGCGTGACACCCACAGATCCGGCCCTTGTGCGATCCCTCTCGCACCCCCCCCCCCCGCAGTCACCCCAAACCATGCAGCCCTAATTACCCGCGTCGTTAATACATGCCCATAATGGTGAGAAGGCCCACTTTGTTTGCATTTCGACATATAAAATTACAGGACCCATTTAGGGTTCAGGAACAATGGCGTTTGATGACACAGATGTTACAGTAAGATAATTAAAGAGAAAAGGTAGTGTTTGTTTTTGTCTCCATTGGCTGATTAAATGTTTGCTTATTCCGAGCCGAGTGACCGCGGAAACCACAGGCCGATAAGTTTTTTAGCACTTAAGTAACGATGAGCCTCAGTGGCGCATTTTCACCGTGATTGCCAGCAGGAAGAGACTCGCGGTTCTGGGATGGACGTGTGCGACGGGATGGACGGCTCTCGCAGTGGCCAACGCCGTCCTGAGGTCAGTCATGACAGAGGTTAAGTCCCGTCGGCAAGGCTTAGTCTGTTGTGCAGCACTGACTCTGTTAGCCACGTAAAAGACCCAAGAGATCCTCTGCCAGCATTTGCTGTTCTTTAGTTAGCCTCTTGCTATAAAGGCTTTACATATCTCTTATAGCTCATTACCTATTCCATAGTCATATATAACATACAGTCCGCCTTCAGTATCTGCGGGGTATTGGTTCCAGGCCCCTCTGCAGTTACCAAAATCTATGGGTGTTCAAATCCCTTATATAAAATAGCATAGTACTTGCAAGTAACCTACACAAATCCTCCAGTATACTTTAAATTGTGTCTAAATTACTTATAAAGCCCTAATACGACACAAATAAAAGGTTAAATACAACCAAATAAATGACTTGATAATCTAAAACAAAATCAGTTTTTTGACCTTGACTATAAAGACTCTGGATCATATAGTGAATTTAAAGCCGAATCCTTGTTATCGGCACAGAAAAGCAAGATGGGAACATCTCTCGTATTCAGCTTCATCAATGGAGGAGACCTGAACGCTTGGGGCAGGGAAAAGACAGAACGACGCCTCGTTACTTTTCAGCCGCACCCACATCTGACTGAAAATGTTCTGGTTTGTGGAACTTTCTGGATTTTTTTTCCCAATTGCTGCAGAGGGCCATAGTGGAAGGTAAAGGTAGCCTGGAAGTTCTCTGGAAGCTAAGCGCACAAGGCGGGAGTCACGCTGGATGGGCTGCCAGTACTGCGTCACCCACACACTCCCCCTCTCCATATTCTGGAATACCAGGAAGGGACGCATGCAAATGGAAGCTTTTAGTCATACGTGAATAAAATACACTGTGCCCACAAGGACAGCTATACCCCTCTCTAAAACGAGCTAAAAATAAGCTCCATTTGAGACTGAAAATGGCATGAGATACCAATTGCAGTGTAAGTTGTCTGGACCAGAAGGTTGGATTTACACTTTTGTAGTTTTTTTCTCTTTCTGTTTCCAGGCTGTTGCTCGTGTGCAGGTCAAACGGCTGTACAGAGATCCTGCTCACCAAATCCCCACGACATGCACATAACACGCATACAATACGCACACAACACACACATAACACGCACACAACACACACATAACACGCACACAATATGCACATAACACACACACGACACGCACATAACACACACACAATACGCACATAACACGCACACAATATGCACATAACACGCACACGACACGCATATAACACACACACAATATGCACATAACACGCACACAATACGCACATAACACGCACACAATACACACATAACACGCACACAATATGCACATAACACGCACACGACACGCACACAATACGCACAGTTGCTCAGTCATATACAGTATGGCTTGGGAAGTGACCCTTTGGTTATATGTCCTTATGAGTACCTGGTCTCTGTTTGAGCACTAACTCTCCTCTGTCTGAGTACTCCACATAGTACATACAGAGATGTGTTCACTGACGCTCCTCTGCCTGAGTACTCCACACAGTAAATACAGAGACATGTTCAGTGTCTCACCATTCCTGGAGCTTGTTTAATGTTTAAAACTATTTTTGACAGTATGGATTAAGAAACATGGTAGACTGGCCACCTGGCAAAGCAAAAATTCAATTAATGTACAGCCACCTGAACAAAAGCAGTCAGAAATCCTCCCAGATAATTGCAGTGTCCATCCCACTGCTTGCAGACTTCTAAGAAACTCTTCTGTCATGCTGGGACTGCTTGAAATGAGAAACTATTGAAAAAAAAAGAAATTGCTTCACACTTCCATCACTGAGGGCCCCCTGTACTTGGCTGCATTTAAGTTCACATCAATCACCAATCACTACAGTGTTTCCTGCACACAGAGAGACACAGCAAGCTCACACTGCACACACAGAGACAGAGCAAGACCCACACTACACAGAAAAATATATTGCAGGGCCTACAAAGTACTCTGAGGGGCAGAGCAAGCTTACACTGCACACAGAGAGTCAGAGCAAGCACACACTGTACGAACAGACCGTGCAGAGCCTATACTGCACACAGAGAGTCAGAGCAAGCACACACTGTACGAACAGACCGTGCAGAGCCTATACTGCACACAGAGACAGTGAAAGCCCCACACTGCACAGACAGAGCAAACTCACACTACACAGAGACAGAGCAAACTCACACTGCACACTGAGAGACAGAGCAAGCTCATGCTGCACACAGAGCGAAAGCTCACAGTGCACAGAGACAGAGCAAACTCACACTGCACACTGAGAGACAGAGCAAGCTCATGCTGCACACAGAGCGAAAGCTCACAGTGCACAGAAACAGAGCAAGTTCATACTGCATACAGAGAAAGAGAGCAACCGCACCCTGTACACATACAGAAAGAGAGCAAAGCCCATTTTGCACACACAGAGACAGAGTAAGCTCACACTGCAAACAGAGAGACGGAGCAAGGACCACACTACACACAGAGAAAAAGTAAGCTGACACTACGCAAAGAGAGACAGAGCAAGGCCCACACTGCACACAGTACAAAGTAAACTCACACTGCACACAGAGACAGAGCAAGCTCCCACTGCACACAGAGAGACACAGCAAGCTAATAGTGCGCAAACAGACATAGGAAGCTCACACTGCACAGAGAGAAGCATAGCAATTTCACACTGCACAGACAGAGAGAAAGAACAAGACTGACACTGCACACAGAGAGACAGAGCAAGGCCCACACTGCACACACAGAGAAACAGAGCAAGCTCATACTACACACATAAAGAAACAGAAAGGCTCATACTGCACACACAGAGAGACAGAGCAAGGTCCACACTGGACAGAGACAGGGCAAGCTCACACTGCACACAGAGAATCAGAGCAAGCTCACAACACACACACACACACAGAGTAAGCTCACACTGCACACACACAGAGCATTCTAAATGGCCATCCATCATGTTAGAAACTACCTCCAGACATACTATAGCACAACAGTTTTCCTGGACTCAAAATAACTACATAAGCCCATTTGCTATCTCACACAAACTGACATACAGAGTCAAACAGAAACTTTATGACAAACTCAGATACCTGATTCAATAATCAAACAAAAATTCAACATTTTCTTGCATAGCTGTATACTGCCACCACAACTTCATAATGAATGTTAATTCTTTATACAATATTACAATAAACGATGAACACGATCTCTTCCTGTCCTTACACATATCAAGGTGTAAGACTCTGCTACAAAATTCCTAGAAAACAATTCCTGAAATGTCACATAATTTTAGATGCACTGCAGTCTGTATTACAGCAGCCGCCTAAATTTCAACATGAGATTAAACCAGACAGCCTATGTTCGTCCAGTTAAAGTTTAATTTGTTCGGTAAGAGGAAACACCGCAGAGCCTGGGATGCCTACTACCCTAACTGCAGGACAGCCACTGCGGGCTAAGCGCGCACTGCATTTTATGCTGCGCTAAACACAGTGTTGGGCATTTCAGGTCCAGAAGCTAGAAATCCAGACCAAGATTTTGTTTCTACCAACTAGTTGAGCATAACAAGTCAAATTCACAGAGTACTCAACTGCTTGGTAGAAACAAAATCCTGGTCTGGATTTGTAGCTTCTGGACCTGAAATGCCCAACACTGGCTAAACAGAGTGGCTCCTACCCCTGGGTGTGGTCAGGGATACCCAGCGGCCTTTTCATATTCCTCTGAGATGCCGAGTTCCCCCAGTGGGCAGATGGTCTCAGCGCCCTGGTCAGTGATGCCGTGGAGATTCGCTAACACAGAAAAAGACAGGTGTGCCACCTCTCGCCACCACGGGTGGAAAGTGGGGTGGGGGGTCAGGCAGGGGATATTTGTTGGGGTTCCTTTTCAGGGGCAATGGGACCCCCATGTACTGCTCATTGGCAGACAGGAAGTGCCGAGATAAAAGGGCATCTCTCTCTAGCCCACCTAGAACTCCATCCTGCCTTCAAGCACAGCTTTAAAGGTTTCAGTCATTAGTGGCTGATTTTAAGTTAGTTGTTGGCAAAGTGACAACCTCTGGCAGAAGAGCACGGGAAATTACAAAAATATAGAGGTTTACAACTATTTATATTCAGTGGAATAGAGTAAATAGCCAGAATATAATTACCATATTTCTCTGTCTATTAAAGTGCAGCGTCCACCATTCGTTCTTTTAAAGTTCCCTCCCTTTGGGTCTCTGTTTAATTAATAAATGATTTTAACATTTTATTCACCCAGTATCTCCAAGGATAGTAGTAGTAAATTTCTACAGATGCATGACAAACTTTTTTGCTTTGTAATGTGTGTTTGTGTATAGTTCTGTACAGGCACGAGGTATAAGGATTTAATATTTTCCTAATTTATCTGCTAGCGAGGCCGATGTTTAAAAAGAAACACTCCACTTTCGTTCGTTTAATGTAATGTGTGTGTAAGATGAATATGACAATAGTTTTTAAGCAGATGCCATATTTATCCCTATTTTAGTAGTAGGGTTGGGTTTAATATTAATTCTGTCCTTGTATTGCAAAAAAGGGTGTGAGTGAGCATGTTCTTTAGTGCATCTTATAATGAATATTAATCTACTTTATCGACACTTCACACACTATGGTAAAGCGTATTTTAAATGTTTTACTTGTCCTCTTGTAATAAAAAAAATCACAACATGCTACAATTCAAGATTAAAAAAAAGATAATCCGGAAACAAGAGAAGGTATCTTCTTTCCTGCAAGGCGCGCAATTTCACCCCCTCGATTTCTTTCTGATGACATTTGGACACCCGATTCCCGGGGCTGAAAGGCTGAACTGCGATTTTGAACCCGCTCCGTAGCGCCTGACTGGACTGACGCAGGGAAGGGTGGGTGGCAGGAGGGTGAGCCCCGATTGCCCGCATCACCGACAGCATCCATGCCCATTCAGACCTGCGGGACTGGGCGGTTGGCGGGCTGCGAGCACCGCACCGAGTTATATATTTACATTGCAAGAAATAACAGATCTCAAAGTTTTCCCCTCCGAAATAACGCGCCAAAAGGTGGGTTCGCTTAGGAACGGAGAAAGCGGGGAGGTCGGGCTGCAAATGCAAAATAAGTGCTTCGGACTCGGGGGGTTAAGGAAGGAAACGCAACACGTTATTAAACAGTCCAGCGGTGAATCACGCTTACGGGAGCAGTCAGGCTGATAACACAGTGTGTCAAGGTTGCGTTTCATCTCATCCACTTCGGCTGCATTTAATGTAATCCCCCCCCCCCAAACACACACGCACGCACACGCACAATCCCATACCGCATCCATGCCGGGGAGTGATTGCTGTCTCGCCTCTTCGTGTCTGTAGGCACCAGTCTACCTTGCAAGTGTGTAGTCATGGTCCTCATGGTGTCCACGCGGCCTCCAGCGGATCCTTCCGGGGGGTGAATGAGCGCTCGCTGTCAGGCGAGATGGGGCGGGGGATAGAGGGCGCTGGGGTAAGTTCATAAAAACACTCCACCTAAAATGATCACCGACATGCGTCTGAGCCGTTTCTCAGTTGGGACTGCAGCAGTGTTGCCTCGGTCTGTTTCTTGTTTTTCCCTTTTGCGCCCCCAACCCCCACACCCCCCTCAAGGGACTCCTGTTAATACGGGACGCAGTAAATGCGTCTCGATTATTTCGATGTTAACAAACCATTAAACCTTACTATTATGAGAGATTTGAAATACCCCCGCCCCCCATCGGAAGAGCCCCAGCTATGTGGCAGTGTTTGCCACAGCGACTGTTTAAAGCATCAATTATTTGCCTCTTTAAATAAATGATAGTTGTGCTGATAAGCATTTAATTTCGATTTTGCTTACCGAAGTTGTGGGTATTATTACGTATAAAACATATCATACATTAAATAAGAAGTGCTTTTTCCTTTTCTTTCGGGGGAAAAATAAAGATTAGAGACGAGATAATGACAGAGCCCTTGGACCCGCGGTAGATCTTTATTTCTGCGCCTTTGTAAAGATATTGATGATGATGATGGCCAAGTGGACAGTTTGATTTTTGTGCGCCGAGCTAGTTATAAAGAATCAATATTATATCAAGGGGCAAGTTTCGTGATAAAGGACTTCAGCCACTCTGGCTATTCATCATAAGTCTGTAGCGAGCAGATAGGTCAAAAGAAATTATATTGCACTAAAGAGTGTGTCTCCTTATCTCTATATAGCAGGGACTAGGGGACAAGCGGATCGATACAGTAGCTGCTGTATACTTCTCGCAATTATCAATAGCTGATTTTGTCTTCCCAGGGCTGCATCTATTAATACCAGATAATAAGAGCCTTTTGGACATAACTTCTAGTCGAAACGAGGGGGGGGGGAGTTAGCGCGTAGGACGACCTTGTTGTCAGAGAAAGTGTCTCCCCGACAGAGTGGCTGCGGAGAGCGAAGTAACACGACTCAGATGCCAAGGCATTTCACTTATATTCCGGAATGTTTCTGCAGCGTTGATTCAATTACCAAAGATACCGTTTGTACTACTATTATTACTACTGCTACTACTACTACTACTACTACTACTATTATTATTATTTTATTATTATTGTTGTTGTTGTTGTTGATGGTGATATGATTGATGATGATGATGATGATGATGATGATAATAATAATAATAATAATAATAATAATAATAATAATAATAATAATAATAATGCGTGCATTTAACATGTCTTTTTCTCTATTAAAAACATATTATAGCAATGTGAATAATTTGGAAAAGATGATGTATTTTCCACGCCATATATTATGAAGCAAGTTTTTTAACAAAAATCACATCACACTGACAAACATAGGCTACACAATATTACACGCGCGCATGGTCGAATAAATACCAGATATTTATCTAACCAATGACACTACCATAATGAAAGAAATTTAAATTGATTTATTTATTTCAAATAATTTGCACTTGACATTATGATTTCGGGTGTTTCCTAAATTTGGAAAACAGAGGTGAAATGAGTCCGATCACCGGAAAAATACTTTCCTACGCATAAACTATTTTTCTCCGAAGCATGAAAGCTACCCGTTAACTTATTTTATTTATTTAATTTATTTTCGTTTTTATGTTTTATTGCCGGGATTCCGATAACAAATATGCATTTGCCCATGTCATTCGTTTAGATACAATTCGGGATGATGCAACAATTTTTTTCGTACCGATGCAGCTGTTACCAGAGCAGAGTTATCAAGATCATGTAAGTTAAAATGCTAAGCATAAAGCCGGATGAAGGAAAAAACTAGATGACCGCAAATCCTATCGTGTGTTTTGTTTGAAAGCGTTTATAAAGCGATCTTGAAATCTAGAATTTCATAAAATAGCGTTTTACGAGCATACGCACGAATTACCATTAGAGTGCAAGTACACACGCCCTTACCTTAAGACATCTCCCCTCCCTTTTCGCCTAGCTCCATCCAAAAAGCAGCCCTCAAAATGTATCTGCATGGATTTGTCTATACACCGGGCGGACTGGGCTTTGGGAAGCGGGTATTTAGTTCGCGTCTCTGAGCAACATTTAGCTGAACACATTTCGTTCATTTTGATACAGTGAATCTGCAAAATTGTGCCAGTTACTGGACAGAACCAGAACGTTACATACATTTATGTGATTCAATTGCAGGCCTCGTAGATTATTTTAATTTCCTTTTTTAGTTTATAGATTCTGTTTTTTTTCAGAATTTTAACGTTGCCAATAACAAATTATCTCAGATATATTATATGATGTATTATCATTGAATTCCCATGTAACTGGGAATAATTTCTGAATTGCAGCGCAGTACTGTACATCAATATGTTATATTTCCCACTGACATTTCGACGCAAATCCCACCAAAGCAAATAATTTAAAGATTTTAGAGGATGCTCGTAAAAACAATAACTGTTTACGACAATAATACTATTTATATAAATAAATTACTTTGCGAAAATAAAACACAAAAATTCCATACTCCCTGCACGCGTGTGTGATAGTCCTCACGGGATGTACGGCTTGCATTTAAAAAAGGAAAACGATATATTAAATCAAACGTAAGAGGAAAGCAGCAAATGCCTTGATATAAAACCGCTTAGGTTATATCGAGCTGAATAGCATGAAGCGGTTTAACAGTAACTGTGTGGGACATCCTAGCGGCCGCACGACGCAATGGGCTCAACTAAAGCCTACAGATTAACTGGCTCTCACACGTAACGCAGTCTCCACACGGCGAGCTTCCGACGCCAGCGGCCACGCCAGCATCCAGCCTTCCTCTGCACTGAGCGCTCATCTCCTGAAGGTCCGTCTCCAGCGCTCCTCAAACTTTTATTTTTATTTTATTTTTTCCTACCACTTCATCTGCGCTTGGAATCTGAACAACTGAAGATAAAATACGCATATTATGCACTATATTTGCGCCTGAACCGTTTTGGACATAAGCTTTTTGGGTTACTGTGCAGCTCAGGGTGTGTGGAGCTCGGAGGACAGGCAAACCATCGTGACCTATACCGCTAAAAGGTTGTACTTTTGCTGTCTTTTGCCATAAAGGGAAGGACAGAGGAGGATCGCTGTCATATGCACGGCGAGGGAGGCGGCGAGAGCAAAGGGGCGCAGCGGACCTCCGTCTCCGCAAAAGAAACTTGAAGAAACGAAACACACGGGAGTTTCAGCCTGTCTCACGGGTGCATGGAAAGCTGACAGCTTAAATACTTCGAGGGGATCCGCTTTCGACGCCCAAGTGAACACGACACTTTCCGCGGCGAAGCGATGAGAAGAAAAGTAAATTATTAAAAAGTTGTCTTGGCAAACTTTGTCGCATCTCTTCGGCCGTCCCGCCAGCAGCGGCAGATTCAAGCAAACGGCCGGGAATCCATCTGATAAAACAGTGTCTCAGTACTACGGGGAGAGGAAATAAAAAGGGAAAGACTGGTCATACAATACGCAATTAAGAAGAAACAAAAGGCACTTGGAACAGTGGAAAGCGCTGAGACTGAGGAGCTCACGGGGACAAAGTCGCCAAAAGAATGGCAGAGGAAAACAAATATTAGTATGTGAAGGATCTGTACGCAGCCCGTTTGATCCTCAATCATAAACGTTATTGAAAGCTCGTGAAAAGCGTTATACTTGAGCTTAAGAATAGGACTTGAGAAGGACATCAAGGCAGTAATTAATATGCACAACTTCTAAGGCAAAGTCCCGTTTGAGGAGGATAGGGAGGGTGAAAAAACCGAAGAAACCGATCGCCTGCGTTTGAAGACCCGTAAGAGGCGTGATCCGTGTCTGCTGAGCTGTAGGGGGAGGTGGACGGTGTGGCCAGACAGACAGACAGACAGTGCTGGAGTGAGGCCGCTAATTGCCGAGACTGTGCCTCATCTGCATATCCAGTGTGTCCGCTGGACTTCAGCCAATCCCCCCTCACGCAGCACCATTAATCCCGATGCATTATTCACTATCATAATTATATACCGACATGCGCAATCCGCACAACAGCAACACCAGCTAATTTCCGTAATTTTGCAACTCGACTATTTGTGAACATCGCACCCCCCCACCCCAACACACACCCCCCTCCCCGGACCGCTCGTCGCTGATGTATCTGCAAAAAGCAGAAACAGCTCGCAGCGAACCGTCAGCATGTCCCGCCGCAAGCAAGCCAAGCCGCAGCACCTCAGGTCGGACGAGGAACCGACGTTGGCAGGCGTAGTTTCTGAAAATGGTAAGTCTCTTTTAGGTGCCTTCTTAGGCGGAAAAAGAGGGGGTGGGAGACTCCTTTTTAAACATAACCGGGGGAGTCGTCCTCAAACAGATAAGAGAACTTTTTAATGTAAAGAGGAAGATCGAGGTCCAAACGTTGCATTCGGCATCCCTTGTAATTTTGTTGGTTAGGTATGAGTTTGGACGCCGTGATGGGCGACCTGATTTGCTTAGCCTTTTCTTCAAAGCATAAAACAAAAGGTAAGACGACGCATTTAACACAACAACCAAGCAGTTTTTAGATGAAAATTACGGATCGGACAAGTTACTTTTAAGGTGGTACGATATGCTGTAGCGTGTGGTGGGTCTGATGTCTGTAATCGCAGCTAACTTTGAGAATCGAAATAAATGCCGTGATATTTCAGTATTTAGTTTTCTTTTGGTCAGTCTAAATATTTACCGAAGTTGCATCTTTTTCCGGTCATGCTGAAGAGCCCTCGTTCCCCCAGAACGGTGTTTAACTGGATATTTTGCAACAATATTTTTATGTAGATTGTATTATATAATCCCTTTTAACGCGAGCCATGCTTTACATTTTCGGTCTGCAATATTTAGGTGATATGTGATGTTTGAAAATAGAGACACCAGCTCTGTTTGACATGCATCCATACGTAAAAGTGCTGATGTGAAATTACTACTCCCGTAGTACCATATCCATACACTTAATCGCGTATTTGGAGAGATCTCTTAATTTTTAACAATATTATTTAGAATTATTCACTTATTTTCCTAAAAATTAAAGTGGCCGGGAAAACACATTTTATTCCTAACAGGTTTCAAGCAGAGCGAGATTAGGAATGTAAGTTCTATTATAAATAAGGCAAATACTTTGAAATATATAAGTTACATGAATACAATTAATCAGAAATGTATTTTTTCCAACTATAACAAAACCTTATACAGTCCAGATTTGTTATAGGTCAAATGTATCATCACAATATGTTGATGTTTTAAATTATGTGCATAAAAATAAAATAAAAAGACTGTAAATAATATTTTTATGTTAAATATAATTATGGACAGAAATATTTATGTATCCCTAAATTGTAAGTAATTAATGCACTGATGCTTTCGCAAATTCAAAGCAAGGTAATCAAGGTAATGTCTGTTTTTTCGCACGATTATCTTTTTCGAAGCTTTACGTAGTTTGTTGTTCCGGCTAAAAAGAAACGCTCGCCTTTACCGAAAAAAAGAGATTAAATGCAAAGTTTGCCATTGTTATGGTAATGTTTTAGTTTACTTCACATTGAATATCTCACGCTCGGTTTCTCTCTTATCTCTCTCAGTAACTACACTGCCAGTTGTGACGACTGGGAACACTGCACTGGCTTTGAAATAAATCGAGCAAAACGTAGCAAATATTTTGGTCTGGGCGGGGGGGGGGGGGTAACCAATTTATAA
>JABFEB020000117.1:34530-45405 GCA_019775895.2 Stomatorhinus ivindoensis
ACAGGTTACACAAATACATGGTAAATGCTCTGTCCCTGTGATAGCGTTAATACTGCAGTATATGTGTAATAGCAAAAGATGAAATTAATAGAATTACATTGTTCAGCTTATCCGTCTATATAACTATATATGTAACCCTCCATTTATTTTACGGTTTCCCTGCATTTCACATTTTTAAAAAATGTATTTGCCGAAAAATAGTTGTTTAGCTCACAAACTGCAGGCGGTCACTGCAGTAATAATAAAAGCGATAAAACTAAGAGTTCTGAGGTTTTAAAACAGTAGTAACACGTACAGAGCGTGGACACATGCATCCACAAACAGCTGTGACACTGCTAGTTAATCGAGCCAGTTGCTGACAGCAGTGTGGAGGAACGTGTTTGGCTTCAGACCGTGACACGGCTCGATGAACACAGTTCACGGGGAGTGTCTACTGTAGTACATTTCTGTGTAACACAGATGCAGACTCACCATGCCTAGGCCGGTTTCACACTGTCACACTCCCCCCCGCAGCACTTGATATGATGTGGCACAAACCCACCTGAATCCCATTCTTTCTCCCTTGTGAGGACGACGCATTTTTCACGGACACGACGTAGCTTACAGCAAGATTTTGGGTCACTTCTTTTTAGCAGGCAAAGTGCATTTCCCTGACATCAAATACTAGTTGGAAGAATTTGTTTATAGCCTTTGACTCTTTGTTATATACCAGAATAACCACAGTGCGAAGAACCACAGTCATATGAACGAGATGGACATAAAACTGGCATATCACATTTTTCATATGTTTTTTTTCCTGCTTCTCATATCAGGTTATAATCAGAGGCTTTGGATTATGTATCACCTTAAGTACTGAGGCCTGCCATATCTTTTTTGTATCTATCTCTTGATTGAGTGGTGGATAGTCCTCTCCCATGCTGGGAGCTTTATTCCAGTGTTTTCACCTTCTTGTACTCTCACCCACAGGTTCACATGGGCACCCACATGTGGAATAATGCCCCGGCCAGAAGGGGGCGTCGTCTCTCAGTGGAGAACCCCATGGCCCTGCTGGGTGGCGATGCCATCAAGTTCAGTGAGATGTTTCAGAAGGACCTAGCAGCGAGAGCCATGAACGTGGACCCGGGCTTCTGGAACCAGTATGCGGCCGCTATCTCCAACGGGCTAGCTATGAAGAATAACGAGATTTCCGTCATCCAGAATGGAGGTGTGACCCAGCTCCCTGTGGGTTTGGGTGGTGGAGGAATTCCCTCACTGGGGGGGCTCTCTGGGGGCATGGACAGGGCACGCACGGGAGGCAGCCCCCCCATGACAGGGCTTGAGAAAGTTGGTATGGACATGGGTGTGTCACGACCCTTCTCTAGGTTTATCGAGGAAAACAAAGAAATCGGAATCAATTAAAGCAAGCTTTCCGGTGAGGGATGCAGGGACGGACAGACTGCATTAAGCTGTTAAAATCAACTGCGACACCACTTTGAACTGTATGTATGATAGTATGTACAGGTGACATTTTTGTTTGTTTTTGGTTTTGGAACGATAGTGTTTGATATTTGTTAGAGATTGGTCTGTCTACCTTGGTCTCATCTCCCCTCACCATTTTGCTCACATGAGGAACGCGTTTCTTGTCTGGAAATCGGTTGTCTTGCAAGATTTGCATGGTGCTGCTTTGGTTCGTACCAGTTCCGTCCGAGGCTTCTTTTCTGTTTTTTTTTTCTAAAAAAAAAAAAAAGACTATATAGGCATTTGTGATGGGCTCGCCTCCTGTTTGTATCGCTGAGATGAGGAAGTGGCACGTCTCTCAGGGAACACACGGAGAGAGACTGGCTGAGTCACGTCCTGACCTGTGTACGCTCTTCCACAGGAAAACTTCTGATTTACGAGAAAAAAAGTACATTGTTTTAGTGCTCGTCTAATATTTTTTCTCATAAAGTAGAGAACTTGAAAAATGTTTGAACTATTTTAATCTTTACATCTAGTCCCTTGACATTGTGTAATATTAATGTCCAGTGTCTTTAGTATTTATAATATTGAAAAAAGCGGGTATAAAAAAATATATTTAATAGCCCCAACATTTTATTGATCTTTTTTTTCTAAATTACAGACTTCAGATATAAATGTCTCTTTCAAATAAAGACATAAATGTCATTTCATCTGATCGAAACAAAACCATTGTGACGTTTTGTTTGGGACTTTAGCATGACGGAGTGGAACATGAAGTAGGAGTTGACATGGGCTGCTATTTTGACATTTGTGCTGTTAAGAGACAACTTTTGTAAATGTGTTGTCTAAAATGATAAAAATAAAAAAAAGACAAATAGAAATATGTATGCCTGTTTTCTAATACAGATACAGTAAAAACGGTATATTTCTTTATTTAAAAATGCATTGCTTTATATAGGCCTAACTTAAGGGTGTGTTTAAGTCCTTGCATGTTTTAGAGGAAGGGTTTGTCTATAATTTATTCTCTAACTCTGCTATCACTTATTTTTAAATGATATTAGTGTTTTTCCATTACATATACCGTTTTGTGGAGTTTACTGTTTGCTTTCCCAGGAAAGGGGCATTTAAAGTGTGATAAAAGGCGTAGGTTTACTGGTAAAACTTATTATCCGTCTTTAAGTTTTACGCAGAGCGTAATGCTCCACTCCTCCATAAATGACTGTGACATGACGTCACGTAGTACGGTTGGCTTACGTCACAACGTCCGGCAGCAATGCAGCGTGGGTGGATACCTTAACGGAAGTGACGCAGGTGGTACAGGATGGCGGTGTGTCAATGGTTTTATTGGAAGAAGATCCAGATCAGTTGTGTTTAGGCAGTTTGTATGTTTAGGATGCCTGTTTTTGTTCTACATGCTGCCTCAGTGTAAAATCCAGCCCATTTCCCACTTTTACGTGTTATTTTTTTTTGTTGATAATCCCTGCCTAAAATCACAGCCTTTTTACATAGACGATGTTTGGCGTTTTTGACGGGCATTCATCACTGCCAGCCTAAGTGTTGTCTAGTCACGAAGAAAAAACCGTGATCATTTCAACAGTTTAGCAGGGTGCCCTCGTTCCCTGCTACCCAGTGAATAGGTGCAGAGCCGCTTACTGGATACGTATAGCTGGGACTGGTCTGCTGAGCACTTCATCTTCACCTCCTCTTCCGACAGCCTACGTAGAAAAATGGCAAGTAAACCTTTAATATTAGTAGAAGAAAAGTTTGCTTGGCATCGCCCTATTAATAGTGCAGTACACCCCGCATCCGCGGTGCCTTCCCTGGATAACAGCGCATGGCTATGGCGTTTTCTTAAGCCACAGAATACCGCGGTAAACCTAGTCTCATATTCGGTATCCAGTTTACCGGTTATACCCCAATTACCTTTTAACAAAAGGAAGGTAGATGGTTAATGTTGCAGCAGAATAAGATGCAGCTCAGGACACGCCGTACTCGCTGCCAGCTAAAATCTTACATTTACTCAATGGGTGGGAGTAAATCATTACGTTTCACAGGTGTCTTGTAATAATTAGGCTACTAAATGTTTAATAATTCAGATATGGCAATATAATTATTTACGTTTTTCCGATAGAGAATAATGGTGATGCTTGTTAGGGGCAGCGTCAGTTTTCGGAGAATCGGCGCTCTGTCCGTCTGTCTTGCGATTTTCTTTGGTCTCACGGCGATATCTTAAGTTTCAGGAAGACAGCTGGTGAAACCTCTTGCAGGCGTTTCATTTTCTGCCTACGCATATTACCCCCCCCAACTGACAAGTTTCATTCTACGAAGTTTGAGATTTCTTAATCGATCTGGAGGACATTGAAATTGAGACAAGTAGCCACATCAGCTATGCCAAGTGTACCAGTTTCAACAGTCCAAAATACATAATTATTCAGTCCCTCTGTTGTTGGACTGCGCTAATTGATAAACATACTTTTAAGAAATTCTATTTCTTGGCATACTTTTATAAACCACACACAACAGTGCATATGCTATGCGTTATTGTCTTATAAAACCTTCACAGGTGTGTGTGTGTGTGAGTGAGAGAGTGAGAGAGAGTGAGAGTGAGAGAGAGAGAGAGAGCTATAAACCCCAAAGAGTACTTTGCGAGTTGCACGGCAGCAGCTCAGTATTTTGCTTCAAATGTAGTGAAACGTTTTAAAAATCGTATAAGATGAAATTGACAAAGGGCTACCTAAATAATCATTTTCCCCAAATCACACAGATCAAACATTAATACTGTGTGTTGAAATAAGCAGTCACAAACACAACAATCTCCTGCACAGCAGATCTTACTAACAAGTATCAAACTACTAAACAGATGAACCTTCTATCTTATACCTATTAACTGATCTTTAATATCGGATAGGTTGAGATCATTCGCCTACTAGGCTATACCTAAACACACTCACTCCCTCACACACACTTTCAGTGCAGTAAAATCCGCTTTCTTCTAAAGTGAATGGGGCTTTACATAAAAAAACGCGGTCATCCTTTGGGGGATGGAAGGCGACTGGTCGAGCGGCCGATTCTGAGACAATAGTGATTAAATCTATAAAAAATTGCCTGAACGCTGCGTGAGATAACTTGGAGGTAATAGTTCTCATAGCAAAGGTAAAGCAATAACATAAACATTAAATACGTGAAACATTGTCTCTACCGCTCTTCATATGAAGAAAAAATTAACAGTACAATTACATTCATATTAACTCAGTGATGAGGCACGGGAATGCATCTCTAACGTGAGACTTGCAAATAATATTAAAGGAAAAAAGGAGAAATCTCAACAGCAGAACATTCACAAGTAGGAGGCTTTAAGATAGTCCGCCTGCTCCAAACTTCAGCATCTAAAGAGGGTTATATTGCGTTCGCACGTATGACCCAGCACCGTTTTATCTTCTGAGCAATCTCTCTCCATAATCTGCCCGGCCTAGCATTTAGTACTCAAGATGGCCATCAAGAAACTATTATTAGGACATGTTCAGTCATTTAAACCACAGAAGAGAAACTGTGCGGTAGTTTTTTTCTCTCATTTCTTAGTTTATTTTCAACGCGTAAGTAGAAGCGCGTCGTGGAGATAATAGGCAGCCTATTGAAACATAGGCCTATTTCAGAATATGAAAGTTACAACCACGAAATCTTTCTCATTGTACCGTGTATGCCGCGTGCATGGAGGCAAACCGTTCTGGTATTTGCTAAACTGACAATGCGACTTGGCCAATAAATCAGATGGACAAATGGGCGGTCAAGTTAACTGACAGTAAACAGTATGCGTGTGTAATGAAATAGACATTAAATGCGTTCTGTTTGCTCTTACTGTGAGGCACTTGCTGTGGATAAAAATGGAAAATGAGGTACTGGGGAATAAAAGTGCACGTTTACATTTGGCTGTTTTCAAGTTCAAGATATCAGTGGCAGAGAGGGTATAATATTTAGAAGACGGGCCACTTTATTTTTTATATTGATGTTGGCAAATATCCTTAAGGGCTTTTAGTACAGTTATGAATACCGAAAGCATCTTTAAATATCATAGGGATGTCATGGAAAAACAGAGCGGGCACGTTTTAAGCTGACGCTCCTGGGTTTGTTTTACCATCAGTCCTATCAGTGAGTGTCGCTTTTGGTTTGGACTTGCAATCAAACAGGTAAGTCTCTTATTTATCCCCGGCGCTTGGATGTTTCCATCTCCCATATAGACAAACTTGATATACTGTATATTTCTTTTCCACCCGCGCACGGAGCAGAGCAAGAGATAAAATATAACATAAATCGGCAACAATTTAATCGCTCCTCATGTTTTGCTGTAAGCTATACAATCGTCTCTGTTTAGAAGAAAGATAATTATGTCATTTTAAAATGAAAATTGACATGAACGCATAGTGTGCATTAACTGCAAGGTATCGTCTTTGTCTATTCTCTAAAAAAAGTCTCAATTTCAGCAAATTCTCAAATGTCAAATTTTAAAGTGCACACTCACGGATTCTGAACGTCTCCGACTAACTAAATTAAGTAAAACTATTTCTCACATTTCCCTTACTAAGATATTGGGTTCACACACACACGCGCGCAGGGTAACCACACAAAACAACCGAAACGAAGCAGTACGCTAACTTCTGCAGATTCTGCCTTCTTATGGCTTATCCATAATCCATATCGTACGTTAATAGAAGTCGAAAGTACCACCGTTAATCGTGTAAAATGGCTAAATTTAAAGGTCACAGTTTTGCCTAAGGCACGGAAGCTTCTTGTGGATATTGTGCGTTTCTCAGTATCCAGAAGGCAAAGACCGTACTTGTGGTCTTGAGACCGGTCTTGTTAATTTGCCTTCCAAGAACGAACTCGGGGCGCAGTGAATCATGGCATTGGTGTTGCTTGAGGAGGATGCAGGATACCCTTGATATTTGGGACGGGAAAAGTATTGGAACTGGTCTCTGGCAATGAAAGATGACATAAAACGGGTACGCGAGAGCACGAGTACGGTCAAGTAGGCATGTTGGGAAGCACCCGCATCTTTAAAATCAAGTGACCGTTTGGATAGGTGTTTCGGTGTTTCTATATTGATATATAATCATATTGCGGGAGATTTCTCCAACGTGCTGTGCCGTAACTACGCAGCAAGGCAGTAAGCAATAAGACTGCTGGGGACGACTGACGCACTGTGCCCCCCCCCCATCCCCTCAGTGTCACCTCCCCCAGTCCAACTGGTAACTGAGAAAACCTCCAGGCTTGTGGCATGAAGGGATTTCAGAGCCCCCATACCACGGGACCTGCTTATTGGCTCAGGGTGACAGACTGAAGCATATGATGGCACAACTGTGCCACCCACCCCTCGGCGGGAGATAGTCTTGTACTTGTAGAAAGGAAGCAGGGGGCAGGGGGGCAATCAGGGGTTATGGTGCAGCATTATCATGGATTAAAATAGATTCAGTCGCTGTCCAGTGTTTCCATGAGAGATGCACCGATTGTGTCGGCTAATGCTGCTTTGCACACCTGCGTACTAAACAGTTAGAAAATATTTGCTGTGTGGCATTATTTTAACGTTTGGGAAAACCCAATTAGAAATGCATTTAGCAAACATTGCTCTGCTAAGATATAGCGAGGAGGATCTACTAAAAAACATTTCAACGCAAAAAATTTGATTGCTCACCTTAAGGCGAGACAGTGACGAGTATGAGAGTATGAAGAGTTTCAGAAAAACAGATTCGGTCTGATAAAGGCTGCAGTAGTATCGACGCTAGACCGCCAGTAACGCGAGCCTTTGAGAGCAAGAAAATTCTGTGCTGACAGAATTAAAAGATATTACTCAGATTTTTTTTTATCACACTTCATGATCAGCTCGTCTTTATCATAAATGTTATAGATATCTACGATCTCTACAGTTATAAAATACAGTGCTCTGGGACAGATGTTATACCAGAGTTGGTGTTTTTTTTTGCCAAAAATTAATACTTTTTCATATTTTTGGAATGTGTTATATATATATATTGTAAGTACTTGTAAGGCACTTGTAAGACATACAGCCATTGAAATGAGAAAAATGACCGAGGCAGAAGTAAACAATTAAATGATTAAGTAATGTATTTTAAAATCTTAGGGACAGAGAAAAGAATCAGAACGCTATGTTATAAAAAGGTTGTATTAGCTTTTTTTGAAAATATACTTTTTTAAGAAGCACACAACCCCTTGTTAAACCATACAGCTTTGCTAAACTGCTGTTACTTTCATGTCATAATCTGCTATTTTATTTAAAACCAAATTTTTCTATAAACAGCCTCAGAATTAAACATAAAAGTAAGGAAGTTGTGCATTTTACAAAAATACATGCTGAGAATGTTCCAAAAGACAGATATAATTAACTTATTTCTGCTCTGAATGTATCGCTCTGGGTCTACAAAATGAATTTATGCTTTAAACCTCCCTCTTACAAATGTCTTCTCTGCAACATCTAAAACGAGTCACTGATGCCCGTGACTGGGCACAGTAATTAGTTGATGCAATAAAACAATATAAATGCGAGAAAGTTAACACATCAGAAAGGAACGTCACACCAAATAGTCTGGAAATTGGATTAACCAATGAGGACACTGGTGTGATGGCCACTGGCATGGTGATTGGCAGGCCACTCCCCCTTTCTTCTCTGCCGTTGCCAACAGAACATCTTAACAGCACTTGAGTGCATACAGGTCACCAAGGAGGTCTGGCCGTTCAGATCACTGCGTCTTTAGTGTGGTACGTGTGAAAACTGTGAATGCCATCCTATGCATATATGCAGAAATTCAGTGATTATGGGTCTGTTCCACAAGAACACTTTCCAGACCAAGCAGTGTGGTCGTGACCAGCCCTACATGATGATGTCCACTAAGGGTATCTTGCCCCCCTCCCATTTGGGAGATCCAAGAGAACCAGCTGTCTTGACCCTCTTGTCCTCTAGTTTTCACTGTCACTTATTTCTGCAGATTCTTGACAAATGAATCGCAGTGTGTGGGCTTCCATTCCAGTGTGTGTCGCTATCTGCTCCCCCCTCGTTGTTAAATATAACATTCCGGACGTGCCCGTTCTCATTGCTAGCAATTACCGAATGAAAATCCTCATTCCTGTAGAATGGCCAGACGAATACGGGACTTTTGTCCGCATCAGGGAGCAGAACAATTTTATGCTATTTACGATATAATTCAATATTCTGCAGTTTAACCTTCATAAACGTGCTTTGTTAGGCTTTACCTCAAGTGATTTCAATTATGATACATTAGCCAGCGGACCATATTTAAGATGAGGACAGTGATCCGTTTGCAAAGCATCCGTATTGCATGTAGCTGTAGACAAGACCTAGAATTTAACTAATTTGCAATTCCGGTGACATTTATAATGACTGTGTAATTTTGATGTAGATACCATTACTGTCATTATAATCCAACAGATGACATTATCTATATCTGTGCAGAATCTGCTTATGGCTGTCATATTAGTTTGGTGTTGTATGACCATTAATTGTATTTTCAAGACTATTATTATTATTATCTATTCATTTATTATTATTATTATTATTATTAACAATAGTAATTAAAAATAGCTACGGTATTTGTGAAATGAAAATAAAGATAGCACAATTTAAGTCGGTTTAAGACGGTTGCTTCCTGACATGCTATGGCTTTTCTTTGGGGGAGGGGGGTTTGCTTGCCAAGCTGCATGGGATGTATGAGCCAATCCCCAGCAGCGAAGGGCACTAGGCTGGCCTACCAGGCTGCACGGGATGTATGAGCCAATCCCCAGCAGCGAAGGGCACTAGGCTGGCCTACCAGGCTGCACGGGATGTATGAGCCAATCCCCAGCAGCGAAGGGCACTAGGCTGGCCTACCAGGCTGCACGGGATACATAAAGCAACACTAAAGAAGGATATTTTAAAACAATAAAACAAACCATAATTTTAAATTATACTATGCTGGTGCCTAACCTGGTCCCATATGTTTATTTCCTCTAAGGGATTTATTTGCATGCTTATTTGAGATGCTAAGTTACCGCATTGTTAGAGCCTACGGGGTTGTTGGAGCCTACGGGACTCAGGCCCTCCTACACTCGATCATGGCACCCTATAGTCTATTTACAAGACAGAGGTTTGTTGCAAACTCCAAAGGGATTAGGATATTCACATATTTGCTGCTCTGTAATGCAGTCACTTGTGTATACGAGGCTTTATAATTTTATTGGACAGATGTCTGAATATGAGTTAAGTCTGGAAGTGCTAGCAGTATTTTTCTGGAAGTGTTTTGCAGTATATTTCACTAAAGTGAGTTTATGATGTTACCTCAGTCACGGACTGGAGTGTAAAAATCTTTTGTTCCTAAAATTCAGCCACCCTCCCAGCCAAGACATGCACATTTCAGAACGCTCATGTATACTCCCCTGTTGAAGGGTACAGTTAGCCTCCATGGCTACTATTGTCCTAGAGTGGAATTTTCCTGACATTAAGCTGCAATGATTTTAAACAAGAACTCTCCTGAAAACCTTTGCAGCAAAATAATGACAATTTGTACTCTGATCACACTAGAATCTACCTCAGTCTGCTTTGTTCTCAAATTAAACAGCGATGCCATTTTTTTCCCCACAGAACATCTTTGGTTGGCCAACCTCAACCTGAGTTGTGTCCTTCGTCTTACTGAAGAACATACATATACATGGTAGAATCACCAGAGCTGCACAAGTTCTTTTGTGTAACAGGAAGTGTGAATTGGCAGGGTGATTGTTAGCTGGAATGTCAACGGACTGAACGACATAAGACCTCCCCATTTGCAGGTCAAATTTTCACCGCAGACATATTTCACTACAGACATGTTAACCTAGTTCATATGATGTCATAGAGTGTTGGGTGGACTGATGGGTAAGATGCGTTCAGGAGGCCTCTGGGTGATTGAGCTGCAGGACCTTCCTGTGTGTGGTTTGTTTAAAACACTGCGAGGCCTTCCTGTGTGTGTTTTGTTTAGTGCAGGGGTAGGCAGCCCTAATCCTGGAGTGGTAGTATCCAGCAGTTTTTCTGTCCAACCTGGCCTTCATCTCAGGCAGATAGTAACTCCTCAGATAGGAAGGAAAACGTGCTGGATACCAGCACTTTGTGCATTGTGCTGTGTGCTTTGTTTAGTGGCTTCCTGCCTGAGGTTTGTTTAGTGCCTTCCCATATGTTTGTTTAACACACCGTGGGGCCTTCCTGTGTACGCTTTGTGTAGTGCCTTCCTGTGTACGCTTTGTGTAGTGCCTTCCTGTGTACGCTTTGTGTAGTGCCTTCCTGTGTGTGGTTTGTTTAGTGCCTTCCTGTGTGTGGTTTTAGTTCCTTCCTGTGTGTGGTTTTAGTTCCTTCCTGTGTGTGGTTTTAGTTCCTTCCTGTGTGTGGTTTGTTTAGTGCCTTCC
>JABFEB020000117.1:52787-64971 GCA_019775895.2 Stomatorhinus ivindoensis
AGTCACTCTCATGCAGTCACTGTCATGCAGCCGCTCTCAAGCTGGTCCTGTCCTGCAGTCACTCTCATGCAGTCACTGTCCTGCAGTCACTCTCATGCAATCTCATGCAGCTTCTCTACTGCAACTGCTCTTGTGCAGTTTCTCCTGCAGCCATTTTCATGCAGCTTCTGTTCTGCAGTCGCTCTCATGCAGCTTTTCTGGTGCAGCTGCTGTCATGCAGTGACTCTGTTTTGGATGCAGTCTTGTGCAGCCTTTGGCATTGCCCTCACATGTGGCTACTTGAATGTGCTTCGCTGCCCATCTCACACTATATTCCCACTTCTCAAAATCCACAGCTGTGGGGAAATACAGACTTTGCTTATTCCTCCCAATCAGCTGAGCAGAAACACAAACTGACAGTGGGTTTCGGCAGAGCCCCCTGACTAAGCATTAAGCCGTCAGGCTGATCTGCTGCCGTAGTGCCTGAGAGCGGCAAACTGTATTTATTCAGACATGAGTAATCGTGCACATGTGTAAGATAACACATTAACACTGTGAAAACAGAAATTAAGTATTCAGGGAGTTAACGGGATAAACTGTGCTGGTCAGCATTTTTATGTTTGATGTTATGGCTAAAAGACTTCCAAAATCCTTCCTTCTACAGTGGACTTTTGAAGTCCAATAATGCGAATATGTAAGCTGCATAGTCGTTTTTTAACATCGAGAAGCAACACAAGGTAACCCAACAAAACTATTAGGTATGGGAGGGAGCGTATCACGGCTGGTAGCCGGCAGCACCTTCCCGGCTCTGCCCTTCAGCATATCTGCTGCATTTCAGGGATTAAGTAAATCGTTATTCATTTTCATCAATACCTCAAGCTCATTTGGATGGATTATTTTTTTTCCCCCTTCCTTCCTCTTCTATGATTCAAAAACGCTCTTTGCGGATGAAAGCAAGGCAGGAGATCAGCAGAACACGGCTGCATTTCCATTCGAGACGCGGAGCATATTAACCTGGGGCTTACTCTGCTTCATGCAATGATCCGCGGGTGTCTCAATTAGCTTTTGTCTGGCGAGGCAGCCAGTATCCTGGGAAAGCACTGATCCCTCACAACTTACAGGGTCAACAAGCTACACTTGGCCTTTCCGGCAAAGACACCCAAAGACCCATCTTATTACTGCATATTTCACCCCGGACGAGAGCATGCCATTTTTCACACTCTGCACCCCCCCCCCCCACCCCCCATCGCCTTCTGTTTGCTTGGGCATCCCTTACTGCGCCTGAAATGTACAGAAATCATTTTCATAAAGTTCCTAAAATGGTATCGTCTTTAAAATCTTTGACACCATTACGGCTGGCAAGCCATACAGAACTCTTCATGGTACGAAACATGGAACTCCACCTGACTCTGAATAGATGGGGTTATTCATTTTGTTATTCTTTATTCAAATTATTCTTTTCAATCAGTAAAATATTTTCACCAGCTGATTCCTCCCCTGACTTTTTGCTGGTATAGTTTCTGTTTTTCAGGTTTCATTCACGTCCAACATCGATGTAATGGATTGTAAGGTGTCCCTGTGCGCTTTCAGTCTTCCTCTTACGTAACTCCCTCATGGTTATTTTTGTCCTTGGGGCTCAGCCCCGTGGGTGTCCCGCTGGACCGTAGCTTTTATTTCGTGGGATTTTCCGTCAATGCCCTTTTTATAATGTCAGCCGGGAGATACCAAGGTGGTGTGCGTAGGGGGGCACAGCATGGCAGACAGGCTCTGCGCAGCATACAGCTGCCTCTGTGCGTGGGCAGCATCCACTACAACAGGGCGTCGCATTTATGCTGCATCTGCAATTTCCATTTTAGAGGACTACCAAAGAATCAAATTTGTAATGAAAAATAACCTTAGTAATAACTGACAAAATTAGTTATTATGTACAATGATTTAAAAGCCTTTATTTCCACATGTGAACCCTTCAGGTACGCTATGAACCGGTCAGTTACACCCTGAAGACCAGCTCTGCTTCCGCTGATGATAGAATGATGTCAGAATCCTGTCAGTTATTAATCTTGCCATATGATCTAATGTTGACTGTTAACAGGGGAGCACAACTGCCTTGGCCCCCCAGGACAAAACCACCAACCGATGCCTGATCTACCAGCGAGCATTTGCAGAGGGACGATTGTCGGGTGACGGGTGCATAGCTGGGGGGGGGGGGGTCGGCTCACCACGTCTGCTCACTTGCTTATCTCTTCTCGCTGTTTGAGCAATTTAACCACGGATTTAACCTCCACGCTGGGCCAAAATTGGCCAGAAATGTAATGGTTTGCGGGAGGTAAAAGAGCATGAAGACAAAATGTACTTAACCACTGAAGCGTTCGCAGAAGAAAATGGTAACGTATTCATTTACCAACATTCATAGCTATGCACCAAACCTTCAGTCCTCCCTGTTCCATTCAAGGCTACCAGTGTAATACAATCACTCGTGTTTTACAGATGTAAACCTGAGGATATTTCAAGGAATTTCATTGCAGCAGTAATTTTAATGTAGTGCCGGAAACTTGCAAGTTGTTTTGTTTCTTAAAACTGTCGGGACACAAGTTTCACTAGATGCCGCAGGTGGTGAGTGAGTATGATTAGGGAAGCTCACTGCAGCAAGGGCGAAAGCTGGATCCGTGAGGAAGTCAACTGCAAGCGTGTCACAAAGCAGCTGTTTAAGTTGCAGTTAATGTGCACCGGGGGATTATGCTATAGCCCAAGATGAGATAAGGAGATCATTGCTAAAAAAGACAGCTAAACACTGGTGTCAACAACCCTGCAGTACAGTCCGTCAACTGTTGCATCAACATGATGCAGCCAATATTCCCATCCATTCGCTGCTGTAGATTTCGACAGGAGACAAACAGAAGGGGTCGCGACTTATTCACAAAAATAAAACACTGTAAATGTCGCTGCTCTTTATTAGCCCGCTGCAGACTTCTGGATCCTTCTTTAGGGTTTTAATTTTCAGCGTAGACTTTCCGAGTTATCGAATACTAGAAGGGTCCTTCAGCTTTATTACAGCCCTTTATTACGACGCAAAGGAAAGAAGGCCCATGTAATGATCTCCTTGTCAGCGTAATAAAATGTCAACTATCTCTCAAACAGATAAATATGCTCATCATTATTGGCCGTCGCATTTGTCCCCCGCCCCCCCCACTTTAAATTATGAAGCACATAGAGGCCGTTTTAAGTGCCTTGTTGTTTTGCTAAAGGTCAGAAAGTTCATCAGGTGGGGGGGGGGGGGGGAGGGGTTGTCGGCTGTGGCCCCGCCCCCACACTTGACCCGGAGCTGCCATGTCAGTGGAGGGGGCTTTCTAACGTTTCTGCAAAGGCTGGACACGTGCAGCTGGACACACCCTGGTTATTTACTGTTTTAATTCCTCCGCCGGACAGTAATGTCTCACGGAGCTGTTCAATAAACATCCTTATTGGCTGCTCTTTATCTTAACCTGCCCTTTATTTCTTAACAACAACAAAATAATCCTCTTGTGCAAAAAGCTGATCGTGCGTTGGATTGGATTGATAGCTCCTTGTCCGTTATCAAAGACATCTACAAATAGGGCAGCAAGGAAAAATCTTATTAATGCTCAATGATAAATCTTAAATTAGAAATACTTACATTATTACTATGTATGATGATATTATTACTATTAATAATTATTGTATCATTATTATATTACCCAAAATCTAATCTAGTGTTTTACTTTTCTGTATATGGTCTTTTTTGTCTTGTAAAAACACTATCAAGGCAAATTCCTTGGTTAATAAAATGATTCTGATTCTGATGCATGTTTATATTATAACTTGTTTATGATGACCTTTGCATAAGATCTAGATGAAACCTTTGGCTGTTTTCCATTGTTACTTGCTATGAAACGCCAATACTTTTCACACTGGGTGAGAGGTGTCATCGGGCACAGACTCTGGCCCAGGGTTTGCGTGCCGTCGGCGCTGGCATGAACGCCTATTGCCGAGTCACCTAGCCGACCGGCCCGGTGAGCGCCGATGACTGATACGCCTGGCTGGAGAGAAAGCATACAGAGCCTAACCACAGCGGAAATCGTGAATCATTATTTTAAATACAAAAGCGTGTTGCTGGTAACTCAATGCGGTGGGGTAACCTTTCCGTCGGTGTTGTTTTGTGACGCCGGCCGGTGACGAGACCTCGGAAACAAGCTCCATCCGGCCTCTTGTGTTATTCGTGGAAATGATTCAGATTCTTTAGGTTGCCTCTGACTCTCTTTTGTTATTCCCCAATCCGTTGGAAAAATCGGATTAACTCTGTCGGCCTGACGCTGTATGACAAAGTGTTGATACTGCCTCTTCCCCATTCTAACTGGTTACCTGTTAACACCATCACTGACTGGACACCAGTTTTACTAATATCTCTGAACACATTGAGACATTTCCAGTTTTTTTCAAGAGGTTGCTGACTTGTAATGCTTTACAGGAGTGTTATAAACAGATGGCGTGTGTGTGTGTGCGTGCGTGCGTGTGTGTCTGTCTGTGTGTGGGGGGGGGGTACTGCTGTTTCAGCATAGTCCCCGCCGACTCAAACCGCAGCCAGGGCATCTAACATCTCAGTAGTTGGTGTCCTGCTGCTCGGTGAAATCTGGACAGTGCTGTAATTTTACAAAGGAGTTTCCATTGCTAATCAGGCTAATGTGACAGCAAGCCTCTCACAGGGCATGTGTGTAACACACACTAATGTATCTTTTTTCCACTTTAATGTGTAACGCGCCTTCGCTTAATTATGATTAGCCTCGTTTCCAAAAGCCGAATCCGCCTGGCTAGTCTTACACAGGGACGTCCAAGGAGGATGCAGTCATTACGTCCTCGGCTCGTTCATGTCAAATCCTTTCCCTTGCGTTCATTTGCATTTTCCACCAGATCCTTCTGTCTCAGACAAGTTGATACCTCCGAGTGGAAAAAATACCATAGTATGCGTGTTCTTATGGATCCGCAGCCCTAAGTTAGTACTGGCACACTTTAATTGGCAAATCTTAGTCTTGTGATTAGTCGGGGTTGCCAGGTGTGTCCCATTTTGTCTCTTTCAGATCCGCAGGTTCCTAGCGGTCCCGGTGAGTGTCAGACCTTTTGCAAGCACAGACCAAAGGAAAAAAAAAATCCATAATTATCCTGACTGCAGGCATATCCATTACATAACAATCGGCTATTGTCAATCAGCCAGATGTGAGATAGAGATCTATATTTTGATTGAATGTACACGAAACTGTTAATTTACAACATGGCTGACTTTGATGTTAACTCAGTTGAAATAATTTCAGATTCCCAGGGATGAAAAAGAGTGAATCTTTCCAGCGGGCACATACCGAAAGGGCTCGCATTACAGCATCATAAATAAATCATTGTAATCCCATATTTCTCTGACCGCTTTCATTTGATTCTTGTCTGCAAATCACAGGCCAGTGACAAACATGATTAGCGTCGAGCGGCCGCTCGTTTTTGACCTTGTCGCGTAAGCCTTTCACCTGCTCGACGGGCTACGCACGGCGCCCCAGCCAGTGAGACGACTTGACAAAACCACACGTCTCCTCTGTTCGAAAAACGACCCTGAAGCACAATTAAAACGCAGCTCTCTATGAGAATGTTTAAGATGACCGAATTGGCTCCCACACTTAGGAAGGCTAATCTGATGTGATCGTTGAACCAAAAGTATAATTCTGTTTCAGTTATAGCTACAGGCCTCTTCTTGAAAAACAAAGAGTTTGCCCAAATAACACTTTAAATAATAATAATAATAATCATCCACCTACACTTCTGCCAATGGAGTGGGAAGTACAGGGACATATAATAATACAAAGAATACAATTGAAAAAGATGAAGAAGAGCAAAAATTAACTCAGAATACAACATACTCTGTAAGATACCTTTTCAAAGACTTTCTGTTTCACAGTCCGTTTGCCCAGGAGTCTGGGCACAGTTCCTGTCCCTGCATAACACGGGCCAGTCTTATTTAAGGCTAACTGAACACTTCTTTTGCATTCATGAGCTCGCTGTCTGCTGCAAAAGGTCTTTAACTCGCGGGTGGCCACTTTTATTTAAGGTGGGGGGAGAAAAATGACTCGTTCAGAATATCATCGGCGGAGCGTAGCGACAGTATGCGCACTGTAAACGATGACAAATCGTGGTATCGATAATCTAATTAACCACGGAACAGCCGCAAAATAGTTTGACCTATATTTGTGGTTGACCTGCTGTCTTTGTACAAGCTATACGTGTGTGTGTGTGTGTGTGTGTGTGTGTGTATATATATATATATATATATATATATATATATATATTTTTTAATGGTAAGATTTCAAAGCAATTTATAGCCTGCTGTGAGACATCCATACATGTGCAATTTTACAAGTCTTTCCATCGCCAAGCAGTAATTATGTTGAAGTTCTGAATTACACTACTTGCATTTCATTAACAAAAAATGTTTGACTATTGTATAATTAGGTATATAAGCTTACCACCTATATTTAACAAAGAGGCTGCTCTCGCAGCTGTCATAAAGCAAGCGGGATTTCAAAGCGCATTCAAATAAACTCGCACATTTGTGATCCCCATCAAATTAATAAAGTAAACACATGTCCTTTACTCTTATGCACTTTTTCTTAATGTATGTGAAACACATGTCGCTAAATTAAACTAGAAGGTCAGAAAATATATCTGTAAGAGTTTAAATAGCAGAATGTAAACACTTTTCTGAATCCTTCGAAAATAACAAAGGGAGTGTGTTTTGTCACACAGAATAAAGTGTTTCTGGTGGGTGATTAGCCTCCAAGGGTGGGGATCAGTCGTTTCTAAAAAGTGTGTGTGTGTGAGAGAGAGAGAGTGTTCTTGTCCATGTATGATTGTGTTCCTAGCAGAGAATGGAGAGACAAGGGCCATAGATGGTAGGATGTGAAAATTCCAGAAAACTGAAGTTGGTTCTGAAATGCAAGGCATTGGACAAGGTTCTGAACAGCAGACCTAGAGGTCGGTTCTGAAATGATGGTTTTGGAGCGCGTACTGAAACAGGAAGGACAAAGGTTAGCTTTAATATGCTAGGCTATGGAATTGGTCCTGAAAAGTTAAACCCTGAAGTCGGTTCTGAAATTCTATGCCATGAATTAGGTTCTGAAACTCAGGCCCAGAAGTAGATTCTGAAATAATCATTTTACGTTGCCAGCCTCAGAAAATCTCCCTTCAGAAACGCTATGCTCTAGGGTGCAAGAACGAAAGCCCTGAAGTGGGTTCTGAGACTCTAGGTTCTGAAAGACAATGGCATTGAAGTATGTTCTGAAACAGAAAGACAGTAGGCTCTGAAATTCTAGGATCTGAAATTCTAGGCCTTCACTCTGTATTTTATGAGCTTACGTCTCATGTGACAGGCATACTTACCTGAGGACCCGTAGCCAGCCCTTCAACAGCGTTTACGTTTCTTTAGAAATAGGCGTCTCTCAAAAGCAGCTTTTCCTGTTTTCAGTATTACACGGCAGCCTGTTACATACACTGTATATGTAAAATTAAACTGTCTATCATCACGGCTATCTGGCTATCTTAAGTGGCAGTACTCTGTTACCAGATGGTCTTATGTTTCAGAGACCTGCAATCCAATACAACTCTGAGAAATTGCTCTCAGTCATATTGCCTGTTCATGTGACAGGCTAACCGAGGGGTGGGGGGGGGCAGAGCTGGACGGTCAGACTGATTCAGTGAGCTATAGTGATATATATCCACATTGCTTAGGCCGGAAATTCTTACAAGATGCACTTTAGCGGCATATGTCAAACTAAGCCGTGCAGAACTGCATTATTTTTGCAGCCACGAATCAAAACTGTAGTTCTTATTTCGGGCTGCACTCGTATTACTCAACAGGCCCGCTGATTTAATCATATTTTAAAATCCACTTATGGCTGTCGTGCTGTTGAATGTGCCTTCTGTGCCATAATAGCAGTCTGGGGTGTGATATCTCTGCACATGCAAGGCAATGCTGAAAAAGAACACGCACACACACCCTAACAAAGAGTGTGTGTCGATGGAGGACAAGATAAATTCAATAGCACTCATCTAGGGCTAGTTTTTTAATCAGGCCCTTTGTAAGAGAGAAAGGAAGATGCATTTTTTTCTTTTGTCACTGTAAGCTGATTCCCTTGTTCTGTGACGGAATTCTCTGGGTTGGAATCCGGGTGTCGTGTTGCTGTTCGCCTCGTCTTCGGTGAGGAAGGCGGATTTGGGTTTCCTTCCAGAGCGAGGAGCCATTCCCTGTTGAAATGACCGTCTTTCCGCAACGTTCTCCCCGCTCGCAAAAGCCCACGCCAGCATGAGCGGCACTGTAACAGAGTTCCTAGCTGTGCTCAGGGATGCAGTTTTAATAACAATAATAATGATCATTATTTTCATAACAGCAGTTATACAACAATTTTTAAAAACTATTTAGCACAAGATTTAGGCCAGCATATTTGGGGAAAACGAGACACTTTCCTCTAGATCCCTTAATTATACCTATAACTAAATGCGTTCTATGTTGCCCCATTAATTAGATTGATCTTTGCAATATGCACGCCCCCCCATTCCCAGAGATTACTGGATAAAGTGGCTGGTGAATTCTCCTGTGCGGTATCCGTGACCCCAGAAGAAAGATGTCTTCTCAGACACAAGTGGCTATTAAATGGATATAATTGACAGTGATCTTGTGTGACACTGCTTTCATCCAGGCATCATAATGGGCAACTTTGCATTTGCATGAGGGAACATAATCAATCTTCAAGGAGTGCAGGCATAGAGAGAGGAAGTTTGGGGCTTGAGGCGCAGATTAAGGCGCCAGCCTCCTGTGTCCCGCTGCTTCGTCTTTTGAAAGGCTCTGGACATTTTTTTAATAAAGGTTTTTTTGTTCCACTTTGAAAAAACCTGCCGGTCCACTCCAGCCACCTCCACTGGTGTTTCTTTCCGGCAGGACTTCTGACTGCTTTTGGCATCGCCGTTGCCCGGGTGCAGGTGGGGTCCAGGTCCGCGGCTTTGACCTTTGACCCCATCACGGCTGGAAACTTTACCCCGTCTTCCGATTCCCTCCACGGCAAGACCCGCCGGACGGTCAGGACTATGAGGTGCAGGGCAGAGGTGTTCGGAGCCAGTGCTGAACACCCTCTATTGTCATGGCGTCCGGGGCGACAGTGAAGTGATACCCTACCCCCCCCCCCTACACACACACACACACACACACACACACACACAGCTTCCATTTAGTAGCAGTGGGAAAGTCTGCTGTGCATCAGAAAAACCTCAAGATGGTGTTTAACGTTACAGCACATTCTTCTAAATCATATAACTGCGACTTTTCCCTGAGCTTTCAGTCGCCACCTTTCACATCTACTGTTATGCTTCTGCTGAAGGCGTCTGCATTTTTAATGATCTTAACCCCCCCCCCCCCCCTTTTTCCCGAGGAGCGATGTTGAGAAACACGGCCGCCCAGGAGTGGACCGTCCGTGTTTGCATATCGATCGGCACTGGCCGGACATGGGCCGCACAGTTAATCCATCTCAGGTTCTCGGCTGACGGATGATTTTAGGCAAGGTGACCCCGGCCATGTTGTTAGCGGTGCCGCTGACGCTAACTGGCTAATTTATGTGGGACTGTGCCCGCCGTCCGCATGCTCCCAGACGCCGTCAGAGACACGGGAAAGGGGAACCACACCGTAGGTTTAGTTGAGCTGGCTGCCCCTGATGGCGCACCCCCCTCCCCACCTCCCCATGCACATGAGCGTTGCTGAGATGTTGCCAATTGTGATTCTTCCACTTCCTGAGTTTTCACGGAACCCCGCTGATCATACAGTCTCCATCTTTCTTTATATTTTCTTGCTTTCTGTGGATGTACATTTTCTCCATGTCCCTGTGCTTTTCCACGTGTGCTGTCTCTTCACCATCGCGGCCCGGTTTCAGCTGCCTGCCGATACACCAGGCGTGTGAGGTCCGGTAATCAGAGAGCCCGCCGATGGCCCCACGCAAAGGTGAGGCCCCGCTCGAAGCCAGGGACTCCCCTGGTGTCAGCAACCCGGGTCTCCACCTTGACCAGGGGACGTAGCCTCATGCCCCTGTGTGCAGAGCAGGCCGGGGGGAGGACAGAGTCATGTGACCATAGCAGAAGGATGACTAAACAGGGCGTTAACTGCTCCCGTGAAGTTTCGCATAAACGATAATCCTGATTGTTCTGAATTCCATAGCCGCTTCTCTACTTGGTCCTTAGAGTCATTTGTTTATGTCCAGCCTGAAAATAAAAAAGGCTCTCGACACCTGACCTCTGACCCCTATCAAACTGACTCTCTGCTATGCCCCCCCAAATGCATAATTACAAAACACCATTAGAAAAAAAAATCTATATTCTGTATTAAAACAGATCCTTCGATGCCATATATGAGGATGAATGCAATTCTACAGGCATCTTTATACAGCAACACATTTACAGAATTGGTGGAATGAAATAAAAGGTCTTTATTATCCAGTGTTTGCCTACTTTAGAAATGACTGTCCCACGTTGCATCCCAAAAAGAAAATACAGAAAATAAAATAAATAGCGCTTAATTAAATAAAAGGGCATTTGTCGTCTTTTCTTCTCCGTACCCGGTGTTTGTAGCCTATCGATGACTTACAGGTAGAGTTATGTTTTGCGCAGTCAGATAGCATTTATCTTCGGGGTATGTGAGGCTGTCAGTGGCTTGACCCCCCCAGAACCTCTCACAGCGTCGCTCGATGATGCAGGTCGACGCCGACCGCGGCGTGTCCCGGTCTCTCCTGGAGCTCTCTCTCGGTTGGCCGCTTGGAAAAGGCCGGTCAGAGATGACCATCGCGAAGTCGGGGCGGCCCATTTGGCATACTTTGCCAGTACCGGCCGATAAAAGGCACGCCGAGCGCTTGGGGAGGCTAAGGACCAGACAGGACCCCCCCACCACCGCCACCTGCAAGCGGCAAAAACAGGCTCTGGGTTATAATGAAGCAGGGTGGTGGTTTAGCTACAGGGAGGCCTAAAACACAACTGTTGGGGGGTGTGAACTCTTTCATTGTCGGGTACAATATTTCATGATTCAACTTATCATGATGGAATTTGTACAGGCAGTGTGGCCGTCGACACCCCGGGTCCCACTGAGCAGGCCGCAGACGGTTTGGTATGAGAGCGCGGTGGCGACGATAATCCAGCAGCGAACCGCAGATCGCCAACTCGGATCGGACGGCCCCTGTCGGCGTCACTGCATTCACACCTCCTTCCAGCAGCATAAGCAAAATTAAAAGCTCCGGGGGTCATTTTCATCATTCTCTGAGGGAGGGCTGCGGGAGGCGGAGCCGGCTCATGCTCGGTCACATGACTCCCTGCCGGCCTCCCTTATATGAGGCTGTAGCAGATGAAGACGCCCATACAGCGAGCGGACGGCTGTGCCACCTGCCTTTCACTAACACGTATTCCGATATCTGCTAGCCGTCATGACCTATCACTCTCGGACCTCCTAATCTTACCGCCCAGCCCCTTTATCACGTGTTTATGACAGCTCCTGTGAGTCGCAGAGTCACAATCCCCCCCCACATCCAATTAACTCACTCGCCAGGACGTGCCCATTGTGATCGATATATATATATTTATATCAGTCGCGAATCAGGAACCAGCCTGACATCGATGCCACCCCACCTGACAAGCCTTGTCAATTATACAAAATAAAATCAAGTATTCATAAGCAGCCCGTAATGGGATATTGACTGACAGATTTAATAATTCAGTTTTTCTCAGGGTTGACTGGCATTAGTTGTAGCTAATGGTCGCCTGTATAAAAAATTCATTGGCAACAATGGTCGAGTGGGAAGATGGGAATAATTATGCCTATTTCATTTACTCTGGGCCATTGCGGGTGGGGAGCTTGCGGAGGAGGCCGGCCGGCCGTTTTAACACGCCCGGGCCCAAGCCGGCGTAATTTGACTTATGAATTTGATCCGTCTCTAATTTCGCCCATGAATGTTTCAGCGTGAGCGATTCTGCCACGTCCAGCGACTCCCTGCCGGCTCGGTATCTGGCACCGGGTATCGGTGCGGAGGATGGTCGTACGACAGGATTCTCCGCGGCGGCGTAGCTGCACGGTGAGCGGCCCCTCCGTCTTGTGTGTGTGTGTGAGCGGTGGGGGGGTCAGGTGAGGTGCCGG
>JABFEB020000119.1:16139-29908 GCA_019775895.2 Stomatorhinus ivindoensis
CCCCCCCCCCCCCCCCCCCCCCCCCCCCCCCCCCCCCCCCCCCCCCCCCCCCCCCCCCCCCCCGCTTTCAGATTCAATAAAGCAGGCAGGCAAGCAAATCCAATACAGTAATATAGTATTACTGTGTTACCACGAAGTACAGTAAGAGTAAAAGGTTATGCTCTTCTCTGCAGTTCCTCCTGAAGAGAGGACAGCTCTCCTTTGGCCTTAATCTCAGCTTTATATACTCCCACTGTCATAATTCTAACCACTGTTACTGCCACACCTGACGCCTCGTCTCGTAGCATCCGCCCACTTACCTCGAACATGCGGGCTGCAGTGCAGCGCACGAGGGCGGAGGTGTGCACCACGCCGTACCAAAGCACCGTCAGCAACAGCTCGTGGTACGCTGGGTTGGCGCTTTGGGGGGGACAGGCATATTCTGTTATACGTTAGGGTCCAAGCGGCACTGGAATCGGCCCAGACCGGTCACCCTCCAGCGAGGGAGTGTCTTCACGAGAGTATTTTTGAGGAGTATGCATAACAGAGAGGCATATACCTCAGCCCTGACTCTGCCACACCCCCAGCCCTGCCCCCTGCTTCACCAAATGCCCTGACACGCCCACTGCCTCGGCCCCGCCCTCGCCTGCTCACCCCAGCTCCATGAAGGCCGCTTTCAGGCTGTCCAGAGGTGCATGGGACAGAGACAGGCTCATCATGACGTCCTCCAGGAAAGCCACCAGCAGCTTGCGGTCCTCCTCCTGGGGGGGTCGTGGGGGAGGTGATTCGAGTGAGGGGCCAAGCGCACTCTCAGCCGTCACTGCTCCACTAGCCGCTCCTTACCTGGTTGTAGCATGTCAGCACCCCGGTTGCGTAGATGGGCACGGTACCCTTCGTCAGAACATCATTCCCATCCGTGGCATCTGCCGTTACCACGGAGACATGATAAACAGTAAGACGAGAGCATACATCATCGCACACCATCCACACACACACCTATTTACCCAAACATGGTTTGGATGACCTGAAGGAAACCAGCGCACACATAGGAAGCAAAAGAGTGGGGGGGGGGGGGGCAATGAGATGAAAGTGTTTTTGGGCCCCCAGGAAGGAGGGCCGCACAATGCAGTGCAGTGGAGGCCCTGAGACGGCAGCATCTGGAGATTTCCTTTCCGGTAAAGGCTTCTCAAACACTCTGACGGTGTGACTAGCTGAGGTATCGGGGACACGACTAAGCGCTTAATGCCTGACAGCAGCCGCGTCCTGCCAGCTCTTCCTCATCAAAGCAGGCAGGAGCGCCTGCGGCACATAAGCGGCCATGCAGCTCCACGCACCCACGCTCTCCTCAGACAGCCGCAGGATCTCCTGGAACTGCGGCTTCACCTGGAAGAAAAATACAACAGGACTTAACAAGGTGATTAAACCCTGAGAGCAGACTGCACCAAAGGTCAAACAGCTGGGGCCAAATCCCCAAACGTACACTGGCCTTAACACCTTGAACCGGACACTTGATACCACTCACCTTCGTGTTGGTGAAGATCTTTCCAAACGTCCGGCACAGCCTCCAGAAAAGCCTGGAAAACTCGTGCACGCAGGCTGCGGAGCTGACGTTGATCTGGCTCACAGTTCTGATGAGGTGGGGTAACCTGGGGGAACGGCAGCACCATCTCACCGAGCGTAACGCTCTGCATGTGGAGGCTGCATTTACTCACCTGTAAACCTACCAAGGCTAACCTTTAACGTCCATCTGGATCTTAAAAGGACTCTATTTGAAATGGAGTACTGGAGAAATATTTGGGGATTTATAAAGAAATGTATTTAAGGACCACCACAAAATGCAATTGAAAGTTACAATTACAACAATTACCGATTACAATTAGAAATAGCTGAATTCCATAAAAACCCATACACCCAATAGGCTTAGATGAACTCATAAGCCCAGTGTAGATTCTTAATGGTTAATTTTGGGGGGGGGGGCACTTACAGCTGGTTGACCACCCAGAGCAGGCTGCCCCAGCCCATGGTACCCTCATGCTCCAGCTGCCGGTCATACAACAGCAGCAGCACCGCCAGCCGCTCACGGCTACCAACGATCGTGGCCACGTCCTGGAGCAGGGATGCCGGGCGCGGGAACCGTGTCACTGGAGGCGAGGGAGGTGGGTGGGGACAGGGTGTGACAGTGTGTGACAGGGTGTGACAGTGTGTGACAGGGTCTTGCATCGTCCCCAGAGGAGACACAATGACCCTGAACTGTCCCCACTGACTAAAAGGCTTCGGTATAGCTCTTTGTAATCTGACCATCCTTGTAAAAACAGGGTCCTCACCCTCGATGGGCGGCGTGCTGTCCTGCAGCTCCGCCTGGCCACTGAAGGGGGCACTCTGGATCACCAAGGCAAACAGTGGGGAGATAAGGGACTGCAGACCCGACAGGAGCAGGTGAAGCTTGTGTTCGTCCGGGCCACGGTCGCTCTCCTGCATGGTGGGAGGGTGGGTGCGATGAGTTACTATGGCGATAGTGACCATGGTGACCATGCCCACCACACGGCTTACCTTCAGCAGGCCCTCGACGCGCGCCAGCAGACTGGGCAGGAGCTGGCTCTGCAGGACACCCAGTTCTGTGGTCCAGGCCGCAAAGGCCGGAATGAAGACCTGGTGGGTGGCGCTGACCACACGCTCGGATGGGTCGCCCAGCGACAGCAGCATCAGCTCGAAGCCCTGCAGTGACATCGTCAACAGGAGCCTCGGGAACAGAGCGAACAGGGGGCCAAAGAGGGTGGGGGGGGTCGCCATATACCTGTGAGTACTTGTCGGCATCGTCGATGTAGCCCATAATGACGCCCAGGCTCTTGACGACGGCTTCCCGGACCAGGTGAGCCTTGTCCTCTGTCAGCATCTGCTGCAGCATGGAGAGCACCAGCGAACTGCGGATGTCCTTCTGCGAGGGAGGGAGAGCGGCGGGGGGAGCGGGGGGAGAGTTACAGAGGTGACGGCACTGACCACCACCCCCCATACTGTAGAGGTCACATGGTCTTCTGAGACACCAGTAACCAGGCCAGGAGGGGCTTCCAAAGGCCACACAACCACCAGAGCGATTAAGGCAAACCTAACATCTCCCCTTCTGGGGTTACAGCAAGGTGGCGCCAGTGAGCATATCTTACGGGCAGATAGGGGGCCAGGGCTCCGCAGGACTCGGCGACCAGCAGTCGGCGCTCCAGATACTTGTGGTTGATCTGGGGGGGTGAAGGGGCAGCGGGAGGTCAATTCCCACATGGACTGACACGGTCGGCAGTTTGGCAACCGAACACGGCACAACCAAACACATCGTAACTGAACACAACACAACACGGCATAAACAAATATGGCGTAACCAAACGTGGTGTTATGGTATGAACATGAACGTCTGGTAAAGGTGCGGCTGAACACGTGCGCCAGCCTGCTGCTGCCAGGTCAGTTAACCCTCTGGGGTCTCGGGGTAGGGGACACACTTTCACTGACTGGGGTAGGGGACACACTTTCACTGACTGGGGTAGGGGACACACATTTCATTCAAAATCATAAACTTAATTCATGGCAAATAAGTTATTTCTTATATATTTAGGGGGAGCAGTGCTTGGGGGCGGGACCTTGCTCAGGGTACCTCAGTGGTGCCTTGCTGGTCAGGGATTCGAACCTGCAGTGTTTCAATTACAAGTGCACATCCCTAAACATTAAGCCACTAAATGGTGTAGCTGCAACATTCAGTTGGATAAATAAATAAGAAAATGCGAACTCATGTCACTATTTCTGGCTCCTTCCATTGAATATGTAGGAGCTTTCGTGTATGAATGAGCCATTGACACGTGGCCACGTCCCCCCCCCCCTCTTCATGACGTTGATGGGGATGTATCTGGATTGTGTTTCACTGCTGCGTTGTTCATCAAATTACCATGGAAATGCGATCTGAATACGCGCTACTGCAGCTATTTAGAATATGAATAGCCATCTTCAGGTGATGCAGGTAAAACAAAATAAGTTGACATGGTTTACTTTTATGCCGATTTAGCCTAATTTAAAAACTTTAATACTTCCGACAATGGACGTTTTGAAAAGAAGATGGATTTCGGATTTAGTCAGGATTTTTTTCATGATGCTACAAAAAGATTTCAGCGAGATACAGACTGAAATTGACGCGAAAGACACGCTGCATCGCTGACGATGCACTCGACCCCAGAGGGTCAAGGAGGCTGAAGGTTCATATTAGGGAAAGATGCTTATCGTTCTGCTTACACCAGACATGACATGACACATGGAGAGGGGGGGGCGGCCTGGGTGTACCTGTTCCCAGCACTGTGGCAGCAGCTCCGCCTCCACCCGGGGGGGGCCCACGTGCCGGGCGAAGGCCACACAGCCTGTCAGGATCATCTGCCTGGGGGGAGGTCAGGGTTGGTGCGCCGTCAGCTTACCGTCAGCAGGGGGCATTGCAGGCTAGGCTGCCAAACCCGAGGAGGGTCAGGGTTTGCATGGCTAACTTACAATATATATATTATTATATATATTGTAATATATATATACAGGGTTAGCGCATAGTCAGCTTACTGTCACTAGGGGGCAGTGCAGGCTAAGCCGTCAAATCAGGGGTCTTTCCACTACTATGTGAGGGTAGCTCCCTTAACTGTCTTATAAGAATAAGCACACCGCCAAAATTAGGAGGGTGAACTGTGCATGTACGAGTTCAGTGGTGACTGACATTTGAGCAAATATTGGCAAATTCTGAGAAAAGTTAATTTGTATAATTTACTTTCTTTAATTTGGAGAGTCACATATACGTTTTCAATCCCACTTAGTTTTCATTGTGCCGTTCTTCATTCGGACATGTTCTCAAACACCTACCTTTTAAAGAACATATTTTAAAAAATAGGACCTTCTTGAAATAAAACACTTATTACTTGTGAACCACTTGTACTGCATTTAAAAACAAGGGCTGGCTTTATTCCTGACAGTCACAAAACTGATTTCTAAAGGTATTACTTAGATGGATAAAAATACTTTTACTGTAAAGTTTTTTCACTGCCAAAAATGATTTTATAGTTTGCTTCTTTACTAAAAAAACATTTTGTTTAGCCTGGCAACACTCTTGATGACATTTTTTAAAGTTACTTACATAGATTATATTTGTTTTTAAACTATTTTTTTTATTTTGCGAGCAAATATATACTTAATACCCTGGCAAAATGCTTTAAACATTTGCTTTCACTGCACAGTACTATGTGTGTATGTGACACAGAGGGGCCTACCTATCCACGGTGAATGCAGCGTGTGCTCAACGTCGCCCCCCTGTGGGTGGCACTCACCTCTGCTCGTCGTCGGGCCTCTTGATGAGGTTGAAGAGGATGTGCAGCAGCTGGTCACGTTCCTTAGGCTCGGGGTGAAGGCAGGCGGTGCAGAGAATGAGGGGGATCAGCTCCTAGGGCAGGGAGAGCACTGTCAAGCACAACAGCCAATCAGAGCGCTGACAAGCACAGCAGCCAATCAGAGTGCTAGATCAAACTACTTAGAGGTAATGCTGACAGAGCGCCTCCCGTCTGCAGCTTCTTGTACTGCCCCTTCCTACGTCTGCACTGCTGGGGTAAGAAAATGTGGCAGAAATTATGAAGAGTGGAAAAAAAAAAAAAAACCATGAGAAACGATGAGACTGCGATACGGCCATTTTATGCCTGCGTATCTGGAGGGACTACAGCAACAAAGGTGCCCCAGCATTCCCCGGAACTGAGGCTCACACCAAAATCGCTGGAGAGCCTGACGGGGAGCGGGGGTTAGCCAGTCGGCGCCGAGGCCACACGCGGTTAACGGCAGGCATCGCTCTCCACGCCGCCTCCGGGAAGCGGCCGTCCGGATCAGACAGATCCTCGGCTAGCCGAACTAACTGAAAACGTGGCGGCCTTTTCCTGACCTCGACTCTCAGAGGCGGCGAAAAGCATCCCAAGCAAAGAGACCAAAGTTTTAAAGGAAAGCCTTTGATCGAACACTTCACACTCCATTTAATCACTTTCCTTTTGCATAACTTTTCTAGTTGCAAAACAATTTCTGCATTGCTGTCAATAAATGGACAAAAAATGAATAGTTGTGCTTTTACAATACCTATGCAGCATCACTGTCTTTGGACAACTCTTTGAGAGCTTATTTAAGTTACATTTAATCTCAAAACTTTTGTAAATGAAATATAAATAGGATTTTGTAGCCTAACCATCCTAGATTCACCTACATTTCATGAATGGATCCCCAGACAGTTTTTCATTACTGGGTTGGCCTCCAGACCCTCATTTTTATAGGATCCAAAAATTTTAACTGCATACCACATATGTACATATAAAATGTAAGGGAGGCAGAGGGCGGGCACAGCAGATAAATTTCCCAACAGGGGGTGAGGAGGTGCAGACAGTTACAAACAAAAAAAAGTCAGACACTTTTGGGCATACACTCTGCAACCCCCCAGCTGAGATTGTGTTCATCCTATCAGCAAGGTTAGCCAAGGTCATCTGAGAGATTTCAATGCACATCTCAAAACAAACCCTCTGAAAATATTCAGAGCTGGGGGGGAGGGGGGTTATGAACCATGTGACTCCAGGCAGTAACATATTCATTTCTGTGTCTGCCTTCAGCGTGATGTACGTGTGACGGAGAGCCGACTTGTGACTCGCCGACGACTGAAAATAAAATAGCATGGGCCATTAGACTGCAGAATTTACACACTGCAAGGCAGCAAAATTAACAAAAAAAAGTTCACCACAAGACAGGCGCAAAAGGGCAGAATTCACACGCGCCTGAGAAACGGCGCACTCTCACCATCGGATTCTGCAAGCCGATTCTAACTGCCGCAGCCAGATTACCCCCAGAACAAAGAAGAGTTAATGCTCCACACACAGTCAGCCTCTCCTGTAGCCCAGGGAGAGACGACCATTTGTCACAGTTAACTAGTAATGGGGAAAATGATGCTTCATGAAAGATCTGCTATATTTTGTGACCCCACTAGATGGTGCTGTTGGCTTGCTTTGGGGCATGCTTTGTGCCATATTTTGAAGAGAGAGCGCCATCTAATGGGGTCAGATTACACAGCTAATATTTCATAAGGCATCATTTTGCCGATCACTAGGGAAAACCAATCTTGGCTATTAATAGCAGGTTTAGTCTGGTATTTAATTCAATGCTGGGGGGATTTACATTTTTCATGTTAGATCTCGATATTTTCAACACATCTGAACAAACTCTGGCAAAAGCCTACATGTAGGCGAGCAGCGGTACGGAAGACGGGCCGGTCGTGGCAGGTAGGGAGCAGTAAAGCAGCCAGCTGAGAAGAGCGGAGGGGGAGGGGCGGTGGTGTTTGCGGACGTTTTCGCACTCACCTGGCACAGGTGCACAACCATTCTCTAGGAGCAGAGACGCATGCACAAAGGTGGGAAAATGGCGGAAAGTAAAAGACACAAAATGGAGTCAAAATGAGTACAGGGGAGAATCAAGTGTCGAACGCAATGCAGATTCCAAATGGCAGACATTAATGCAATGACATATGAGGACACGCCCCTCACGCACCCCCGAGCATGCTCCATACCTCTCTCTTGGCGAGCAGCACGTTGGGCACGATGTGGGGCAGGCAACGTCCCAACATGAGCAGGAGACTCTCCTCGCCGTCTGCGACGCGGGACACCTGTCAGAGGCATCATTCATGCAGAATTCAATTAACAGCCAGGTCAAGTCGAGGAACATCATCAGAATCTTGGGGGGGCATAATTTATTAGTTTGCACTTAATTAATCATGAACTAACTCTTAGTTAATGTATTAATGACCCACAAACTAAATCTTAGAAGCAAATTACCTATTATTTATTTAGCAGCAAAGTCATCAAGCTCAGTGTTGACATAAAATGTACAGTAGTTAACCATCACTTTATA
Source organism: Stomatorhinus ivindoensis (assembly GCA_019775895.2). NCBI lineage: Eukaryota > Metazoa > Chordata > Actinopteri > Osteoglossiformes > Mormyridae > Stomatorhinus > Stomatorhinus ivindoensis. The sequence continues at coordinate 24,045 of JABFEB020000119.1, forward strand.
GTGTACTTAATCATTATCTACCTACTAGACACTGGTAATTATGATTCTAAGTAACCAATAAGCAGGTTCACTCATCTAAAAAAGAAACATCGGAACCCACCACTCATTATGTCAATTAATGTACTTACAGTATGATCTCATGTTAGTTCATCCTTAACGAATCCCAATGGAATCTAATCTGAAGAAGCATCATCATAACTCAAATGGTCTAAGCGAAACGGACGAAGCCAAATGGTCTAAGAAAAATGGGCTGACCCCTAGACCATTTGAGCCGTGGCTTTTTGAATTGTTCCATGGATGACAAAGATCTGCCAGTAAAAGGACCTGAAAATTCATTATTTGTGGTCATGTTTGACCATCCTCAGCTGTGCTTTGGCAGGCTTACAAGAAACGAGGAAGAAGATTTCAAGGGAATAAACCAGAACACTCTATTTTGTCATTTTGCATTAGAGAAACAGCATCAAAGGTCAAGGGGTGAAGCACTTCTTCCGTGGCAATACACCTTGTGGGGCTTAATGTTCAGCACCATCTTCAGGACCGTGACTCTCACCTCAGAACCAAGGCGGCTATCGGCAGACAGTTGACAGAAAGACAAAAGTGCTTGAAGAAACGCAGGAGACAGATTCCTAAACACAAAAAACACAAACACCCAATAAGCAGTAGCTTGTAAAAGTACTTTGTTACAGACAGACATCACTGACTGGGGATATAAAATTAATTTTGTTATTAGAGTACAGTGATACCTCAGAACTCAAACTTAATCCGTTCAGAACTTAATCCTAAAAATTTCAAGTTGTGATCAAATTTTCCCCATAAGAAACAATGAAAAACCAATTAATTTGTTCACGGCCCCAAAAAATTATACCTAAATATATATTTTTTAAGCAATTAAACACTAAATGAACAAGATAAAACAAGAAGAGCATATACTGTACTAAACACATCTAAGCACATTTATCAAAACAGTAAATTTGTAAAGTAAGAAAATAAATGTATCCAAACAATGTGTAAAGTTAAAAAACAAAAACCAATGTGTCCTGCCCCGATCGTCCGCTCCTTCCTTGTGCCACGCCCCCTCGTTAACTTCGTGTGGAATCCCCGTGTGATCAGCGGTTTCTGCTTGTTGTCATTAATCCTCTGTATTTAGTCCGCATTTCAGCTTGTTTCCCCATTGTATTGTCCGTTTGTGTTTTGCCTGCCTTACCTGTAATTAAACCCCGTATTCCCCAATATCTTGACATCTGCGCCTTTGTCTCCATTCCTTCCCTGCTCGCCACGACAATATTATTATAATTAAATGTATTCATTGTTTATTATTAATGATATTAAGATAATAAGAATTCTTTATTTTTAAATGTATTTTATTATAAAATAATTAGTTACTGTCTGTCATTGTCTAAATGTATTTTTACTGTCTAAATATATGTATTCAGCTAGTGTAAACATGCACGATGCTATCACCGTGAATGCGAGGCTGAGACTGAAGCGTTACCCTTTGTTTCCATTGAGAGACGTGCCGTGTGACTCATTTCCCTGCGTCGTACAAGTTATCTTAGGTCGGCGTTCACGGTTTGACTTCTGAGATTCAGATTGAGTTCTAGGTAATTTTTTTCTGAACTGGTTGGTTCAACTTTTAAGAAATTTGAGTTCTAATGAGTTTGAGTAGTGAGGTACCAATGTATTTTCCATTTTCTCACTTGTGGCTCCCTCTAGTGGCAGAGTAGTGAATGGTAAATAAGGAATGATAAAACATGGCCATGGGACAGACAGAAATGGTTTAGGTATACCCTGAACAGGATAATAGACCACTGTGGGGCATACCTACTTGGGGACAATTTAGAGATGCTAGTGGGATGACCCAGAGGAAACCCATATCATACACGATCACACGCACACTGTGAAGTCTGGAACCCCAGCGCTGGAGGTGTGAGCTGCCACGCCTCCCTACACCGAGTTATTCTTCCAGCAGTGACGTGTATAATGTCCTATAATTTCATGCTTGTGCTCACCTTTTAGGCTGGTCAAACTGTGCAGACCCGTGACTTGGTGCTTTCTGGGTTTTTAACTTGCCGTGGGGCTGTATGGGCTGGCAGAGCGAGGGGGCGGGTGCCGTGGTCAGCGGGTCCCTGTCCAGCCTGCCCTTTGTCCTGAAGGGGGCATCCGCGGGCATCGGCTCCTCCGGGGGCCCTCTGCTGTCAGCGCAGCACCAGTTCTCCAGGGGGGGCACCATGGAACTTCCGTCGGATCGGAGATTGCCCCCCTCCACCTCCTCCATGGAGATGCTCTTCTTCAGGCCATGGATATCACTGAAGATTTCGGGAGATTTCAGTCAGAGCTTCCATGTTCTCCAAGTTCCCTCGACGCAACGGGAAGCTGAACCGCCGCACACGTCAGCCCCACCCCTCTTTCCCTACCTCTGGAGACGTTTAATCTGCTCCACCAGACTGTGCTTCTCGCCGATCAGCAGGCCTATCTGATACTCCAGCTCCTGAACAATCTCTACTTGCTGGAGGATGAGAAAGACCAAAGCTTCAGCTTCCATAGAAGATTTGAAAGAGTTAAAATAGCATTTCAAGGTCACCGTCACAGTCAGGAATGAACTAGTCAACATCCTTCTGCTGCAGCCATGGTTACTCCATGCGAAGCATGGTTGCTCAGTGGGCTGAGTCACATGCCTGCGTGCGCTCCATCTTGTGCAGGGAATCGTGGGTAATGGAGTTCAGCGGCAGCTCGCCGGCCTCCACCCCCACGGCCACATCGGCGGTGTCCCTCGGGGAAGGGGGGCAGCTTCCCCCTGTCCGGTACTGGTGCAGAAGGCTGGGGGGCTTTGGCGTATTCAACCCCACATCATCCCACAACTCAAAATCCTACGACGAGGACAGGTTACAGTTTCTATGATAACAAGTGACAATTAACCCTTTGCTGCCCATTATAAGGCATAATGTGTCAGTGAGACAAACCCATTCTGCTGAAATCTATTTGAAACTATATTTGAAACTATATGTACTATATTTAAAATGCTGTAGGGTTAACTGTGTACAGGTCTTATTCCTTAAAGTATAAATATTTCATACAGTAACTACAGATACTGTAAAACACATAAACTGAACTACCTGGTCGTCGTTTTCATCGGAGAATGTGATTGAGGTCAGTTTGTAATTATTCCTCAGTAAATACTCATTAACGAGAAAATTCAAGGCCCTTTTCTCAAGTGGACGGACTGGCTCCTGCAAAGAGGAATGAAACGCTGATTAGAAGCTTTTCCATACAGTACAAGTCAGCATTTATGCCTTTGGTTGAGCTACAATGCAAACAGACCATATGCAAGGTCAGGGCATCGATAAGCTGGAGTCTAACCAGAGAGAGTGTGAAGAAGGAGCTGGGCAGGAGAGGTAACCGCTGCAGGGTGTGTATGAAACACACACACACACACACACACACATGTTGGTGCACCTGTCCTTTCTTTTCTAGGGGAACCCTAATCCCAGGCATGACGATCTTAACCTGTATCCAGCACTAAACTTGATTACCATAAGTAATCAACCAAAATACAAGACTTCACAGATTTTTTTTTAATTGAGGTTATCCTTGTGGGAACCAAAATGTCCCCCTACAAGTTAAAAAGGTACAGGTTTTTATCACATTGTGGGGAAATCTGGTCCCCACTAGGTAATGATTACAAAAACACAGATTTAAGTATAGTCAGTCAAACAGACAGACAATCATAGATACAGAAAGACAGACAGACATAGAAACACACAGACAGAGAGACAGACACACAGAGACAGAAATATAGACAGAGAGACAGACAGACAGGCACAGAGACAGAAAGACAGACAGAGAGACAGACAGAGACAGAGAGACAGACACACAGAGACAGACAGAGAGACAGACAGACACACAGAGACAGAAAGATAGACAGAGAGACAGACACACAGAGACAGACAGACACACAGAGACAGAAAGATAGACAGAGAGACAGACACACAGAGACAGACAGACAGACAAACAGCTTCGTCCTCTCTGCTCTCCCACCTCCATTTCCGGGCTGAACCGGAAGCTCCTCCTCTCCCGCGTCGGCCCTTCGCTCTCTGCAAGGCAAAGGCAGACCTGTTGGATGGTCTCCCCGGCAACCACCGCAGCCGCAGGACCCCCAGCAGCTCTCAAAGCAGAAAGTACATAGGAAAAATAGAAAGTACGCCACCTGCTGCCTGAGTCAAGTTGGCGCGCAGTGCCTGAATGGTCTCCTTGGCTTTCCGAAGTTCAAACTCCAGGACTGGACAGGGAATGGATTAAACACACACAGGCATCAAGCCAAGAGAAGGGGGTAACAAAACGAAACTGGAATATGGATGGTGTGAAAGAACAGAAGTGGTGAGGAGAGCATGCAAACAGTGGGGGCCATCGAGGCGTGTGGCCAGCATGCGGCGCCCAAGAAGGGTCTCATTCTGGTAGCTGGGGCCTCGGGGCCACATCCTTTCAGTTTGAAAATCTCATGTGTGTAGGGTGTTGTAAGCTTTTGATATACAGCCGAATTGCATGTATTTATGGAGCTCGGCAGCACGGTATGGTCTTAAAGGCCTGGGATTCAGCTAAGAGCCCAGCTTCGGCTCTCCAGGGCGCGGGGACCAGCCGACTTTCAATCCAGCTCTCCTGCTTATCCTCGCTGATTTCTGGAGGGAAGATCTGCTCTTCTTGTGTACTGTTAACAATCTGCCTTTGAACAGCAGCACTAAACGTGACTGTGGACCCCCAGGCCGGCGGTCGAGCTCCCCCTGCTGGCTATCCACAGGTATAATCACTGTCAGAAAAAAAGTAGACTTCTTAAAGGTACAAGAGCTCCATCCATGGCCTAAAAGGGCAGATCGACCGACACGAGAGTGCAAGGTTGTGCCGACTGAGACACCAATGGACACACCCACTGGCTCAGTCGAACCATTATCGCTCATGGCACCGTTGGAGGGTTCTGTCCATTTATGGGGCATGTGTTGCTGCAGGAATGGTAACGCTGCACATGGATGGTTATGCACCTCTCTTGGAGACCCTGACAGTCAGGAGGATGGGCTGAACATGGCGGAAAAGCCACCAAGAGCTTGTTTGTTGGAGATGTAGGACCAGCTGAAGACCCAGCTTGCTGTGAAAATGCATCTAACTTCCACTCTAAGATTTCCCAGCAAGACCGAGATCCCTTTCCTTTTATTTAATTATTAAATGGTTGTGAAGTTACACTGAGCTTATGGGAAAGCCGCTGGAGCACCAGGGATGTAGCTGAAAGTCGAGCGAGGAGGAGGTGAGGTCCATGCGAGTGGGTGTGGCAGAGGGTGTGGTCAGGGCAGGGTTGGGGGAGTGGCTGGGGCAGGGTAGGGGGGGGCAGAGTCAGGGGTGTGGGATGGTGGGGACTGGGGAAGACTGCTGGAGGCAGGGCCAACCCACGCAGCATGTGGCCAACCTTTAACACGCTGTTTTTCGACACTGTATGGTGGTATCAGAAAGCCATTTAAGAAGGAGTGAGACCCTGAGTTAGGCAGCCGTGGCCGCGAGACGCTGAGCAGGGGGGCGGGTTCGAGAGCTGCTGAAGCTCCTAACCTGTTGCAGTCACAAGGCCCCACAGAAAGTGGATAGACCCCACAGCACTACAGTCACACCCCCAGCCTCCCACCAACCAATCACATCGCCGCTCTTCAGGTCACTCCCACTGACTTATTCATACCCTCGTCCAATCACATTATGGCTCAGCACAGCATCTTATTCACCATGTATAAACATATTGGGTGCAGAAAAATGCAGAGACATAAAATGGATGTAAAATGTACAGTTATTCCTGGGGGGGGGGGGGGGCCAAACGGGAATTTAAAGATTAAAAA
>JABFEB020000119.1:45290-57965 GCA_019775895.2 Stomatorhinus ivindoensis
CTGTATATTTAAAAACCCGCGAAGTCGTGAATCCGCGATAAGTGAACCGCGAAGTAGCGAGGGATCACTGTATAACATATTGTAACAGCCCCCATCGTGCTAATCCTCTTGTGCCACGCCCCCCTCGTTAACCCCATGTGGATTCCCAGTGTTTCACGGCTACTTCTGATTGTTGTCATTAGTCCTGTGTATTTAGTCCGCGTTTCCGTTAGTTTCCCCAGTCCGGTCATTGTAATGTCAGTGTAGTGTCAAACCGTAATAGTGTTTGGAGTCCGTTAATAAAGCCCTTCGTCTAGGATTTATCATCGTCCTCGCCTGCTTCCCCGGTCGGCGCCTGGCACACTCATGACACAAAGGCATGTACAGTCGCATTATCTTCTACAGGAAATGTCACTGCTGTTCTTAATGTCTGATTCAGTTTATGTATCTGGATTTCTTAAAAAAAAATGAGTGTGCTGGAGACAGCATTCAACAGCTTATGGCACATATATTATTTACAATTAGCTGGACCTAAACATGAAAACCGGACATGGCATCAAACAAATAAACAAAATTTAGCGTTATTTCAGGACTTCAGTACGCTCACTCGCCACAGACACTACTGCAGAAACCTCCCCAGACTTTCTTCACAATGTTACTTCCTTTAATCTGACATTTTACGTAATTTCTTGCACAGGATACTGACACTAACGTTTCAGTGATATAACCCTTTTTAAAAACAGCAGCATTTAAGTCAGTTTAACAGCAAGGGTACGTGACTTCCTCACAATGAAAGGAAAAGCGTTTTGAGCTAAACACCGTCAATAGAAATGTGGCATTTAATCCATTCTGGAAAATGCCGGAAGCATCTTTCCTGACGATCTGCCCTTGACGGTACTTTTCACTATTACGCAAATATGTCTGTTAAAGAAGACCTGTTCCAATAAATATTTAATCATGTTTCTCACTTTTTTAACTGTTAAAGTTACTTTATGTGTTCTCACTGCATGACAGGCACATTTCTTCCCTGAAGCAGTAACGCCTGGCCACAAGCCGGGGCTCCTTGGGGAGCACAGTATACCACAATCAAATTATGCATTAAGACAAAGCTTCCACGGTGACTCGGAATAAATTACACATTTGAATAATGGAGACCGGTGTGTTGGTTCTTTCAACTGAGTGCAATACGGCATATAACCAGTGTTTAGATATTAAATGCCCAAATTACCAAGTAATTTGGCAAAATGGCTTCTCTTGTGCTTTTTTCTTATCTGAAACAGCAACATCACTATATAAGCCTTGAAAACATACAGTCCGGACCGGGACGTTCCTGAGTGTTTGTAACTGATGGCACTTTTCTGTGTTACTGTGTTCGTGAACTACAATAAGTCTACTTGTACTCTGTTACATTTTGCCATTCTGTATCTATGTAAGGCATAATATAGAAGGGATGTGCAAAAACCACGGCTTAAAGCAGATTGGATGTGTAAAACCACATCTTAGAGGAGGTGGGATGTGCAAAAACTGCAGAATACCTATGTACTTGCGCAAATTGCAAATTAAGCGTTATTCATTTACAGTTGAAATCCATCCCCAAAACAGTTTTAGAAGTTTATTTTTAATATGTACCTTTTGCCTTTGAAAATGTTATTTATACATGACCATAAAGGGTAAAAATGTTCATGAAACAGGCTTTCAGAAAAAGGCTATCTTAAATGCATTATCTGATTACTGAGATAAAATCAACATATTATGAACATATCTACGGCCCCACTCAAAAAGTAAACATCCCTAATAAAACAAAAACAAAAATCCTGGTTCTAAGGTGACCTAATATAATAATCTGGAGCCCTAAGTAAACACTGCGATTTGGCCCTAACATTCCCTGCTACTATACAATTTAAAACATAATAGAGATGTTCTAAAACATCCAGGTATCCAGAGCTATTACAGCATAATTTATAAAATACAACTCCCAGATTCAAGAAGCACCAGCTACAAATGGGGTAATGGTTAATACACTTCGTGTAATGTAGCGACCCCTATCGTCTTAAAAATGCAATGGTCAGGGAGACTAATACACATTGCTATTCACATACACGATAGAACACTGCAAATAAGTGCCTTTCGGATTTTATGGTTTGCCAGATCTCGGCTCCCGGGTTCACGACGTACATTAATTAACTATACGGACACTACAGGAAGGAGGGAGAGCGAACGGACGCAAATGGCCACCTGACTCAATAGCCCCGCCTCACGAACATATTCCCTTTTTATGTTTTTTATTAATATACCATATTACTGCATCAGCTTTATCAGGCTAACATCCGGAACTGCAAAACAATCGGACGCAAACTCTGTTACAGACACCGTTTAATGGCGTTCTGGGAACGTTCCTTCACGCAGCGCGACTGCCATCTGCTGGGCACATGCTGCAGTCAGGGTCCGCAGATACGCGCTTTGCCGGTTATAGTGTCTGTGTCCAGCGCCATGTTCGTAACTGCGATGTCAGTGACCTTGTACAGCGCCGGTACGACGTTATACAATTAGTTATTTTTATTTTAATAGCCTTTCGCTTATTGATCGCAGTTTTCATTGATTAAAATATTCCAGAATGATTCGTATAGATGCATTCGTTTATTATAATTTACATATGACAATGAACGTACAGCAAAATGCAAGCAAAATAAAAATAAATGTTAATCAAACAATTAAACGAAGTGGAAAGAAATAAAAACAGATTTGCGAAATTCGTTTACGCACCACGTCAAACTGAAAGGGGGGTCAGATTTCAATAGTTCTGGTCGCACGTTTTCTTCGTTTTTTCATTTTATTGAAGTTGGTTACTGTTTAACATCCACACCCAAGTTTCAGTTTGTTTAGTAAATCGATGTAATGACAGGCTCCCCTGACGCCATTTAATGGGTTTATCATTGAATTACAGCCCACCTCGTGTAGTCATGAGCTCTCTAAACGTCTCAGAATCCGAAATGAAATAAGAAATCGACTGTCGCCGTAATTAAAAAAAATACTGAGACTTTTTGGAAAGTGGACTAAAGAGAGTCAAGGTAAGACCTGCATTTTCTCAAAGTCGTTCCTGCAGAGATTAATGGTTGCTCGGCGTTAAGAAGACACCACTAATCTATCGGATACGTACTATTACACTACTATAAACATCAGTTGAATGTTTGAAAGTAATAATGAGCAGGTTTGCGCCCGTGCGTGCAATAAAGAGGGGTGCGTCACGTGGCTGGGCGATCGGCGAGGCTGGGCCGTGTGACTCGGGGATCCTGACGCGAGTCCAGCCAGGCTCTCTTCCGCTGCACAGACGATGCATTCACCGCTTCTTGTGATTCATTGGCTCCGTGGTTTTGTTTTCTTTTGATCAAATGTGATATACTCCATTAATATCTGTACTGCAAACTACAAAAATAGTACATAAATAATTATAGGTTAACTGCAATTTATTACAAAACTTTTCTGTTGTCTAAAATGTGAATCTATTCATCGAACATTTTACAGATTTGTGAATCGTTTCATTTTCAATTCAGTTTTGAAGTATATCCGTCGTTCATGTATTTGAATGGTATAAACAAATAATAAAACAAACGTAAGATCGGTCTAGAATGTATTACTATTCCAGCGGTTCAGAGATGCTTTTTAGCTGTAAATGCACAACCGTAAACTGAATGCCACTTCTTTGCTAAGTAGGGTTAGGTTAGGTTAACCGTCTAGGAAGCCAGGTTATAGCACAAACAACAGGAAAGCTAGCGATATTTATTAAATATCAATTATATTTCAAAATATTCCATTCAGATTTAAATGTTTATTAAATGTACGGAACATTAAATCCATAAGTTTAATTAAACATACCTCTAGGATGTAAAGTACTCCCCCTGGCAAATTATTTAATGCAGAAGTGCAGTGTTGAGTTGTGCTTTGTTAACAAATGATCGAATATGGGAACTAAATACAGAGTAGCAACAGCTCTTAAATATCACAGTATATTATGTTAATTGTTAATTATTCATTATACAACGTATAAATGTTGAATGTTTGGCTCCTTTGGCTACCCTTTTGGCTTTAAAAAGCTGTAATAACTAATGTGCAAACCTTCATTCGCAGATGTAAAAACACTCATAAGCCTTGGCTTGAGAAAAGAGGCCTTTGTTTGTGGCCTGAAAGCGCTGGGGATGGGAAATGAAACGTTTGCCAGTAAACAAAAGCAGGCGCGCGCATCTCGCTGCGGAGCCCTTGCACGCTCCCGGATCCTTCGAACCCGCTTCCCATAAGCGGCGAATGAGCGCAGTAGCAGAGCATTTAGCGGCAGAAAGGCAGGCTGGAGAGCCCTCTCGTCATGCCTCAGCGGGTACCGAGTTCTGCGGCCCGGCCATTAAGCGAGGCGCTGTAACACGCCGCTTTGTATGTGCCGTTTTATTGTTGCATTAGGTTATGCTTTTATTGCGCCGGTTATCCGTAGCTTGCGAATCAAGGCAGCCGTGCAGCAAAGAGGCTCCTTGCAAGGGAGCGCCACAGCGACGTGGCCGAACTGCGGGCTTCGTGTGCATGTGGAGATTCACCTGGCGGACAGTCTGAAGGGGATGTCACACAACTGAGTGTGAGAACATAATTATCCAAGCACAAATGTTAAAAATACACGAAATAAAAATAGCCTTATAAAAGGGATATTTCATAAGCTTATAATATAACCAATTACTGCATTCAGTATTAAAGTGTACATTTAATAAGTATTATAAGTCATTTATTCATTTGTTTCAGCAAAAAAAATATTTTATTCCCCTTTTCTAAAGATGTTCAGTTAGTGTTTCGAGATGCTGGAGCGATGGAGGAAAATTTAGGATGCCAAAGTGGTATTAATGTGGCCTTTTATCATATCTCTACTTTAATCCCTCTGAATGGCTCCCTCCCTATTGGGAAATAAATCATGTTGTTATGGCCTGTCTGATGTGAATGAGAATTTAAAAGAATAAACCAAGGAAATGTATTCAGAAGGATATTCCACTCGTACGTCGCCATGGTGCATTAGGAAATGAGTACATTAGTGCAAACATCCGTGGTAAACACGTCCGCAACAAGCAGGTATATTACAGCGTAATGGTTTAAAATGAAGGGGACAGGTAAGGCAGTGTGAGGTAGAGATGGATGAAGAGGTATGGAAAGAGTTCAGCCTGAGAGACAGACACTGGAGGACTGTGGTGGAAAATAGGAGGTTCTTCTGCAGACGAGGAAGGCTCCTAAAATCCTAGAATTTGCTAAGTCACGTGGCCCAGCCTGGTCTGTCCAGGCTTCCTGAGATATCAAAGGCTAGACGTCTAGGTGGTTAGTTAGCCAGAAGTACGGTGCTGAGGTCAAGTCTGGGAATGTGTAGGTGGGGGTGTGGAATTATAGACCATTGTTAGCTGAGGCACACTTGACATCTGAACGTGATAAAGTCAATAATTTTTCATGTCTTCCATTTGTAAGAAAAAACGAAATCACTGGTCAGATCATCAAATAAGTGATGAGAGAAGACGGCAGATTATTAAATGATAATTTTTCGGGGTTCTATTTGGCGCTGTCCTTGGTCCTGACGCGAAGGCCATTTTTTTTTGTTCAGAAGCCAAGCTTTTTGTTGCATCGCAGACATTCAGTGTCAGCTGCCTAACAACTTAACATCTGCCCATATTTATGGAATTTATCACTCAGTTGCTCAATGAGTTGGTTTCACGCTTCACGAGGTGATGATTGATATGTGAATGTAAACACGGCGTGTCACATAAGCTGGTGCGTCGGAGACATTCGGACATACTGAGGAAGTACAAGTAAGTGGAGGCGCTCCCATACCTTGTAAATTACCCTGAAGATAAAATAGCATGGAGTACGATAACCCGTTCAGGATCTCGCGTCGTTATTGGGCGATGCATGTGATACAGCGACGTCTTGTTAATAACCTGCCCGGGGGCTGTCGGCCGTTCATAGTTCATGGTTAAACTGGAATGCTTTTCTCTGACTGGATACAGCCCAGGCGTTCGCCTCAGACGGCCCCAGATTAGCCGCTGAATACGCGGGGAATGAAAGCGGAGGCTGGCAGTCGCCGATGCTTACGGGAGACTCTTGAGGAGCTCGCAGCTGCGTAGCTACGGGCGTGGTCGCGTGCGGAGGGTCCCCCTAGCTCAGGGCTGGGCCAGAGATGGACACGGTCAATTATTGCGAGGGCCTGGAGCCCGCCTACAGCGCCCTGGGGTTCGAGAGCATCACTGCGCTGTATGGACCCGGTGAGTCACAGGGAAGAGCGCCACCTAGGCTGAGCCAGGCCATCTGAAAAACTTAATTAAAAACGTATTCAGCCTTGTTATTATTTTTTATATTTTTTTGTTTGTTTCTTCACCTGATTTAGGATCTTCTTTAGTAATATATCACCGATTAATTCATGCCATTAGCAGAAGGGTCAGCTGGCTCATGTTTTCAGGATGATTATCTTTACAGGTTACTTTCATTTGGCTGCATATGTAGATATACAGTATCAATGGGTAAACATGGATAAAAATGGTATTTTTGTGTGCACGCCCAATTAAGCACAAGGACCGGGCTCTGTGTGGATCATATTGACAGTTAACAGCCTCTCCTCTCCTCGTCTGAGGTCCGTCACGTTCTGTTCTCTTCACTCTATCATTTACCGTCACCGCTGGGCTAATCTTCAGCAGGCCACTTCAGGGTTAAACATGAACATGAATCAGAAACGTCCCAAATCAGTCTGGTTTGTTTATTAATTAATTGACACTTTTTGCATATTAGATTGTAACGTGTAAAGAAGCTGCGACTTTTCAAAAAGATATTTAAAAGCTCGCCAGGGAGGGACTCCAGGAGAGCCGTTGTGCATTAGCGCAACACTGTGTCGCATTAAATGACAGATAACGCCCCAGTGAGTTCGAGCTGCATGTTTGCATGAATTTGTGTGCGACTTCAAACTGGTGATGAGTCGACATGGAGAGTGGAGGAAATGCAGACGCTGCAGCCCACTTATCTTCACCGTGACCAGTGGGTCAACTGCTTTTTAAGGCTCACCGTTTGCTACCATTGGCTGAATTCCGGCACATTCCATGAGGAGCATTTGGAAATACCAATAAAAGAGAATCAGTCCCGAGCTGATTAATATGTATGAAATGCCCCATTTCTCTGTTATGTTTCCGATGACAACTGATTAAGGCCCCAGTTGGAGTTTTTCAATGTCCTTTTAAGGATTAGTTTCCTTCCATGTAGTCAAACTGCTTAAGTAGTTATTACGCTCTTGAAGCAATTATCTTTGTTCTTTCTAAATATTCAAAGTCCCATTTAATTTTAATCATGGGATTAAAATCAGATCCCAGAGAACTGTACACTTGTTTGGCTAATTACAGTACAAACATTATAAATTGCTTTTGCTATGCTGATAAATACAAAAAACTAACATTGTTCAAACACAGTGTGCAAATAGTTGTAGCTTGATATTAACTCTTGTAGGGTCCCTGAATCCAGACGCCACTGTGCTCCCAGCGCAGCTCCGGGTGTTTGGTTGATCGAGCCCTTCACTCCCACAGAACCAGGTAGTGTGATGCTCACAGAGTCCAACGCCGCGGGCGTGGAGGAGACCATGCTCAGCTCCTACTGCGCCATCTGTGGGGACAAGGCCACGGGCAAGCACTACGGGGCCTCCAGCTGTGATGGCTGCAAAGGCTTCTTCAGAAGGAGCATCAGGAAGAGCCACGTTTACTCCTGCAGGTACCTTTAATAACCACTAGGTGGTGTGGTTGTTAACTGATTTTTTTTTTTTATTTCAGTAAGACAGAATCTTGATGAGGATACTACAGGTGATACTGAGCTGTATAAACAATTTTTAAAAAGCAGTGTAAAGTCTGACAAATCAGGTGATGTGCTACAGAAAATTTTAATTTAAATATGTACAATTCTGGTATAATATGATCTGAACAGATCAGTATTGGGCAATCATAGAATTATCTGAAATTGGTTAGTATTCTGTTGTTTTTTTAATCTGGAAGGCACAATAGTTTCTTAAATTATTGAGCCTGTGTGTATGTAAAGGATGGTGCGTAAAATCATTGAGAAAAATCCAAGAGTAAAATTAGCATAAACCTTTCTCTCTGACCAGGTTTAACCGGCAGTGTGTCGTTGACAAAGATAAAAGGAATCAGTGCAGATTTTGCAGGCTGCACAAATGTTTCCGCGCGGGGATGAAGAAAGAAGGTAATGTTTCCTTCCCAAACTGTTCGTCGCTGAAGGAAACCCCCTGCATAAAATCAAAGGGGGGGGTAATTCCGCGATAAGCGGACACCGCAGTGTGGGAAAGGGAATATTCTGTACTAAAATTAACATTTAAAAAGTTAATGTCTAATTATTGAATTTGTTTTTAAAAACGCCGTTTTACACATTCCTCCGGATGCTGTTTACTGCGGTCATGTGGCACCTGTTCCACCTTCACTGTGATCGCTTGTTATTTAGCGGATTCATGAGTTACATTTTTACTGCTCGGCGTTACTGATTTTCCAGGCCGTGGACGACATTTACCCGCTCATCTGGACTCTACCCAGTTTAGTACCGATTGCTCCATTTTATTGCTTTCAGGACGGCTTGCAAAGTGCCACCCCAGCAAATTAAAGGAGGCTGGGAGATTGTTATAAACACTCTCGCGCTTAATTTACGCCGACACCCCGCTCCTCTGCCTAAGGTCTTCAGTTAACAGTAGTGGTTAATATTAATAACGTCGTCCATTTTAAAATAGACACCCCCAGTGGTTTTAAACTGAACATGACAGCGGAGATTATTGCCTTGAATTATCATTTTTATATATTGCTTTGAATTAAATTTGAAAATGTAATTAAATTATCTAGAAAACCGCTATATGAAGTTGGATGTTTTGAGATTATATAATTTACTCCGTGTTAATTTATATCTCAGATCAGGGGGGAATAAGGCGCTAAGAAGGACGCGGATTGTGATTATATCTGCATTAGCACGGCGATAACGGAGGATCACCCACCGGGACGGCGGTACTCAGGCAGGAATTAAAGAGCCCCGGCAGCCACCGGGGAGCGCTAACAAGCCGGCCGCTGTGCCTGTTTTGCAGCGGTGCAAAACGAAAGGGATCGGATCAGCTCCCGGAGGAACGCGTGTGACGCCAGCGAGCTGCCGCCCATCACGGTACTGGCCAAGGCAGAGGAGCTGTCCCAGCAGGTGAGGGTGTCGAAGCCCATTCTGCTATCTGCTGTTCCCACCATAGCTTTGGCTGATCTCGATTGTCACTATTAAATTACTTTGCTGCCATCTATATAATATGAATGCATGAGAGCTTCACTCGGTAATGGCAGAAGGCCATATGAAATGCAACGCTGGCACGCTCTCAGACGATGGCGCTCCAGGTGGTTGCATGCCAACATAGCACCCAGAGTGTAGCCGGGCGGAGATGCAGACGTGCTGAGAGTCAGGGCAGCACCCAGAGCGTAGCTGGGCAGACTGATTTGGGGAGACAACAGTAATATTATGATATGCGCCATTGTCACCATCCCCCCCCCCCCCCCCCAGATGAACGCACCCAGTGCCGCTGTCTCCTCGGAAGCCTCAGAGAAAACGACGGCAGGCATGGCCGACGTCTGCGAGTCCATGAAGCAGCAGTTGTTGGTGCTGGTAGAGTGGGCCAAGTACATCCCGGCCTTCAGCGAGCTGCCGCTGGATGACCAGGTGACGGAGATATGGGGGTGTGCCAGGCTGTGTCGGGGTGTGTCAGGCTGTCGGGGTGTGCTAGGCTGTGTCAGGCTGTGTCGGGGTGTGCCAGGCTGTGTCGGGGTGTGCCAGGCTGTGTCGGGGTATGCCAGGCTGTGTCGGGGCACGTCGGTGTGCATCTGGGCACATCAGGGTGTTTTGGGCCGTATCGGGGTGCATCGGAAAATGTCAGGCCGTGTCAGGGCGCGTTGGGGCGTGTTGGGGTGTGTCAGGCTATATCGGGGCTCACCGGAGAGTATTAGGTCGTGTTGGAGTCACATTGGGGTGTCAGGCCATATGGGGCACATCAGGGCGTGTCAGGGCATGTCAGGTTGTGTCGGGGCATGTCAGGCTGTGTCAGGGCGTGTCAGGCTGTGTCGGGGCGTGTCAGGCTGTGTCGGGGCATGTCAGGCTGTGTCGGGGCGTGTCAGGCTGTGTCGGGGTGCATCGGGGCACGTTGGGGCATCTTGGGACAGGTCGGGGCATAATGGGCCCCGGCTCGTCTGCCATTCGCATTCCTCGCAAGCAAGCAGAAACTGGTGCGACACCTCGCCGTTGGGTAGCTGCAACAGGACAGTGCTTCCTAGACTCACCTCAAGAAGACGTGGCTTATATCACTAGCACGATATCACTAGCACAATATCACTAGCACAGCGTGAGTCGCAAATATACCAGAAGTACTTTCTGCTGATTAGTTGCATCTTTTTTGATAAGCAATAAATTTCAGTGGCATTCTTGAATGTGTCAGTATAACCAAGCCTTCCATCTTTTATCCTACCCAGAGTCATGGAGGGGTCTGGAATCTTTTCCAGACAGTATAGAGCACAAGACTAGAGTACATGCTGGACGGGATGCCAGTCTGTCACAGAGCACAGAGCACATACACACATACATACACACACACACACACACACACACACACACAATATATTGGCAAAAGTATTGGGACACCTGAATTCAATTATTTGGATGGGTGTCCCAATATTTTTGGCAATATAGCGTACATACATACACACCCAACCACACACACACACATTTATCTCCATTCATTTCGATGGAAAAACTCTAATCCAGCAATGATGATCTTAACCCCCATCCAGCCCTAACCTTGATCATATGTAACCAAGCAAAATAGAAGACTTTTGACATTGTTAGTTTTTTTGATTGCATTCACAGATTTTAATAAAATTGAGGTTAATCTTGTGAGGACCAAAAAACAATGTCCCCACAAGGTAAAAAGTTACAGGTCTTTATCACATTGTGGGGCACTAGGTCCCCACAATATAATAATTGCAAATTCACAAATGCAAACAGACACACAAACACGCACACACACACCCTACACCCACACAGACACACACACCCTACACCCACACACACACCTTACACCCACACAGACACACACACCCTACACCCACACAGACACACATACATACAAGCTATATATGTGCTATATGCCCACAAAGCACATTTATCAGTATTATAAGTATGTCAGTCACTTCCTTATCGACTGCATGTATTATCAACATTTTATAGTATAATTACAGAGGAGCATCTTAATGTGCCCTCATCCTTAAGGCTGCACCTGAACTGACTGCCATGTCTGTCGTGGCCGTTTAATGTCCGTCGTTTTCCCCATGCTGACGGGCATCCTGTTGTTCTGAAAACCCCTACGTAGGTCTGCCTTTTGCGAGCCCACGCAGGGGAGCAGCTGCTCCTGGGGGTGGCGAAGAGGTCCATGCCCTACAAAGACGTCCTGCTGCTGGGTAATCGCCCCCGTCAACAGTCGATCGGGGTTCCGAGGCGATGCCCGCTGACCAGAGATCGATGCTTGAGTTGCGGCCGCGTGCTTGGCCCGTGGTAATTTTTGGCACACCGCACCCTCAGGTACCGACCACGTCATCCGGCGTGATTGCCACGAGCCCGAAATCAGCCGGGTGGCCAATCGCGTGCTGGACGAACTGGTCGCGCCCTTCCAGGACATCCAGGTGGACGACAATGAGTACGCCGCCCTTAAGGCTATCGTTTTCTTTGACCCGGGTAAGGCTTGGTCGCGTCAAACAAAGGGCACCAATAAAAGGTGTGTGAGGAGGAACCTTTACGGGGGTTAATCGTTAACGCCAGAGAGCGATAACAGCACAGCAAAGAGCTACAAAGTGCTACAAATGTTTTATCAACAAAGTACAGTGTTTTGTATCTGTTTTTTGAAAAGATACACACACGTGTTTGGTTAGATATAGAACTCAGATTCCTTTGACTATTTTACTTTTATATATTATCTTACAAATGTACAGGTTTTGTCTGATTTATGACCTTAGAAATGCACGTTCATGCTTGTAATATTTATTTGTATATTGGTCGGGGCGAGGGGGGGCACAGTGGTTGCTTCACATCTCTGGGACCAAAAAAGAAATTGAATTGGGATTTGAGTCTCTGCCATGGCTCTATGTGTGTGGAATTTGTAGGTTCTCCCCATGATGTTGTGGGGTTTGTTGCGGGTGCTCCGGTTCCCCCCCCCACAGTCCAAAAAATGCTGAGGCTGATTGGAGTTACCAAATTACCCATAGGGGTGAGTGACCGGTGTGTGAGTGACCGGTGTGTGAGTGACCGGCATGTGAGTGACCGGTGTGTGAGTGAATGATCTGTGAGCGACCAGGGTGTGAGTGAATGGTGTGTGAGTGACCGGCGTGTGTGTGAATGGTGTGTGAGTGACCGGTGTGTGAGTGAATGATGTGTGAGTGAATGGTGTGTGAGTGACTGGTGTGTGAGTGACCGGTGTGTGAGTGAATGGTGTGTGAGTGACTGGTGTGTGAGTGACCGGTGTGTGAGTGAATGGTGTGTGAGTGACTGGTGTGTGAGTGACCGGTGTGTGAGTGAATGGTGTGTGAGTGACTGGTGTGTGAGTGACCGGTGTGTGAGTGAATGGTGTGTGAGTGACTGGTG
>JABFEB020000119.1:58065-70383 GCA_019775895.2 Stomatorhinus ivindoensis
GAGTGACCGGCATGTGAGTGAATGCTGTGTGAGTGAATGCTGTGTGAGTGAATGCTGTGTGAGTGACCGGCGTGTGAGTGACCGGCATGTGAGTGAATGCTGTGTGAGTGAATGCTGTGTGAGTGAATGCTGTGTGAGTGACCGGCGTGTGACTGTGCCCTGCACTGGAATGGCACCCTATCCTGGGTTGTTCCCCACATTGCACCCCCACTACCCTGAATAGGACAAGCGGGTACTGAAGATGGATAGATGACACCATAGACTTTAAGGGTACGTGTGTGACGTCTCTGCTCTGTCCCTGTCCCAGACGCTAAGAGCTTGAGCAACTCATCAAAGATCAAGGCCCTGCGCTGCCAGGTGCAGATGAGCCTGGAGGACTACATCAACGACCGGCAGTACGACTCGCGCGGGCGCTTCGGAGAGCTGCTCCTGCTGCTGCCCACCCTGCAGAGCATCACCTGGCAGATGATCGAGCAGCTGCAGTTCGTCAAGCTCTTCGGCTTGGCCAAGATAGACAACCTGCTGCAGGAGATGCTGCTGGGCGGTAGGGCGGGCCGGGAACACCCACCAGGTTGACGTTTGGCAAACTCAGTATTTTTTTTTATTGGCCAACCAAGTGAAAGTTTTAATTGGCCAACAGAAAATCTTTATGTTAGCTTTCATTCACTGTACTTCTGCAGATTACCTTTTCCGAATCATTAAACTAGTGAAAAGTATAGCTAACCTGGAATGCCACGTATAGTATAAACATCTTGTGGCTGTTTGTAATCGGTGCAGTCGACAGAAGCGTAGGATGTGCAGGAAAGGCGATATTTTTTTCATGGCGGTCATCGAGGGGTACGAATGGGTCTGACAACACCAGCCAGGCAAAAATAAAATGCATTATTTATATCCGCCATGGCGAATGAGGAACAGGTGGAATTAGAGCACGAGGGAGCTCAGTGAGAGGGTGTCCGGCCTTCCCTGGGTATGCGCTTGTCCTCTCTGTTTATCATTGACTCTGCGTGACTCTTCAGCTGCATCAGCTTTTATAGCTTCCTTATTACCGAGAGCCACAAGTTGTACTTTGATGGAGTCCGAGCGCCGCATGACTGAGTGCCTGTCCTCCCCCAGGTCTGGCCACGGAGCCCCCCCACCTGCCTCACTCCGGTCACCCGCAGCTGGCTCCGGACCCCCTGACTGGCCACACTGTCCTTATCAGCTCGCTGCCAGCCCCTGTGCACGTCGAGCAGATCTGTAAGAAGCTGGGCTAGGGCACTGGGGAGATGTTACCGTAGCGATTGATTCCCTTTCTCTGAAAAGACTAAGCTGAGCGTCTCCCTTTGCTCCAGCCGCCCCGGAGACACCTGTGCCGTCGCCGCTGCAGGGACCGGCCGCTGAGATGTACAAGGTCACTGCCAGTCTCTCCCCCATGCTGCCTCTACAGGCTGTGCCAGATCGAGGTTCTCCCAACAACGCCCTCTAGTGGCCATTGTTGGGGTTGCAGCAAACTCAACATAACGGCGAATCGGGGATTTTGTGCAGCACATCACTGCACTAGTCTTAAAAATACATGAGGTATAAAGAGGTGGAAAGTTCAGATGCCAAAAGTACAAATCCAGCCAACCAGTTGAATACACTATGATTGGACTCTATGTTCAGCTGGTTGGTTGAAACAAAATCTTGGTTTGGACTTGTACTTTCTGGACCTGAAGTTTCCACCTCTGGAGGTGTACTCAGCATAAAGCTCCTTTATTCTGTATATGTAAGCAGACTGTGAAATATATAAAGAATGTGTATTAATTAATACTTAATAGTGTGTATCAATTACAATTAATATCACTGGTGCACAAATGCTTCATTCAGTTTTTATAATTGTTGGAAAACCCTATGATTCGTTTATAGGTAGTTTATAGGTAGTCTGCATTTGGTTTTCCTTTTTGAAAGTAACAAAATATTAATAATAAAATAGATTTCCACAATGTAGTTAGTTATTTACATATTTACTTGAAAGTAATCAGTTTGAGTATATAATTCTAATAAATTGTATGTCATTCTCTGTAAGTTATAACAATGAAGTTTGACCTTAAAAAGGCTTTTAACAAGAAAGTGCTTGGCATTTTTAATTAGAGTCTAAACCAGTATTTAAATGTAACTGGTCTAATAGCATCTTGAAGTATTTTTACATGCATTGGGGCCTGCATGTGTCAGGGCCTGAATGCATTGGGGCCTGCTTGTATCAGGGCCTGCATGTATCGGGGCCTGTATAAATTGGGGCCTGCTTGTATTTGGGCCTTCATGTATTGGGACTTGTATGCATTGGGGCCTGCATATTTCAGGGCCTGTATGCATTGGGGCCTGCATGTATCGGGGCCTGTATGCATTGGGGCCTGAATGTATCAGGGCCTTATGCATTGGGGGCTCCATGTATCGGGGCCTGTATGCATTGGGGCCTGCTTGTATTTGGGCCTGTATGCATTGGGGCCTGCATGTATCGGGGACTGTATGCATTGGGACCTGCGTGTATTGGGGCCTTATGCATTGCGGCCTGCATGCATTGAGGCCCGTAAGCATTGAAGCTTATATGCATTGGGAGCTTCATGGCTCGGGGCCTGTATGCATCAGGTCCTGTATACATTGAGACCTGTATGTATTTGGTCCTGTGTGCATTGGGTCCTGTATGCATTGTGGCCTGTAGGCATTGCGAGCTGCATGCATTGTGGCCTGTAGGCATTGCGGGCTGCATGCATCGGGGCCTGTCTGTGGGCTCCCCGTTCTGGGGACTGTGGCTTGCCACTCTGTGCTACATGGGTTTCCTGACTACGCTGTCAGGCCACAGTTTGACATCTGCAGCTTCTGCATGGACGCAAACAGCAGAAGCAACATGCCAGACATTCCTAGAACTCCGGATTTTAAGGAAACCAGATGCGGGCTCTCGAAGCCGGTGGCTGGCTTGAAAAGAGCATTACTGACAGAGGCATTTGCTGTTTTACTGCTCTGTGTCTCTGTCTGTGTTTGTCATTGCTATTCCATTATACCACCCAGCGGCCCTGTGTCCCCAGCCTGAATGTTTGATATGCACATTCATTTGAAGAAAGGAATTTATGGACAAAGGGGGCGAAACTGGAGGCCTTAGGGCGCCTGGATGAGGCTGTGTTGCGTTTTCAAGAAGATGGATGCACAGCCTTCTTTAACAGTGCAGGCGGAAAATACCCTTAATGTCTGTGATTTTGGCACAATGAAACTGTTAGACTTTAATTTTCATTATGAGTGATCTTCAGGTCATGGTGGCTGACAGTGCTATAAGCCAAGAACATGTCAAATATATAAACATATTATTTTATTTTGAAACATTTTCTGGTCATCATTCGTTTGCAGTACAATTAAATGCCCTGGTGCAGTACCAGCTCCAGCCACCAGGTGTCACTCAATCATTCGAACAAAGCTGCCAATTCCGGTATCATATTTTGCCATTAAAAGAATACTACATGCGGTGCCTACTTTATAGATGCTCTCGATCATACATTCATAAATTATATATATAGAGTAATGTTCTCCTTAAATAAGAAATACATCTAGCATCACAACAACTATTTCGCATTCCGTGTTTGTGTAAATATTTGATTTCATAACATTAAGCCAGCCCTTTGCTTGGAATTTCCTTCAGATAAAGAAAAGCCAGTCCCTCTCTCTGCTTAATAATGTCTTTGAGGCTGCGCGCATTTGGCAGCAGGTGACAGGCAAAGATCGCACCCTCTCTCCTGCACCTCTCCCCTGCTTTTACCCAGAATGCCTCATTGTCTTCACGAGATCAATTGAATCGCTTGAAAAGGGTGTTGTGGTCCGCTGGTCTTCCGGCAAATACCCACGAGTCCCTAAGCGAATGGAGCTGCACTCTTTTGATCAGGTGACTTTCCTTAAAGAATAAATGCTAAGGGGGAGAAATTCATCCCGGCTCATTAATACCAGTATTTCTGCGTAGGAATGTCAGCTCCGCGGTATTCCGTGAGAGCTCGCGATGCGTTACAGGCACCCGTTACTCTCGTCCGGCACAGAAATTGCTCAGAATAATCCACTTCTTGGAATGCCACACTTTTTAAAATCATCCGCTATGTACTGCAAACCCCAATTGTTTTTTCCCATTTTTTATCTGCCTTCTTGGGGGCCCACTAAATTATTTTAACGTATATTTTAATTTTTAAAAATCTTTTTGATTAGATGAGATTAATTATATTTCTTTTAGCATGCTGTGATTGTATTTTATATATGATCAAAAATACAAAAGAAATGTATATGACTATGTAACAATGGCAGACATTTAATATTTCAGATTATTAATAATAAGTATAGTAATAGCAATAATAATAGTTATAAAATTCTAGTAATATTAATAATAGTGATAGTAATACTATTATTGCTATTTGTATAACAGCAGCAACTAAACTAAAAGATATTTGAACCCGTTTTTCAAAGATTTTAATTTAGGGTTTGTTCTTTAAACACAATATGTTTGCATTTGGTACATAAAGATACCTTTAATGTGTATAAGCACAAGTGTCTGTCACCGTACTGAGTTCGCGATGTACCACGGCCTGATGGAGTGATCGGCTCAGGGGTGGGGGTGGAGGGCAGTGATGTCATCATCCCGCGTCAGTGGTGAAGCTCTTACTTCACACGTCGCTCCTCTAAATAAACCTAAATGCGCCATAATGTCCAGGATTACACTTCCCAGCTACCTAATTTAGCTAACGCTTCTGTTATTACTATTTCCAGCAGTCGCTATTATATGTCACCGACAAAATGAAACTTCCGTGCCTTTGATATCCTTATTTTTCTCTGTACTCCATTTAATGTAATCTTGCAGCGAGCAGGGGGATGTGATTTTATCAAGCATGAGTCTATAATTTTCATGGATAGTTTTCACTACAAACTGTCGTTGTTACCAGACAGGAGGCCTGGTAACACATATTTCTGCACCTGTTGTTTTACGTGGGCTGCAGCACCCAGAAAGCCTCCCGGCCTGAATTTGCAGACTGCGAGTTGTCCTCTCCCCTACCCCCCGACTACTTCAGGGTAGGGTCCCAGGGTGCCCTCTCGCCAGGCAGCGATGTTTAATATGGATACGTCTCCCGAATCGTCAGCCAACATTTGCGATCTTCATTTGGTCTTGTGGCGACGCGACACACTCCCTTGACCTTTACGGGAAGGCCCTCTGTGTGTCTTGGGCTAACACGGGCTTCGGCCAGCTCGACAGCTCCTTGATGTGCGATCAAAGGACCTTGCGGCAATGGGAGGGGCCCGGCTTCCAGCCGAAGATCTTGAACCAGAACCACCACCGTAAGGCAGAACTGGGGACCCTGGGTACGCAAAGGAATGCAATAATATGTTTGTTGCTTTTTTAGATTCCGCTTCTGATTACTACAATACCAGTAAAATAAAAATTCACTGAACAATTAAAAAAACATACAAAAACTTGAAAAGCTATAACTTTAGCATCTAGTTCACAATGAAAACAATGCTGGTGGTTTAGCCAAGATGATACTACTTCAAAACAAAGGGTGGGGTGCACAGCCTCCAACGGCCACTCGTGGCATAGAGGCACATGCCCGCTTCGGCATGGAATTCCCAACGAGCACCGAGAGCCGCGAGCTTCCATCCATTACCGCCGGCGTGGGGAATGGAGGCCGCCCGGCGGGATTACTATAAACCCTGATGGCAGTCGGCCGCTCGCTGATCAGAAATTCATATCCCGGGATGAGAGATTGCATTCTGCCCCCGTGACAGGCGAGATTGCTGTCAGTGGGGATGGGGTAGGTAGGCAGTGTCGGGGGGGGGGGGAGGTTGAAATTAGCATTCTGCGGCGGGGAGCCACACCGTCCGGCATGCCGTCGGAAATGAAAGCGGGCCGTCAGGATCTCGGTGAAGAGAATGGAAATTGCGAAGCCACGCCGATAAAGAGGAGGAAGGACATGGCTCTGCAAGAAAGAATGCGGGAAAAGGGAGACGAAAAAAGCCGACTGTGTCAAATTCTGCACCCAGCATGTAAACCGAGCGCCTGCTTTCCGATGCCTTCCTGCGTGTGCAGATGTTCCCGCTTTCCAGGTTAGCCTGCACGGCAGTAATGACTCCCAGATGTCCCGCTGCAATCCGAGGCGTCATCTGAAAGCCAGAAATTAAGGAAGGTCGTCAGGGTGTCTGGTAGGCAGGTGGGTTTCAGTGCAGAGTGGATTATTGTAGGGGTGCAGCATGGAGCTCAGTGGCGGTCTGCAATGTCGGAGTGTGCAGGGACACAGTGGTGCATCTCCGCGCTGTGTGGAATATCGCCTCTCCCTGTCTGCTGAGATGAAGGAACCCAAGCCCCACTGAACACACATATATACACAGGTACACACAGACCTGTAGTCATATCTTTGTGGGGACTCTCCATTCATTTCTATAGGAAAAACCCTAATCCCTGCATGACGACCTTAACCCCAACCCTAACCTTAACCATACGTAACCAAACGAAATACGATGTTTAATTATTTTTTATTGCAGTCACAGATTTTTATTAAATTGAATTTCCCCATTCAGTCCCCATTGTGAGAACTGAAAAAATGTTCTCACAATGTCAAAATAACAAAATAAGGTTTTGACATTTTGGGGACATTTGGTCCCCACGATGAAATATATATCTGATCCACGCACATAAACACAGATATATACATACACATATGCACACTGGTACACTTACAGATACACATATATGCACACATACACAGGCATAAATACTTTTAAAATTCAATCCGCTGACTGTCAAATCATTGACGTCTTTTGAAAAAGCCCTGCTTTTTCTTCACATTTTTCTGATTGAGGACCAGACTGTGCCCTGCTAATTGGCTGGATTTTCTGATATCACAGCAGCCGAGCACCCTTAAGATACACATCTGTTATTCGTTCACTGCCCGTATTTTGATGCTCATTCCCTGTGTCAGTAGCGCACATGAGGTGTTATTCTGTTTGGTATCTGCATTGTAAGTTTCCCGAAGCTCACATGTCATTCTCCCTCTTGAAAAGAAACGCAAGATTACCTCACCGCAGCGCCTGACAGCACGCGAACTGATTTATATCAGAACGGACAAAGGATATAACGATCATAAAAGATGCCGCGTGAAGACAGGGGTATTAGCTTGCTAATGCTCTCTCGGAACTGTTCTGCGCTTCACAGCATTGGGGGGGGGGATCATTTTATACACTGGGACGCACTTCCTTCGCTTGGTTGCTGACGTCCTTTTTCATTCTACTTGTCACGTCGTGAACTTGATTTTACTGCTGAATTTTAGATTCGCATTTCTGCTCTATCTGCCCCTACCACCCACACACAAATAGTAAACTTACAATTGTTTCGTTTTTGATTAGCAGTGGCAAATATAATCTCATCGATGTCTAACGAGATATTGAAAATAGCTGTAAATATTGCAGGGCAGAGCAAGACCGCAGCCCAAACGCGTGAGAGTTGTGTTCAGCAGAAACGCGTCTCGAATAGTTATATAGAGGAGCCGACGACCAGGTTCTTTACATTATATTTCTCATTGGGGTATGAGTGTATCACCATATTAACGTTTAACAATGTATTTAGGATCCCTGCAATAGTGATTTCATAAAAGTTTTTGAACGAATAAAATAAATCACATTATACGATGCAGACCTTTATACAGACCCATTGTTTCAACATAAATGTAAAAATATATTATGATCTTTCTTTTTCCATTTTTAAGACTAAATCTGTTCATTAGAGCAATTCGATTTGATATATTTCTTATCGCTCTTCAACGATTTTTTTTTCAAATCCGTAAATTTTTAAGGTCTGAGTACCATTTAAAGACAAAGATGCATAAAGAGAATGTCATTTCTTCCTGCTACCGCCAGTTGTCACTGTTTCCTCATCCATGATGTCATGTCAGCGTCTTAATTTTCCTCAATCAGAAAAAAAAATCAATAGCGATCAAAAATGTATCCTGTATGGTGTCCTCAAAATTAATTTGTGACAGCACTGTACAGTGGAACAAAAGTCACTTTGAAAGCCGCTTACTCTGTGGTCTTTTGAAAAATCTCACTCTTGAGGAAATCTGCTTATTGATTTATAAATGCACAAAATATTAAGTCACAAAGTACTTAAAATTTTCCAGAATAAAGCGAAACACTTATAAGGCTTGTGGTTAGGACTGTGAAGTAAGCTCAAGAGATGCTTACAGTCACTCTTCAGTTTCAGCCTGAATCACTGGTCCCATTTGTTTTTTTTTTTTTGTTTTTTTTTGTTTTTTGTGGTCTCATCCATTTTTTTTTATTTTGCAGATTTCATACTGACTGGCCAAACACCTACATCAGCATGCAACATTCTTAATATCCAGAATAATTTCCCTTTAATCTGATCTGAAACATGTAATATTATTTCAGTGATAGCACACAATGACCTTGCACTTACATGACATCAGCTTAGTTTCTGAGACATAAAATCTCACAATATGTTTCATTCTTGCTACAGACAATAATCTGCAAGGAAAGGAGTCTGCCTCAGTGTCTGTTTGTGAATAATTAAACAGATCAATCTATTTTAATGAATTTCCCAGAACCAACTATTTTTTTCCATTTTGTTTTAATAAATGTGTATCTGTTCACTGGTTATGTAATCTTGCATTGAGTTAAAAAAAGAAAAGAAATTTAGATTCCGCTTACAATCATGACAAGTGAATCCTTGACACGTAACAAAGATAGTGACCATTACAGAATCAAACTTAAAACCTTCTGGAGAGCTGCAGGCTGCATCTGAGACACTGAAAATGACCCAGTGATGTTGCAAATAAAGTAAAATGCGACAGGACGTTTTAGCTGCAGGATATGCACTGCCTGAGTGCGCAAAGACAATTGGAGCTGAGGGCTGCTTTGCCACAGACTTAATCTTAAATTAGTAACACATGCGGCACGCAGCCGAGCTGCAGGTATTGATTTTGTGATTTCAGCAAATTAAGAACAAGACAGAAAAGCTATAAAACCTTTCAGTGATTGTCACTGGTACTTTTCTGTGATTCTAGCAGTGACTTTTAAATAGACCGTGGCCTTGTTAAGACTGCCCGTCGCCTTTAAAACAACATTGTCCCTAATTATGAAGATAAACCAACGGCAGGCGCGCTCCTGTTCCTGCGCGTGGTTGTGCACTGCGCTGTTCCTCATGGCATGGGCCCAGTGCAGTGTCCTTACCAAAAAAATAAAGAAAAACACTGGCAGCTGATGGATTCCCAAAATCACAGGATACTTAAAAATGGCCTCTTGAAGAACTTTTTTATTTATCGTGGGATGCTGGTGGACACCACACACGGCGCGTCTCTTTTTTCCTGCCCGTTTTGGTGGACCGTTTATCACCGGGGGTGTCAGAAATTGGCAGTGCGGCCCCAAATCAGTGGGATCGCAGTAGGCTAATGCATCGATCGCCCCTTGGAAGTTCCGGCTGCTAATTGCAGGGTAATTAACACGGCGCGGCAATTAGGCGGGCCCCGGGGGGCTGTCGAGGCCTTAACGCGCTACATTAGCGCCGGCTGAGCTGGAAGGGCCCCCTCTCACTGGCAGGATGGTGAGACAGATGGCTGCTCTGCGGCTGCAGAAACTGTTTTGCCTGGCTGAAGTTTGAAGGGTGCCGGGGGACCTGTCTTTCTGAATTAGCGTCATTGATTAAGTGCTAATTCACTGTAATCACCCGCGACACTACACACAGAGGGGGGGCGGCGGGGCCGTTGGGGGGCGTCGGGGCCTCCTCTTTCGATAGCGCTTCCACGCCGTGCCTTGTGTTACCGAACGACAGCTGGCTGAAACGTACCCAAGCAGCGAGCACTCATGCTTTAAATAACGTGAGCCAATCTGACCCAGCTGACTGCATCAAATACAAATAAATAAAACATTTGTATCTTAAGGTCCATGTGATTATTTTTTTATATTTGCGTCCATATTTGCACTCTTTTAGAGGCCGGTTATAACTGAACGCATTAAGGAGCGAATGTCTGCTTGCGGTTCCTATTTCTGATTTCCCCAGCGAGGGCACTTGTCGATAGATTTACGGACTACGGCAGCCCGTGTGGTAGAGTGACATCGATCCGATAGCTGGCCGACTAGCTTACGCCATATCCCGAGCCTCAACACCTTGGGCTAATCGACCTGACGGCGCTCGCACCTGACCTACAAAACCCAACAGCTTCCTCGAGAGGACCTGATCAACGAAGGCACTGGCTAGGGGCGGGGGGGGGGAGTCCCGTCCCGTCCTGATGGCCAAGGCTCCAGAGAAGAAGAAGAAGAAGAAGGGCTTCAACACGGAAGCTAATAAAATGCCTTAAAGGGAATTTCATGTAAACCAAGCAGAGAAGCTGTGAGGAGGAAGCTGATCACTAAGACGATGAATAAACAAACGTATGAGCTCTGACCCAGCCTCACCTTTCTGAACACTGTACGCTGCACACACACATTCAGGCTGCTTACAGACTGAACACCTCACCACCTACAGCCAAGGTGACTGTCAGCCTGCTGCAGTGTAACTGAACAAGCCATTGCAGAGCTTTTGTGAAGCTTTGCTAATAGACAATGTTTATGTCACAATTACCTGATTGTAGGTATGCTGATATAATTATATAGATGAATGGATGGATGGATGGATGGATAGATGGATGATTGGATAGATAGATACTTAGGAATAGATAGATCTGATAGGAAATTGATAGGAAATTTAGGCATCCAGTAGCTTACACATATAAAAGACTACTATGCAAAAGCAGCACAGGAAGAATAGAGAATAATAAGACTGACCAAATTATCAATAGTAACAATAATTATGGATTATGAAGCTGTTACATTGTAGCCTCAAAGCGGTCCCCCTTTAACTCAAGCACCTACAGAATCCCGCAGGCCGACTACATAGCTGTCTTGGGCAGAGAAAGCGGTCATGTGACCAGAGCGCTGGCAACTTCACACTGAAGCAGACGAGGCTTGGGAGATGTGCACAGACGGTGCCATGCGGGTGTGGCCCGCGCTCTTCACCGCCACACATAGGTGCTGAGCACATTTATCTTTGTTTACTTTCTCCTGGAAATCCGTGCAGATGCTTAATGCTCAGAAGACAAAGGAATGGGGGTTCCGGCACATGTCCGGGATGATCCAGGGAAAACCACCCCCCACCCACCAGCCAGGTTGCTTTATCCGGCTGCCCCGCCCCTGTCTTTCGGTCGTGGTGTGACCTGGCAACACCAGCAGCATGCTGAGGTCATTATGTCTGCAGAGATATGCATTGTGGCGGCAATTCGGCCATAGTGCCCTCAAAACGTGGATTCAGCACACCGTCTTTCGGGGGGGGCTGGGGAGGGTTGGGCTGGTGGGGGAGGGGGGTCGTCACACAGGGACAGCCAGGAATTTCAGGAATTACCACCATTATTATGTGACTGGTTAGCTTTAGGAAATCTGCCCAGAAGCTTTTCCCCAAACCCTTGCACTCCGTAATCAATAACCTTAAGTTACCATACTTGCATGTCCTTAAAAAAGAATGACAGTCTTTTATTGGAATTTGATGAAATGGACAGAGATTCAGCTAAAGAAATGAAATGCTGTGTTCCAACTTCATTCCTATGTTGAAGGGTATATATAGAGTTTTGAGGTTTGTAAAGTAATGAATATCTATATGTATTCGGCCAACGTTAACGTGACCAACAGCTGCGTATGTAAAATGTCAGGAAGAAGCTGTTACCTTTCTGGCTCCCTTTGTTACATCGGTGGGCAAATTTAAAGGAATTTCACACAGGTGCCCAGAAATGGCGAAGCTGACTCACGGCCCAGCGGA
Source organism: Stomatorhinus ivindoensis (assembly GCA_019775895.2). Classification (NCBI taxonomy): domain Eukaryota; kingdom Metazoa; phylum Chordata; class Actinopteri; order Osteoglossiformes; family Mormyridae; genus Stomatorhinus; species Stomatorhinus ivindoensis. Next base: position 69,896 of record JABFEB020000119.1, read on the forward strand.
AATCAAAGACGGCACAGCCCGCACGTTCCCCATCCACACACTCGCTCGCTCCTCTCGCCAGAGCTCCAGAGTTCACTCTGCTCTGTATTTCTGTATAATTTACAGTTCGCTCTCTCGCCGCCAAGTGAAGGACGATAATTCTCAGGTGGGCGTGGGGCAGTATATAACTCTTCCAACACCTTCTTATAAACCACAGTTCAAATATGACTGGCCGTGGCCTGTGTCTGTCCCACCCTGCCCCCTTAGGCTGTTCCTACACCCCTCCTCAAAGAAAAAGCTCACAGATGAAAAGTTTTTTTGAACTGCCTTCGAAATAAGATTTTTACTTGTGTTTTTTGTTTACTGTTTCCATGGTAATCAAGGGCTTGAGTCCAAACAAGACGTGTCTTTTGTCCTTTCCTATGTGCCTGCTAGGGGTGGGCGATATACCGGTAGACACGACTAACCGGTAGAAATTTGTCAACCGGTAGAGATTTTGGTCTATCGTC
>JABFEB020000119.1:88209-100007 GCA_019775895.2 Stomatorhinus ivindoensis
TTGTAGCTACCTCACTGTGCGCCATCCTGGCTGTGCTCTGTGCCGTACCCCACCTTGTAGCTACCTCACTGTGCGCCGTCCTGCCTGTGCTCTGTGCCGTACACCACCTTATTGAAATTTCAGCTATAGTTCATGCAAAAGCTAAAATACCCACTGAATTTGTTTTAACAATTTCACTGATTATATTGTACAGTGCTTAATACCCTAGATTATCATCAGCACCTCTAATAAAGGTTTTAGGGCCATAAGACTCTTTAATGTTTTCATTGATCGTCTTTTTGTTATTGACATGATTATCTATGCAGCAGTAGCTGGGATTTACCTTCATTTAAGGAGCTGACAGAAAGGCTTGGGGCATTTGCTTAATTCTGTGTCAATGTTGCAAACTTATTAGTTTTATGATAAAAGTCCATTGACTAGCACTGTTTAATAGATTTGCATGTATCACCTGCATAGATATTTTCATTTTACAAATTTTTTTTGCAATTGTAGTCATTGGCTTCGAAAGGGACACCAGACACAAATGTTTGGTGTTATATGTTATTCCAATTGTTTCTAATGCGTTAAATATTTTGTAAACAAAAGAATAAAGTAATGATTTTGTTATGAAACCAATACATTTACTGAATTAAGCAAGCATCCCAAGACTTTCAGTGAGCGCTGTCTGTCTCATGCGTGTCTGTATGAGAGCCTGTGATCGCCTTCGTCCCCGAGCCTCCACGGTCGAATGTGCTGTTAATACCTCATCTCTGAGCTCAGCGCTTCTTGTTTGTATGCAGCAGTACGTTCACATTTTCACATTTTGCTGGGTGCTTTCCAGGAGCCACAACCTCTAGCTCGGGCTGATACTTCACCAGACTGGCTTCAAATTAGCTAAACTCTGACCTTGGTGCTGTGGCGACTCACCACATTACATCTATCTGCTGATTGGCTCAGAGGAATCCTGCAAAGGTCATGAGACTGAGGCCGCATGGTGATTGGCTTAGAGGAAGCCTGCAAAGGTCACCAGACTGAAGCCGCATAATCCTTCGATTTTACAGCTTTCAGACATGATAAATATCTCTCACTGTAGACATTTCGAGACTCCATCCCTCTTATTGTCCTCATGGTGGGATATTTTCCAAGGAGCTGTTAAAAAATTAAACACCAAAACATTTACCACTGCAATTATTATAAATTGTATTGTCTGGTTTTTATGCTGCTGTCAACTGAGAAAAGAAGCTACAGTCTTTGGTTTATTTTTTTATTTGTATCTTATTTTCTGGCTATTTCTTTATACCTGCTTTTCCTACACAGTTGTGTGGGGTCCAGTGCCTATCCTGCAGAAAGGCGCCATTGCCGGGACGCACACACACACACACACACGCAGGCACGCATGCACACACAGACACGCACAAACACACGCCATTCATACATACACGTACATACACACTATTCACACACACGTGCCATTCACATACACACACGCATACACACACACACCAGTCACACACACGCATACATGTACATACACACTATTCACACACTCGTGCCATTCACACATGCATTCACACCTACAGACATTCTAGTATCTCCAAATTCCTTGAGGTTTAAATTGAACCAGAATAATCTTCTACTGCATTTTAACACCTATCGAATAAAAATCACAGTGATTAGTAACATCCTGCATTATCCTAGAGATGATTGTTCAGGAATATATACCAACAGGTCAAATACTAAAGCCAACCCTGGTCGATAATGACACAGATGGCGGAAAGGCGCCATTGATCAACATTGTGTTGACTCTGCTCTTAATTTGGATCTTTCACAGCTCTACTGACTTCTTGTCTAAATGGTGCGTCTCACATGAGAGTTTCTTTGTGCAAAATGTGGTGGTTTATTGAGCAATTGCTCAATAAAAGTGTAATTCTTCACCCACTAGTGCTGCTGAAAATGCATATTATTCTGTTTACTGCTTATTTACGGGTCGTGCTCCTCTAGTGATTCGTGCATTGAGAGCCTTTGATGAATTTGTAGAACGCCTTATTGTTTGATAACACATGCATGCATATACAGATGCGTAATGCAATTAATTGTGCAAGGAGTATAAGAAAATGCAATGTTACAGAGTGTTTTACATGGCACAGTCTCTGATTCTTCTCATTTATAGAAAAAACGTTAATCTGAAAAACTTAATTATGTTGGTTTAAGAAAATACACAGAATAATATTACAAAACCATTTCTGCATATTAATGCATATTAATTCTGTTGATAATCCTGACACTTTGCAGTATGGCCACTAGGTGGCCTATTCTCATACACCATAACCGATCAAATAATCGTTCACATATAATCATTCATTGATAAACAGAAAAGCATCTTTTCAGGAGTGTGCATATTCACAGACATTAGGCAACAGTAACGGAGTTAGCAAACACCTGTCAGCTAGAAAAAGGTGCCCAGAATTGCAGGCTTACCACCCGGGAGAGCACTGCACGCGCCGCAGGTCCAGCTCACACACAAGTCTGCCTCCATCCAAACTCTAAGTGGTGTGATATTATTGTTAATATGGTCAAACTGTGATTATTAAAGGCACGGTGCACGGAACAGAGGTGCAAATTAACTCTCGTCCGAGTCGTTTGGACCTTCGACACCTTCAAAATTATCTGTCAGGTTTCTGTCACTGTGCTGAAGGAGGGTGTAGGATCTGACCTGGGCATTGAGATAATGCCAAACTGCACTTTAAGTCTTTAGGTTCCCGATATCCTGGGCTGGCAGAGACTTATGAAACCGATGCCGTACGCCGTTCTCTGATATGTCAATATTTATGTGGCCTCATAAGTGGCAGATATGTTACCCTTGGAAGGTCTGTAGTCCTCATCTGGGCTGGGACACTGCAAAGCCACTGGTTAAGTCCTCCAGTGAGCAGCCATTCACTGCGTTTTCATCTTCACATCCTTCATTCTCAGTAGCAGCATTTCAGTCATTTGCCTCAATGCAGTCAGAACCTTCAGGTTTCTACACCATGAAGATGTACTTAGTTTTCCAGGAAAACCTCTATGGTGCCGCATGCATCTCAAAGCTCGAACAGCTAATTAAATCAATAAATCACAGCTTAAAAAATTCTCTTTTCAGCTTAAATGCTTTTCAATATAAAAGTGGCCATTTCATAGCTTACTATAGTACTGAGGAATTCAGTTATTTTCCTCTAGCCATTTAGCTATATATATATATATATATATATGCACAATTCACTTCTGAATCATTTATTTAACTTTATGAATGGCTCTTTCAGTGCAGGAAGGAATAGATTTCAATAGGGTTTCATTGCGTGAACTCATTTTCTTTATTGAACCCATTAAGTGCATAATTGAATCTGGATTAAGTTTGCAAACAGAGACAGTGATTCAATTTACATCAAATGCATTGAGTGGCAAGGTAATAAGGACATACGAGATATGCTGCTGCATTATCTTCTGATGGCATCATCAGATGCAGGGACAAAAGAGGGACTGGAGCAGGGGGGGGGGGGGTATGATAATTAATACGACGTGCTGGAAATTCCTTGCAGCTAATGCCATAAAATACAGGTGTTGTTAATTTATTGGTTCCATAGTACCTACTTAGTCACCTACTTAGTGCCAAATATAACAAGACAATTTTGCAATAGCAGTTAATCTCAAAAACAAAACAATTTCCACTATTACTGGCAAATTTAATGGTTATTGGTGAATTTAGCAAACCCCCACTGGGAGCCTCTAGTCAATGAGCCCGTCAGAGTTGAACTCGTCCTGTTGTCTCTACCTCAGTCGATAACTACCTCGGTCACCCTCGCCTGCCAAAGTTATGCGTATCACCCGTGGCAACGTGATGACCCTGCCCATCCATAGAACAATCAGTGGAACATGAAGATCCTTTCATAGAGGCAGCCCTTCTGTGCCAGTCTCTCCACACCACTCAGAGTTCATGTTGCCTCTGCGGAAATAGAAGGCTTGATACCACTCCGCATCGGGGCTCAGACCTCTGTAATTCTGTGCTCTGCCGTCCTTCAGCTCTCCAAACTACAAGTATGGACAGAGTAACCCTTCTCAGATCCTTCAAAAGGCCTCTAACCTCCCACTGTTGACTGTTTATTGAGTGTTTGTGTATTGTGCTTCAACATAAGTCCGCAGCATGGCCACCCGGACCGAGAAGGTACAGTCCCTAAAATCAAATACTGAGACAATGAAATAATCTTCCAACTGTTTCTCTGGTACCGGTTCACCGATTATAAATAGAAAGTGCTGAATACAATGAACCTGGGCCATTAACGTGGGCTTGTGTGAATTCATTATTCGAAATCATATCTTGGTCATAGGTTAGTATTCAGAATGGGACTGTGAATTTGATGTCTACCATGCCACTGGCTGCACATAATCACAGGCACGCATTACAAACGATAACAGCAGTAACGGTTGCCCTCAGAGGAGATCAGTTTACCATTTAGCATCTTTATGACGTATACAAGCATTTGTCTTTATTAGGGTGCAAGCGCAGAAACAAAGCGATATATATAAACTATGAACAATCAGACTCAAAATCAATAGAACCATTCCTATGAACTTTGGACACTGTGCCATTTTTAAATGTTACCATATTGATTCTTCTGATGTGGCTTAAAACCGGTCAGTCCCTTGGGTAGATCAGGCTCCAGTTCTGGTGAAAAGTAATTAATGGGCTCTGGATGCTTTGCATAATGGCGGAACCCAATGCCAGTGGTACATGTGTGGAATCGACGTCAAATGGCAAAGTTTCACGCCAGTGGGCAGAGGTCGCAGCCTGGGGTGCCATCGGTGTTAGAGTGGGAGGCCAGATCCAGGCAGCATGTGTGAGTCTGTTCCCGCTATCGCGAGTATGTGAGTCCGATACAGAGTCTGAGACCAGCTCGTACAAGCCTCGACTCGAGTACTGAGGACTACATCTGTGTCTGAATTCAGAGGCTGCATCCTTCGAAGACGTCAACTTTGAGGGTCAAACAGAAATCCTTGTCAAATGGGACGGTCTGGCCCATGGATGATGTCGTACTTTCATAACCAGTTTTTCCCACCCTAACCCTCGAGTCACAAAGCGCCGCTTCTATCGCCCAGCTGGAACGCGCCCACTTTCCCTCGGTGCAATGAATCTTTGGAACAATTTGGCAAAAGAAGGATGCATTTAAAGGCTGGATTTGGAGGAGCCTTCGAAACAGGGTGGTCTCGTCGCGTCGCCATGATGCGTTCGGTCTTCAAATGCAGCCTTAGAAGGATGCAGCCCCTGAATTCAGACTCCATTTATATCATTTAAGTGCCTTTGAACTCTCACTTAGACTGCTACATGCTGTGGGTGTTTGGCCTGCCTGCGCAATTCCCATCTGCCCTCCGTTTTGTCTCCAACGTCTGTCCCTTAAAGGTACGGCTGAGAATTCTGGTCCCCTGGAGTCAAACGAAACAGCAGGGCTTGATGGGCAGAGATCCCTGTTCATAATGGTCTTGGGTCCTGCCTGAGGAACATCATGACCGGAGGAACAAAATCAATAAGATTTAATGAGATCACCAGATATAGTGCATCAATCACGCCGGTAATAGCAAGGGGATTTGATATGAACTAAATTAAAATGAACTACGTGGGAGTCATAGTTAGACACAGGCCGATTACCTTATTAGCATTTTATCAGATATACAGCTGGCAAGCTGCAAAGGGAAATTTGTTAATATGTTTGCTTAACCTCGTCAGACTCTGCGATGGGGGAGCCGAAGATATGATATGCAGGGATTTATCAGTTTAAAAGTAATCAGTTTAATAATCTCTGGCATGTCGCTGGTTAACATCTCACGGGCGCTACACCTCACAGTATAAATCATTTTATTATTAAAGACGGAGCGCTGAAAAGGAGGGATTACGCATTATATTGGGGTGACTAAAGCAATTAGACATGCAAATAATAGCAGGCGGAAACACTGATTAGCGAAGTCTAAATTACGTGTATTGAATGATTAAAGTTGCCGCGAATTGCACTGCTGGACATGAGTCTATTTTTAGACATGCAGCAAATTATAGAAGGAGAGGACGGTTCTTAGGTTGGCTGAAGGCGGGGGCTGGCGCCGGGGCGGCGGAGGACGGCAGGCTACTGCTCGTCTGCTCGGGGCTCCTTTGTCCTCCGTGGCGCGGTTCGGGCTCCCCTGCGCGCCGGCGCTTTGCGAACTCCCACACAGAGAATACCTGAGCGCCCATACCGCTCAGAATGACAGCCTGTTCCGTGGTCTTTCATCCAAATTTCTCGGCTTGCTGAATTTGTCATGAGTACATATGAAACGATGGGCAGACAGCCGGCAGCGTCGCCGTCTGCTGCACACGCTCGGGTGCGGGGAGGATGGAGCCGCCGCGTTTGCAGAGAGTGCAAACAAGCAACCTTTCGCAGTTTAATTGCACCATTTCAAAGACTTCGTTAGTGAAACGTGAAAGCATCGTAAAAAGTTTAAAATGATTTTTCAAAATGCACGTATATATATATTACGGGGACCAAATGTTATGGAAAAATGCAATCAAATTAGTAGAAATGCAAAAAATGAATGGATAGTCCCCACAAACATATAATTACAAACCTGTGTGTGCGTGTCAACCACTGGTCAGTTGTCTAGTTTAGACCTTATATCAGGAGACATTTCATGGACTTAACATAGTACTTTTAACAATAACCAATTTTAGTGTTTTAGAAATGAAGTAAATGAGGGATGACTCCAGTCAATATGAAAAGTCGGAAAGCCATTTAGCAATGCCAGTTGTTAGCGTTTGTTACCAACGACAATCGATAACAGCTCATTACGTGGCATGTGCATGTCCTCCAATGGGCTGGCACCCTCACCCAAGCATCCTGCTGCACTGGTGCACCATGCATGAGCATGCCCTGCGATGGGTTGGTATCTCCACACTGGAGTCCTCCTGTGTTGATGCCCCATGCATGAGCATGCCCTGCGATGGGTTGGTATCTCCACCTGGGAGTCCTCCTGTGTTGATGCCCCATGCATGAGCATGCCCTGCGATGGGTTGGTATCTCCACCTGGGAGTCCTCCTGTTTTGATGCCCCATGCATGAGCATGCCCTGCGATGGGTTGGTATCTCCACCTAGGAGTCCTCCTGTGTTGATGCCCCATGCATGGGCATGCCCTGCGATGGGTTGGTATCTCCACCTGGAAGTCCTCCTGTGTTGATGCCCCATGCATGCTCCTGCACTATGATGGGCAAAGCAAACTTTCTGGTGAAATTTATGCCAGACTGTGTGAGGCATAGATCGTCAGAGAAAAAGGGGGCACAGGTGAAGGCAAATAAAACGATTTGGGGTTTGACTTGCAGAGATGTTAGAAACTTAGCATGTTCAAACACAAGTAGGATACAGTCAGGGCCTAAGGCTCAGTGACAAGTGGGAGATAAAAAATGAATTAAAAGTAGCGAAAGAAGAGGACATGTGCTCACAGCGAAAAAACCCGAACAGCAGTGGGTCTCGCGCTGTGCTTTGAAGGTGTCCTCTCCACTTTTCAGAAACCTGAAAGATACAGCCTCTGATATTTAACTTCGGTTACCAAGAATGTATTTCTGGATAAAAGACTCAAAACAGACAGAGGTTCACATTTAAATACCACACTGAGCATTACAAAAGGCCATGCTAGTTAGAGCTATCGGTATCATTTTAGCCCTGATATCAGTATCGTTAAGACCTACCGTCATTCAGCAGCATTTAATCATCGTCTGACTTGTGGAGCAGATGCAGTCTGAACATGGTTCAGTTCAGCTCGGACACACAATATATTAGAGTGAAAAAACACAGTATTTCTACACTCATTTACTTCTGGGCTGACTCAGGGTACAGTGATTTTACCACAGAAATGAGGCACTTATTAATGATGAATATACGTCTTTTTTTAAACATAGCCTGTGTGCATTTTTATTTGCTGAAGTCCAGCATGTTTGTTTGTTTGAGTCCGTTAGATAATAGACGATTTTGTATGTTATTCTGCATTTACACATACCAGAACCCTGTGCTGAATTACTGGCTTGGAAGACAGATGGAGGGATGGATATTATATGTTTTTATATACGTGACCTTAATTTTGCCACATATTAAAATATGTGTGTGCAAAAATGAAAAAAAACTGCTTTAGGCTAATAACAAAATGAAATTATACTTAGTCTTTGTCAAGTAAAATACCTACCTTTATACCTACCTTTTAGCAAGCAGGCCCACTCTTTTCTGTTTTTAGTAATGTTAGTCTGCTGGGGGGGGGGGGGGGGCAGTCAGGTGACCTTGGACCCCCAGAGGTTTTTTTTTATCCCCACTTGGGAGTTTTTGGTTCCTCTCCTCCGTTGTCTTCTGACTTTCTTTATTTAATTCCTTTCCTTCCTTTCCCCCCCGATTCTGTATCTCTCAGCATTTATATTTTATGTATCACAACACAACCCTATAAAGCATTTTGGGACTACTTTGTTGTGAAAGGTGCTATATGAAAAATAATTGCATTGTATGTATTGTATTGTATTATATTGTAAAATGCACAGACTGTGGCTTAACACAAATACATAATGGTGTAAATGAATTTCTTTTATTAAGTGTAAAAGTGGGTCTGATCTGACCGGCTACAGCAAACGAAAAGTGACTTCAGCTATTTTCAGACCTGAATTCATAATGTTGTTTACCCAATAGTCCATAGATTTATAGAAGCCTATCATTAACTGCAAATTATTTCACCTAATGACCCAGATCAGTGAATTTTTATCTCACAGTCCATTTGAGTGGTGCAGTAAGTCGCGTTCATTAGTCTGTGGCGTGCTCAGTGCAGTGGAGGTTTTCCCGCCGCCTGCAAATGCAAAGCAATTACAAAAAACAGTGCAGCTTTTAACGTCTCATTCATCCGGCCCGAACAAATATGAGCTGCTTTATGACACCAAGCCGGCCACTTAAATGGCAAAGGCTTGGCACAGGAAGATGATGGATGGCTAATTGAGTGGGCCCAGCCTACCATATGCGGATCCGTGACCCAGAAGCCCCTGCTCAGCTACAAGTCCCCGCCCCCTGCATTCAGGGGAACAGCCGCTAACCGTGGGAGGACAGCCTTGGTCATTAAGACCACACAAAGCTGCACAGAAGCAGATTGCTGATGTTAAATGGTTACCACAACGACGCTGAATACGCCTCTAAAGTTCACAAGTTATACATAGAATCTGACATTGAGTGACACGGTTGTGGAACTTCCATTCTGTTGTATCTGCTGCAGCCCTCAGTGTGTAAAGTCTTGCCGTTTAACACGTGAGTGTTTCATTGTGCAAAATGTTCCTCTTCCACCAGCACAATGAGAAGTGGAATATTTCAATTATAAATCATTCGATTCTAAAATATTTATATATATACTCAAGCACCAGGAAGAATGCACGCTAAAAATTGATGGAAACGTAAGATGTTTTTATAACCTTTGTTTGTAAGTGGACACATAGAAATAACAGCACAATGTCAGCATGCATTAAGGATCCATCTCTCAAATGTGAAAAATTGTTTGCTGACATTAATAGCCGTTTGCCTGCGGGAAGTTAGGCCCATGCAAAGATTGCTTAATGTATTTTAAAAGGGAAAGATAAAGGATAACTTTAGTTTGGCCTTTAATTGATTGAAACCATGTAGTGTGTGGTATATACTTATCAAAATACTAATGGATTGAAGTACAGGACTATTTTTCAGCGTATGCAGACAGTATATGCCACTGCAGTTCTTCGACTGTTTTTACATTTGTAATATATGATTTCTGCAGTCTTAATTTCCACTATGGATGCATAGTGGTGTGTTTATTTCTATATTTTTAGCATGATATAAAAGACACAAACATTTGTTGTTGCCTCTTCACAAAGCTGCAGATAATATGTGGGACAGCAATGTTTGCTGCCCTGGATTGATTTATGGATTCCTCATGAATTTATGACAAAGACTTATCAGCATTAGATTGTGCCACCAGGAAGTTTACACCTCTCTCCCTCATCTTTTAGCAAATCCCTGTGTCTCTTGCATGGATTTCTATATGCACGTCTGACTAGACGTTTGGCAGGGACAGTCACAGGAAGACATCAGCATGTATTCAGCGGGCAGAAAAACTCTTGGGGGGGGGGGCGTCCCAGTGATGTCACTTTGAATCGCAACCAGAGAGGAGCGAGAAACGCCTGAAGGCGGCAGCTCATCAATGAAAATGACCAAGCAAACGAAGACCTGTTCTTAAGAATAATGCCGCTTTAAAGATTTGTGAATTATTGAGTCATCTGGTTCAAAAAAATCTGTAGACTACGTTGTATAATTACCGGTGTTGTTATAAGCCTCAGAAGCCCAGCCTCACCTTCATTTGTGCCGTCACGATGCCAGCATTGCACCTTTCCCTTCCAGTGGCGTGTGGAAGCGCCTATTTAAAGCCCCACCACTGCAGAGGATTCAGATGCAGCCACCTGGTGTCACAAAAGAAACTTCAGTCTCTACGATTGCGACGACTGACGGTCAAAACATCAGGTGGCCTCGTGAATCACTTCCTCAAATTCCCAAAGCAACATCCGCTGTTGGCACTCAGTCTCTCTCTATTAATTAGCCACGCTGACAGAATGCTGAAACAATCGTCATGTCTTACCGGTCATGAAATATGGGCTTTGTCAAGGAATGTGGAAGTATAGGTGGCCCAGGCGTGTTTTTTACGTCGGCTTGCATTATACAGCAAAACCGTGCTGCGTCGGTAAAGCTGAAATATAACGTTTCTAGCTTATGAGATGCACAAAGTAAAGGGTATTTTTCATAGAGAGATAAGAAGTAAGTAGTGTGTTTGCAGTGCAAAAAAGCACTAAGGATGAGAGACACTGTCATCCATCAGAAAAGCGTTACCTACTGCTCCGCACTGCGATGTCTAATATGATTATCCAGGGTTAGTTCACAGAGGGCCTTAATTGAAGGGGCGAATCGAACTGGATTCCACGTCAGCCGCATGTGTATGGCAGTGCTATCCGTCGCATGGCATGATACCGCCAGTTGGCTGTCAGGTTTGAGAGGGGAGGTTAGCGCAACGTTTAGCTTGTGACCCCGACAACAGGGACGACCGTCACTTAATGAACCCTCCAGAGATACCTTCCGTTTTGGGGGTGCCCCCATCTGTTCAGCCTGATATCTGAATTAGGTCTTGTTTAGAATAACCTCTTTTGAAAGCTTGCTTCCAACTGCCTTGCTTGTCATTGGTTACTGAAAGACAACAAGCCAATTAGATGGAACTGAACCAAAGGCCATCTCTCACCGCACAGGAACGATTCAGGGGAGTTGAAGGGATTCTTTCGAGTCTTCCCCAGGCTTTCTTCTGCCTGTTTAATATTCCTGCCTTTGAATGCCGGAGCTGTCATAGGCGTCCCTCGGAACGGTGACAGGGACTCAGATACAACACGTGGCGCATTTGCTCCGCAGCGCTGGGCTTAATTTGCAGGCCGTATCTGTGACACGTCGCTCCATTCCGAAGCACGACTGCAGGATATCCGGCAACAATGCCTTTATTTCTCCTGCATTGCACATCCTGGTGTGTTTCCCTACTTTAATACAGATTTCACACACCTAGGGAAGTACAACCCTCACCCCTATACATTATTTAAGATGCATCTATTACATCTATTACTTAGAAGCTGCACTATGTACAAATGGTTGCCCTTTTTGGCAGATGATATTTCGCTACTACACTCCTCACACTGTCAGTCAAGAGGTGATTGTTTTTAGATTATATGGATATTGATCATTTTTGAATATCGA
>JABFEB020000119.1:103358-122624 GCA_019775895.2 Stomatorhinus ivindoensis
AATCACCTCAATCCTCCTTTCAAGGTGCGGGCCGGCAAGAAAGCCGAATTCGGCTGCCGTAGTTAAGATAAAGCCATTATTTTCAGACATCTGAATCCCGTAGACAGACTGTGGCTCGTCCCAGTTGCAGACACGTCTATTGTGGTTTCTGAGAGGCTTTATTAGATATGAATGTGCGGGGCAGAGGGAATCCTGGGCATAATCCAACTGCCCCCATTTTCGAAGCGCGGGGGGGCCGTGAAGGGTTGGGGACTTCCCTTTATATTAATTTTGTAATTAAACCAGTTAGTAGCTTGAGTACATGAGAGCTCACGATCCCTGTTCCTATAAGACCTGTTTGGAAATTATCTGGGCGGCTCATTCGTCATATTGAATTACAGCCCAGGGACAGTGAAGCTGGAGAGAAGCCCCTTCCACCGTGCGCTTGGAAGGAAGCGGCAAAGGGTTCGAGCTAGAGAAGGATTGGTAAACAGACCTGCTGGCTCCGGTCCCTGCATAATGAAGGCGATTAGTCATGAATAGGGGGGACCCCAAAATTGGGGTGTGACCTCGATGGGGGACGCCGCCACGTTTCTGTCACAGCGAGCTTCAGGGAAGGCCCGCAGAGAGGTATTTTAATATCCTGTAGCCTGCCGGAAACACGGCAGAGGAGAATTCTGCTTCTTTGGAGGAGGGAGACATCAATCCTTCCTGGTCAAAAATACCCCCTTCATAATGTGGGATTGAGTCCTACATTATAGGAGCATCTGGCTTGGGGAGGATGACGTGTAGGAAGGATCGCCAAGAGAAATGCCAAATAAAATTGGAATGCGCTGTTTTGATAACCCGCTGGTATTCACATTGTCCTTTTAAGCCTGATGGATGTTCCTCTATCTCCATCAGCCGGATGCTTCCAAAACCATCTTGTTTGTGCACGATAGGCATATTATGCACATGAATCATATCTATTTTCAGGTAGCATAACAAATCTAATAATGGCGTGTCTGTGTCTTTTTATTGCACTGAGACAAATTTATTGTTCGTAAGTGTTGGAACATTGGGCCAATTGGGCTATTATTGCATTACTCTGCTGCAAAGTGTTACTTCCTGTTATGGGCATAATGTATCTGAAAGATGTATAATCTGATAAAAAATATTGTTTTTTTTTTAAATTATCCCCAGAATGCATTATGGGAGGGAAAATAACATTTTTTGCATATTGTTTAAATTATTTCTTTGTATAATTTGTATACAGACTCTCCGAACTTACAAACTATCAACTTACGAACTTTCAGACATACGAACGAAGAGGACCGTAATTCCAAATTGTGTTCATTGGGCTCCCGTTTCCTGTTCGCAACATAATTTTTTTTTTCTGCGCGCCAGTTTTTTGTGCTTGCGTATATCCTTAGAAAGACGTTGAATAACGACTTACGAACATTTCAAGTTACAAATGGCTGTTCAGAACGTATCTCATTTGTAAGTAGAGAAGTGTCTGTATACATATTTGTGATGGCAAAATTATGTTGAAAGTCGGAAATCTCTAAAGTCCTACGAGACACAGAGTTATTCTGTTTAAGCCAGGGGTGTCACACTGCAATCCTGGGGGGCCGGAGCCCAGTGTAGCTTAGTTCTTTCCCTGTTCCACCACAAATGATTCAGCTCAGGTGCTGTGTGGTAATTAGCACAAGGAGTTGAATCAGGTGTGTTAAATGAGGGGAGACCAAAAATGTGCAGGGCTCCAGCCCCCCAGGACTGGAGGTTGACACCCCTGGTTTAAGCTTTGACACCATTACTCCTGCTTGAAATGACCTTAACCACTGTAGGTAGATACCTAGAAAATAAAGGAATTGGTGTTAGTGTTAAAATAATTACTTCAGAGGGGGGGTAATAATCTTGGAATCTGACTATTCAGGCAACGTGAACATAAACATAGCGTGTGCTCTTAATTTTATTTCCTTATGCAACAATTATACATTGTTTATCATGTACAAGTGGTTGAAGCCACAGAACAGCAGCATCCAAATAATCACTCACATTCTGTACTGTTGCAAAACAACATAATTCGCTCTCATAACATTGTTTCTTGTAAGTAACGTTTGAACCTAGGGATTGCAAAAAGTATATATATTTCTGCTTAGAAATTCTGGCTTGGCACGTGTTAACACGAATGCACCTTTATCACTTTGGCTCGCTGTGGTCGCACTACAATGATCACAAATGCCTAGTTGGTGAAATCATGAGTACCTGAAGTATTTCGGTGTGAATGCTGTGTGCCCTGTGATGGGTTGGCACCTCTTCCTGGGTTATTTCCTGCCTCGTGCCCATGGCTTCCAGGATAAGATCCCGACCCCTGTGATCCTGTATAGGACAAACAGGTACAGAACACGGATGGATGGAAATTCTGTATGTACAATCAAAAAGTGACTCTGATGTGACTGGTGCTGGGGCTTTGCTTGCTAAAGTGCCGCCTAATAAACAGGAGGTCCTGGGTTCGAGGTGTCACTCTGCAGAATCTGTGATGGTGTTCACTCTGAATCCCTCTGGGCCCTCGCCCCAAAGGCTTCTGGGAAAATGCCAGAGCTTGTGCTTGGACCCTGAGCCTCTGAAGATGGGATCTGTGAAACCCAGAGGATTTCCACCTATCTGTTTGCACAAGGGGTAGATTAAGCCTCAGGGTTTTACTCAGTATTGGCATTTAAAGGAGGCCGTCTGTTAACTAAAGTGGTTGTAATATGTACGCAAAATGATACAGTCGGCCCTGAAATAATGTCTAAAATATCTCCCTTCTCTATGTGTTTTTCAAGCAAAATGCTGGAAAATGACAGAATTTTGTATTTCTTACTACACTCTCTGTGGTTTGCTAACCAAAGCAGACAGGTCACTGAAAATGGAGGGAAAATTCATCATTTCGCCACATCCAAATAACTATATATGCACTTCAGCCACCAGCACAAAAATCAATAGCCTATCAAAATTGCCAATTTAATCGGTAATTTTTCAAGAGACTGCAATGGTGCCGCATTTTTGCAACTGAGTTTTAATTAATTTTATGGACGCATCATTGGTCTTGTTTGTTTTTAACGTATCGATTTTCAGAAACACTAAGTCTGAGGGTCACTAATCCCTTTTTCATTAAAGGAAAGCCCCGCATTCACTATATTTAACAGGCTTTAACCTGGCAAATCTTCAGTCTGAATAAATGACAAGAATATAAGCTTCCCAAGATGCCATGGCTTAAACGTATTAGCTGTACTAAGAGACCTACTCCTGGTATAATTATGTTAGGAACCAATAAGACAGCTCAGAAATCAATATGCTAAGACAGATAGCGCACTGGAGCATAGCCAGTGAATAGCCAGTGAACTGGCGATAGATTAAGCTGACAGTTCCTACGATAGGTTGGGGCTGTGCTGCTTACCCTCCAGCTGTGCGCTCTGATTCTTCTTCTAATAGAAAATGGACAGGTGCGATCTCCCCAGGATGGGCCGGAGGTCATTTTATAAGGCTAATGATATGAATTTGGGACAGGTGAGGCTGCCTAGGATTCAACTAATTCCGGACGCACATCCTGTTTCTGTGGACAGCTGTCACACGGCTGTGTAATGGTTTGGTTGTGTTATTTGTTTGGCTGTCATTTGGTTGTTATTCGTTTGACTGTCATTTAGTCATTATTCGTTTGGCTGTCATTTAGTCGTTATTCATTTGGCTGTCATTTAGTCGTTATTTGTTTGGCTGTCATTTGGTTGTTATTCGTTTGGCTGTCATTTAGTCGTTATTCATTTGGCTGTCATTTAGTCGCTATTCGTTTGGCTGTCATTTAGTTGTTATTTGGTTGTTATTCGTTTGGCTGTCATTTAGTTGTTATTCGTTTGGCTATCATTTGGTGGTCATTTAGTTGTTATTCGTTTGGCTGTCATTTGGTTGTTATTCGTTTGGCTGTCATTTGGTGGTCATTTAGTTATTTCTTTGGCTGTACTGTTTGTTGCTAAGATGCTCATAACCTTTTTTGGTAAGTAATATGACATGTTAAAGATGAGATAAAATAAATAGTATGCTGTAAACATTACAAAAAAACATGCAGATTTTTTACTTTCTGCTATGTTTTATATCAAATTTCATTAAAGGTTAACCGTTAAAGAGATAATATAGTTAGTGGCAGGGTTAAGAAAATGGATTCTTCCAATACTTGGTTTAGTTGAGCTTCTGACCTTGACCTCGGTAATCGAGCTCAAATTAGCTAACTGATCAGTTTGCATATAAGGCCTAAATACAAGAGATCATCGATTACCAAACAAGTCATACACAGTGTAAGGGGGAAATATGTGTTAGAATGGCACAGAATCACCTCACGGTCCTATAAATTTGTAACCTCTGAAGTTACACGTAGCTGTAAAGTTGCATTAAACTTCAGCGAGCATAAACCACAGTATTCCCATGTTTACTAAATATAACTAATTTCTGCTGAACCTTGAATGATCCAGACAAAAGGGAATCACTGCCTTTGGTCCACGACCTGTCACAGCCCAAGTGTGACAGGCCTTAAGCTGCCTGCTTTAAAAACAATACAAGATAAAGACAGACAAACATACATGGTAATGAATTAGTCAATATATATTATGGCTTTATTGGTTGACTAAAGAGCTAACAGAGTCTGGTAAGCGAAGAGCATGGAAAAGTCGATGCGTCTGATCCAGACAGATTCGGGCTCGCCCATGGGAGTCTCCCGTTCAGGAATCCAATTTATCACGCTTGATTGACACGGATTGGATCCCGGGGAACTGTAGAACTCTTTTAGAGGCTAATCACATTTCAATAGATTTATACTCGTTTTCATCAAATTTAAACGCACCCTAAACTGTGGAGATGGCCCACAATTAGTGTCTATTCACCTGCCGATACAACAGCAAAGGGGGGGTGGGGGTTGGTTGTGCAGGGCAAAAGGGGCTGAATGCACTGGCAGATGCATGTTCGGCAGTCTCCGGTCGCAGGAGGCGTCTCCGGTCGCAGGAGGTGTCTCCAGCGCGGCTCGACCTGTGGGAGAGGAGATTCAAATCAAAACAACACTGGACCAGAGGCACAAACCCAAACACACACAGATCAAGGCTCACATTTCCTGTACCTAAACAGGGGGGCTGGTGGGCACCTCGAGGAGCTCCCAAGGATTTGCTCACCATGCGGTCAGCCCTAGACGCGCTGGAGTGTGGTTTAATTCCCCCGAATTAGCTTCTCACATCTTCTGTAGCAAGCAAAACGATAAAGAGATGCTCCGATAGGAGATTAAACGTGGCCTGTGCCACGACAGCCTGCCGTCGCTCAAGATAAGAGTCGTGATTAGAATCGTAGTGACAGGCACCCGCACATTTCAATTGGCTGGTTTAGCTTAAAAAACATGAGCCGTCATCCTATTGGCCCATTGTGGGGGAGTTCATATTCCTTTATGTCTGTGTATAATCAAAGGATAATCTATGAGGAGAATCATATTTTCTATGGCTATTTGATTTTTATAAGTATTTCCATACCCATTATGTTTTTATAGCCGAATGTAAGTGCCTGACTGACAATAAACTTCACTGAGGACACATTAATTCCTGCTTAATACAATCAGTCACAATAATCGATAAAGGGGGGCGCAGGAAGCAGGATGGGCCTTGCAGCTCACTGAAGTGACAACTACGGGCTATTTGCATCTAATTGCTTTCCCCGCAGTCGAAATTGATTACGCTGAGGCTGGAGCTGAAAACATTGAAATTCAGCCCATTACGGTCGACGGTGGAGTGAGAGAGAGGGAGCCGAAAAGCACGCTCTCTCTCGCGACTTCACCGCGCACACACACACGTGCACACGCCCGGGAGACCATGAACGCCGCAGAGAGAAAATACACAGGACTCAAACTCCATCCCCCTGACGCCGTCAAGTGATAAATTCAGGCTGATTCATTAGAGCGAACCTCTTACCATTTAGACATCTGAAGTTATTGGGTCTCTATTCAGCCCATGACCATTTCGGTTTTATGGTACCACCGACTGAAATATCTTTGCCGAACAACCTGCAACACTGCTGGCCAGCAGGGGCCATGCTGTAGTTTATTAATTTTACATACACATCCAATCTGCCATTTAAATCACAGCCATGGGCGCTATGACTCCGGTTGGCAATGTAATCTGGTTATGAAACCTGCTCATAAATAGCAATCAAAGAGGATTTCGATGGACTGGTCTAGGTGGACGTTCACACAGTGCCCGGTGCTATTGGAACGGCCAGCCGAGAGATTCCTGTAGAGGCTAAGGGCTCCTGTTCACCCCTAAGAGGCTAAAGCAGTGAAGGAGATGGGGACAGGAGCGCCAGGCCGGGCCAGGCAGCCCGTTACAGCCACACGGCCACAGAACGAGCAGCTCCGAGACGGGGATGGGAGCGCAGGGCCGGGTCAGGCAGCCTGTTATACCCACATGGTGGTAATCCCGTACCTGGCCACAAACAGCAAGGGTG
Organism: Stomatorhinus ivindoensis; assembly: GCA_019775895.2. Taxonomy (NCBI): domain Eukaryota; kingdom Metazoa; phylum Chordata; class Actinopteri; order Osteoglossiformes; family Mormyridae; genus Stomatorhinus; species Stomatorhinus ivindoensis. Next base: position 109,827 of record JABFEB020000119.1, read on the forward strand.
ACGAGTCAACCAAGAGGAGCCAAGACAAGAAACCCAAAGATTAGAAAGTTAGATTAGATTAGATTAGATTAGAAAGATCTGGGCCAGACTGAACATCTCCCTCAGACCTTGTACTGCTGTTATACTTACTGTGTTGAACAAGAAAAAAAGTTGAGTTTGGGAAAATGAGTTTGAGAAGTCACAAAAATATTTTATTTATATATATATATATATATATATATATATATATATATGCATGTAAAATGCTACTGTGATACATATACAGTACTGGGCAGGATTTAAGAAGTCTAAGAAAATGATCTTCAAATGATCTTCATATTGCTGTAAAACTAAGATGTCTGACAAAGTGTGGCAGCGTAGCCATTTCAAATCCTTTCCTAAATTCACCACAGCAACCGTCCAATATACCCATGTTTTTTTGACTCATCCATTGCCCCATCTCATACGGCTAATCAACACCATAATCAATCAATCAATCAATCAATCAAGCTGGATGTGAAACACATGGAATGACTGAGGTGCCTCTGAGGAGAGGTTTGGGGACTGAACCGATGTTCTTCTAACCATCCAGCTAGTTATCAGTCCTTTTTTTGCACGCTTATAAATCTTGGTTGTGTTACTCTTCATTTTCATATGATCGACTATTAAATTGTTGATATTGCTTCTAGCACACATACTCTTACTACTTGAATAAACAGCTTTAAACACTTCCTCTGACTGCCTTAGACAGCTGCACAGTGCCGTATGTGTGCATGACAGTGGGGGGGCTCTAACTTTAAACCGTGTTGGTTCCAGGACTGTAGTATTATGGGGAAATTCCATACATTTTGGAAGCTTGTGAGTAATTCTGCTAAGTACAATTACTGCTCTGTCTGTTTATTCAAAGGAAGGTGGACATCCAATAGGGACAAACAGGCAGAAGAGGCCGGCTATTAATGCCTCCTGTAGAGTTTTTGATATAATGAAGGACGCCGGGGTTGGCTTTCAGTCTGCCAACACAAAACGCCATTCACAGCCTACAGCTTCCTCCCTTGGAATAGGCCTGGCGGCACGGGAGCGCAGAGACAACAAGATTACCTAGGAAACGTGATCTTAAGAGCACCAAAGGTAATTGTGTTTCTCTCTGTAAAGCCCCCTGATTGAACGTTGTAAGGAAATGGGGGGGTTAGCAGTAGAGACGGGCCTAACGAGGAGGAAGTGGCCAAATCTCCATTTCTGTCAGCGCGACTTGAGGCGGGAGGCGGGATGCGTGGCGGGAGGGGTGGTGCCCAGTGGCTCCCGTAAGGGCGGAGCAGTTTGACAGCCACAGCGCTGACCCGCCCCAGTGAAACGCCACCGGTGCCAGAAGTGTCCGTGCGCCGTGCGCAGAGAGCAGGGATGGGCGGGGTGTCGCTTAAGTCCAACACCCCCACAGGCCCTGAGCCCAGGAGAGACACCATCCTGTTTTTTTCTGTTCTCCACATAACTAGCATCATTTCTTATTCTGGATCCATCTCGTGTTGACAACCCATGGTGACATGAGAATGTGAAATTTCAGCAATGCCCACAAGGGAGAATTCTGGCTAAATACGATTTGTGGAAAATTCACATATTTGGGAATTCCTGAATAACCCTGAACACAAGTCAGTTCCAGATCGATTATGGAGCCTTCCTGGGGATAGGAAAAAGCCGGCAGACTCTTATTATTCTAACAAAAGCTTTTACACATAAAATTTCATTTTCTTATAAATATTCTATGTAGCTGTACTTATGAATTCCACACTGAGAGAACCTCTAAAACATGAATATAAACCATATTTAAAGTTTCCAGTTTCAGCATATCAGCTGTTCTTAACCAGCTGAGCTGATAAGTAATGAAAGAATTTACAGGCTGAACCCTCAACCTGTATTTACCTCTTAAATTCAGCTCATAAATTACTTTGTTTTCTGTGCTCTGATTGTTTCTCTGATTCTTGCATTCTTTACTCATTGGGAGAACATGATTAAGGATATTATTATTGGAAAACAGAGTTATGCATGAGTGTAAAGTAGAGGTCGGTGATGGAATATTGAATCTTCAAAGCAACAGTAGATTCAATATCTATTTTTTTTGTTCTGAAAACAAACAGAAATTAAGTTTCACAGTCACTAGTGCAAACAATACAATTTTCCTCATTAAATTGCTTTAATGGGTTTAACTTTATAATATTATAAGCCATTACTGTGTTCAGTGAAAAAAAACATGATCCATTTTCTGCATAAACTCATTTTCAGCTCTAATTTCATGAAAGACAGATGCGGCAAACTTTCCATTCCCTGTATAAGATATGCCATTACATTTCAGTTTTTACATTATAGATTTAGTATATAGTTCAAATCTACAATAAAATTTCCTGAATTATGCACAGGGCATAATTATTTTCCAAGACATATAAATTATACATGATGAGGGGCTTGCTCTTAAATCACATCTATGGTCCAGACCACAAGGCAAGGGAGTGGTTGGCGGAGCGGTCTTTCTCAGGACAGATTCTGTTCCCCTGTCTCCTGGACATGTGACTCAGTGCATGTCACATGACAACCACCAAAGCGGCTGAAGCAGAACCCAGTTTGCAGCCCTGAAATTACTGCTCTGTCAATGGCAAATTATTATTATTATTATTATTATTATTATTGTTTGCCAGTGTAATGCGACCTGTAATGCAGATCAACTACGCCTGCATCTGAGCAGGACAGGACAGTCATGGTGAATCTGCAAGACCGGTTCAGCTGCGGAGCAAATGTATATCGACCAGGTCACATTTAGCAGGTTTCATAGCAAAGGACACGCAACTAGTCAAAAGGTTTTGCACACCACAGGTTTTTACCATTTTCCATTTATTCCATAAACTGCAGATTTTTTATTCTTGTTAAGCATTGGAAAGTTCAGTGAACAGTTATAAAATAAAACAAGTTCCCTTCATAACATGGAAAGAGTATGTAACAGCGCATGTCTGACGTCCTATTAACTGGTTATACGATGATGGCAGAGTCAGATTAACTGGCCGTCCTTTAACTTTAAACGCACTAGTTAACCATTTCATCCCATGAAACAGAGCAGTATGTAATGTCCCTTGTAGAATGAATGCCTCAAATTTTCTCTGTTGTTATAACTGCTAAAGGAGGTTATTTTGATGAATCAAAGATATGACATTTTCTTGCTGTTAAAGGTACTGAAATGGAGAACATACTGTAAGTTTTATTTGTTAGCAAAGAAAATTGAGTGTATTTTTAGTAAATATTAAGTGAGTGACATGCAAATGTAGAAAATCTCAGTGTGTGCAAAAACTTTTGACTGGTAGTGTCACTATATATGTAGTGTGTATATACTGTTTATGGTGTGTGTACACATATATATATATATATATATATATATATGTATACGTCTATCCATCTGGGTCTACCTGTGTCAGTCTGCATCTGGGTCTGCCTGTGTCTGTCTGCATCTGAGTCTGCCTGTGTCCATCTGTGCCTGCCCCAGACTGTCTGTATCTGAGTCTGGCTGTGTCTGCTTTTGTGTCTGACTATGTCTGACTATGTCTGTGTCTGTTTGCATCTCAGGCTGTCTGAGTCTGCCTGTGTCTGTCTGCGTCTGAGTCTGACTGTGTCTGAGTCTTTTGCCAGCAGAATAGAACAGCTTCCTTTCGGAGTTCATGGAAGATCGCCTGACAGCCGTAAAAATGACTTGCCTTCATGAGCAATCCAGCAGAGATGAATCCACAGCCGCTGTTTGGGATTGTATGGGGGAAGCGCGAGCACAGCGCTGGGTGAGTCATCAGAAGCTGCCTCTATCGCCTTTATCCTGCAGCCTGACAATGCCACATTTTCACCTGACTGCTCTGTGCTGTTTAACACATAACAATCCAAATGGCCATAACCTGCCATCAATCCTGCTGGAACTACTTGTATATCAAAGACAAAAATTAATCAATTGGGAGCATCAGTGTCCCTAAGTTGCCCGTAATGTGTGACTGCATGTGTCCCATGAAAGATTGGCATCCAGAATGTTCTGCTGCCCTGTGCCCTTTGGTTCTGGCCCGCCGCCACCAGGTAAGCATTTAGAATGTTGATGCATGGATGTGTTTTTTGCAAACATAAATGCATACTTACTAAGCATACACAAGCATTTGTCAAACATTTACAATAATTAATTATACCATGGGCATAAATCTTATGAAGGTGAGGGGGGAGTTGTAAGACTCCCCCCCTCAATACAACCCCTCCTGGACCACCTTAAAGTGATGGAGACTTCAACCCCCCCCCCCCATGCTCAACCCAAAGTTATGCCTCTACTTATAATATGTTAGAAGTGTTTCCTAAATTACTGCAGATCATGTCATATAAATTATAGTGAATATTCTAGTAAATCTCCCACTCTGTGAGCATATTTCTGTGAGCACATACACATTCTGTGAGGACCTGACTGGTGTATCGCTGTATGAGCCGCCTGTATGAGCACAACAGCCTCGTCTTACCTTGGGGTCACTGGCTTGATGACGTTACTCATTTTTGTTTTTTGTTTTTAAAAAAAATGACGTGGCCGTGTTTTCTGTCAGTGATATTGGGATTGTACGGACTTGAGGGTTGCTCGTATTTCCATAATGAAATAATGCTCATGGTTTGACATCCATTGAGTTGACGTATCCTGTCTTTATGTCCACCGCAAACCTGCATTTATGTATACTGGGATCTCACAGCTTTCCCCTGCTTACCCCATTACCATGAAGCGTTTTGAAGTGACATATTAAACTTTACAGATTGTATTGTTCCACAATTCTAAGCTGCCTTTTGTACTTCCGAATCTTGTTTTAGGTCAAGCAATAGCTCTATTATGTCTTTTCCCCTCGGATATACCAAAGTAATAATTATATTATCCTGTTGTTCAAGTCCTTGAACAGATCTTTTTTCAGTATTTGTGTTGAATTTTCAAAAGGAACTTTTAAAATGGCTTTTCACAGAGCCTCATCTTACTTGAATTTGTTTATTGTGTGTAAAGAACAGAGAAGTCAAACAAGTTCATGCGCCAAAATGCCTGAAGAGCATTGGAATAGATGCTTAAAAGGACATTGTTTCAGACACTGAGGGTAACGGAGGGCCGCTTTTCTTTTTGTAGGCTTGTTTGATCTGAAATGTGTCCTTTTCCAATAAAAGGCCATTTACGGAAGCTCTGCTTCAGTCTTGATTAAATCATTCATTATTTAACATGCATACAACTGATATAAGTAACTTAGCATTTCACCAGAAAACAAACTGAAGTAGGAAAATGATAGCTAGTGCAGATTTTTAGCAATATGTAAAAGGTATATTTTTTCACCCCGAAAAACAACTTACTCCCTTCTAATATCAGACAATTTTGGGTGGTCCTACCTTTTGTTTTAATGACCAGGACTGGCTTCATGTACTAACTCCATTCTCCACAGGCCAAGCGGGAGAGATTTAGGAAGGCGTGTCACCGGGACACATGTGACACATCACCCATGGCAACAAGCGGCCAACCTCCAGGGGGCAGAGCACCTCACATTCCTCCAGGGGGAGCCCTCTGAAGGGCTCCACATCCGGGGATGCTTGGGGAAGGACACCAGCTCGGGAATGCAATCCGGAAACATCCGTGCATGGAGAGGCATTTCTCGACCTGGTGCCCCCACCCCTCTTAATTTCTGGCCCTGGGCAGCAGGGGAAGACGACACTGGACCTTTTGTTCTTGTCTATGCTCTAGTTTCACTTGGGAACAAGACACTGTGGCTGTGTGTGTGTGTTATATATTATATATTATATTTGACAGCTTTGTTGTGAAATCATTAAACAATCAGGTTTCATTATAATTTTGAGAATATAAAATTGCTATATTTAACCCAAATATGAAGTATTACAGTTTAAGGCTAAAGCCATGATATTTATTAAGTTCATTGCTCATGCAAAGTGTCCATTTCTTTGCTAATTTTGCTAATTCATGTCTCACTGAAGCATTTTGTTAACATCGCTAATATTTTATTTTAGCATATTCTACACTGCAAAGCTAAATTGTACTGTTAGGACGGCATGCATGTGATCTTAAAACTGCACAAAATTGTGGACCTAACTTATATACCTTAAGCTGGCAACTACCATCTTGGACCATTTATCAAAAGCTTCGGATGTCTTCTGATGCTTGTAGATGCATTTCCAACATCCATAAGGAGTTTTCAGATAAGAATTATTAAAACCCTTTGTGTGTGTGTGTGTGTCATTGCCCAAGTGCCATGCAAATGTGTACAATTCAAATGGTCCAACATCATTTGACTGCTCAGATGAAATGTGTGCTTTCCAGGGAGATAAATGGGACATTGGAAGTTTAGCGATGCCTCACCTGTACATGCTTTATACCAACAAGGTTGTTTCGGCCTGCATAATTTTATTGTACTTCTCAAATATTTTATGAAACAGGACAAATATGTCACATCTGTGTTGAAAAATGGCTGTTGCTAATAAAGCTTTAGAAATCTGAAGGTTGTGCCAATCAATAGGCTCCATAAAATCCTCCCCAGGGGACACTGAGTGACATCTCTTTTAAATTCTCAGTGACACCTCGTATCGAACAGTCAGGAAACCTAAAAAATTACACACTCCGGGAAACACCTGATACTCTAATCCATAATGGTTACATAAGTATTAGTAATTATATGTGACAATTATATTTGTATTGGGAAGACACACATTTCTTTTGTCTCAAAGTGATAAGATTTTATATGCTAGCTTTGTGTTTATGCTTCAGAGTGTATGTGTTACAAATGAATGTGTACAGGAAAATAAAAGATTTAATTGAAAACAAACCAGAGCCATGCAGCTGTTATGGTTAAATTTGTTGCAAGATGTGCAATTCGCTTCTCGGAATCACGGGGACCAGTAAAGGCTGTAGCAGACATTTATTAATCTGACCACATATCTTGGTTTGTTGATGATGTTGGCGGTCTCAGCCAGCAGGAGGTCTGTTGCCATGGCGCTGGATAAAAAGGACTTCATTCCGGATGGCTGGGACATTCAGATTGCCCTGACAGTGCAGGGAGGCTGTCACGGTCGATGTTCGGGGCTACGTAAATATTTCATCCTTGCCCACAAGTTGATAGAACACGCAGTGCTGCAGCCCGTCGGTATTCAGTTATGTTTCTGACATGGTATCTTTCCAGCATCTGAAAGGATTCTTCTGTTTGTGTAACGTGATTTTCTATTATGAGTAAAATCTGCAGAACACCTATTCCACAGACAATTCTCAGACCCTTAGCGACGCACACATAAGCTGTTGTCACCATCATTCCTATTGTGAGTGTTATTGCAGAAGACGCACATTCTTTGCACAGCTAAACGCAGTCTGCTGACCTTCATTATAAATGCCTCACCGAAGCACCAGCACATTTGTCTTCAATCCCATTTCCCTGGCTGTGCGTGCCAGCCTGCTGTTTATAACCTCCTTATTGTCATTAAACCTTGCCGCATCTGACAGTGTTATTGCCTTTCCGTTATTGCTGTTTTGTTTTCCCGCATTTCCCAGGTACCTTGCTCCCCTGCCAACATTTCCCCCCGCCTCTTCCCCTTGTGTAACATCCCGGACGCATCTCCCCGACGGCTTCCACACACCCCCCTCTGAGTGGAGGGCCGTCTAGTTAAAAACCACCCTCCCACTGCGAATAGGGTGTCACATACCCTCGCCTCATTTACAGCCAAACTAATGAGGGTGCTGAGAACAGCCGTGTCTCTCCCATCTCTGCTGGTGCTTACAGGCACTCGAGTAACCCCTGGGTTTTAATACCGCAATATGGAAACCTGACTTTATTTAAAATGAATGGAATGGTTTTAAATCTTCTTTTCCTTTTTTTTTTGGAAAGGCACTGATAAACACCCAAATGCACTGGGGTGGGAAGCCATTAACAGAAGCATGGACCATTTGAATCTTGGTGTCTATTCCTCTCGCTGTCTCTCTCTCTCTCCTGCTTAACCGTGCAGCGTGCACATATGCCGGCATGAGAGTGCAGGTGGAACAGACGCTGCACCACATGGAAACATTTCCGAGACGCAGTTCTGCTCTCTTCAGCTGAGACCTTGATCCCAGTATGTAAACGTGCACCAGCTGACACTTTCAATTCACAACAAAAACACGATAAGAGATGGGAGGATATTCTGTTTTGTTTATTCAGTCTTCGAATTACATTAAAAAGACAAGGAAAGGAAACTTTTCAGACCGAGAGTACTTCCTTGACAGGTGTGTAAGTTCCTCATGCAGCGCGTTTTCTCTTAGTGAATACTGCACTTGGCTAGGTGTGGCTTGTGTAAATTATTACATCAGTAAGCTGCATCCTGCTTTATAGAAAAGAGAGGGGCTTCAGGCAGGATGCTCTTCAGGAGTAGCATGCCTGCGAATTTTAAGCATGACGTCGCCAAACGCATCCCACATGTTACCGGCCTTTATCTCAAGTACGAGGCAAACAAGGTCATTTAGGATGCTTGGGAGGTTTAGACAGCTGGTATGAATCCTGAAATTGCCATGCACAGCCTAAGCTCACTTAACATAAAAATACATATCTTCAACTAAACAACTAAGATCTCACTTTATACATAAGAATGAAAAATCATTTGTACCTTGCAATACCTTTAAACAAATATTTGAAAAGACAGTATGCTTGTTGCATGTTATAATTCTTATTAGTTACTAGTACATTTTTTTCAGATAAATAGGCACAACAATAATGCCTATTCATTATAATGTATATGAATATCACAAGGAAGGTTTCTCATTATCCGCGGTTTCGATCATCTGTGGTAGTTCTTGGAACATATCAGTCGCTGATATGGGGAACTACTCTGTGTGTATCAGGGTGTGTGAAGCATAAAATGAACTCAAAACTTCAGATTGTTCAATGGGTGTTATAAAATCACATAACCCTCATTTTCTAGCTGTGGATAAACAACTTGGTTTTCTTTATACAATTTAACAGGCTTATAGTGATCACAGTTATAGTGATCAACCACTTATAAAAAGCTTGGGACAGAATCATTCCTTTACAAATACTGTTTAAATAATTCGCCTATAGTAATCAAGCAGTCCGCATACGGTGATCACCTTGGGGGTATTTCTACACAACAACATATGGAAATTGTTTAAACTACAGAAGGCTTAATTATTAATTTTTTTACTTTAAGTGCAAAAAAAACATATTTTACCTTGCAGTAACCCGTCTGCTTCTGGCTAGCTACCTGAGGCTAATGCTGCGTGCACAGGAAACACTACAGGAAACGGAAAGCAATTTCCTTGAGCCAAGGACATGCAGCAGCGAAAATATCATATGCTACATTTTATGTAAAGTATCGTACTGTATTCTAGTCTATTTGAATTATTAATTTGAAAAAGCTGTACTGTATTTTGAAAGTCAATAAAATTAATTAAATAGCGACGCTGTCCGTTTTATTCCTCATGTAATAAATATATAATTGTCATTTAAATGGTAATCTGCCTGAGACATGAAGAAAAAAATGTTCATAATGACCATCCCTTTGTATACTGACCAATTTCACTCACAACCACGTGATCACTAAATGCGATTTCCACTGTAACTATTATTATTATTATTATATTAAAGAAACGACAATACAGTTTTTGAGGGCGCCATCTCGTCGCATCGCAACATAGCGCTTTTCCTTTTTCCTGTAAAGACGACTGAAAACGGCGGGGCAAGGGTGAGTTTCAAATCTTTCTTGCTATAATTTCCTTCAATCTAAGTGCATAGGGCCTGTTATTAGGTCGACTAAGTATGAGTGTGACTTGTAATGAAGGTGTAGTATCGAGGGTATAGCTCGGAACTGGGTCTTTGCTTGGGATTTGGGATTACAGTATATTTCATATTTTCACCTTCTTTTGCCTACGTCAACAGCGATTGGGCGGTTCATTTTCCGTAGCCAATCATTTGAAAGCGTGCTAGAACCAGCGCGTTCATGCAGCAGTTGATTAACTGAAAAGTTATCGGAGTTCCGTTAACTAGTTAACTAGTTCCGGAGCTTGTGGCGGGAGCTCCTGATGCCGCGGAACATCTACCGCCATGGCCGCAGCTGCGTGGGCTTTTACGTGTTAAAGCGTTACCACGACCTTCCCAAGGCTCTTGACATGTCATTTAAAAATTGTTTGTCCAATTTGATGAAACATATAGTGGTAAGTTTGTCTTATCTTACGACTTAATCATGTCATTTCGGCCTAGTTAGTTAGGCTCGTCAGCCGCGAACATTATATACCCTGAAAAGCTCTCAGTCTCTGGTGATTTTTAATAGCTATTAATACTTAAATAAGTTAAAGGGTTTGTTTTATTTGCAGTCATATTTTAGCTGGCTTGGCTAGCTAGCTAAGTAATAACTTTTCGAATGCTATCGCCGTTACTTGTGCTCTGCTATAAAGGTTCTATTGTGTGCGTGATACCGGCTGGCTTCACTTGTTGCGCTGCAGTGTAACATTAGCTTTAGTTTGCGAATTCAAAGGCTGAATGTTTTGGCCCATGGTGTGAAGCCTGCCTTAATGTAAGTTTGGGAACGGACCACATTTTTGTGGCTGAGGGTGAAACCCATTTTCAGTTTATTTACATTTTGGTGCATATTTCCTATAATTTTCTATGTGCTTGAACATTTTCAAGTACTGTAATGCTGTATGAGTTTCTGCCCGATACTATGACTTTTTTGGGCTTCTTCAGTGTGTTTATTGAAGGACCTGTGCACGTAAAACTGCAGTGAAACATGTTGAGTTTATTGTTTACTGCTCATTATACATTATTAATTGTCAGTTGAAATTAAAAACTATCACATGATGCATTTTATGAAAAGAAGTTTAATGTGTGAACTATATTAAAATACTATGGGGTGAACACAATTACAAATAATTTTAAACAAACTACCAATTTACTCTAACTTCTGTATTTTCTAGAAGAGGAACTTCTACTCTATTAAGAGTACATTTTTTTTGGAAGTAAAGTAGAATGCTTGAGTAGGATTTTCCAGTACTCATTCCTCCCTCAGGTGTCTACTTGTCCATCTTTCCTGATATAGGCTCCAAGCTCACCATTATTCTGCCTTGGATAAGAGTTTGGAAGATGGGTTGGTGTTTTTCAGTGGTAGATGTATAAAGGGTATTGCCAGCAATAAACAGCATTCCATCCAAAATAAATATGAAAGCTAGGTAAAACATTTCTCCCATAAATTCTACATTAGCTGTAGACATACTACATGTCATGTGATTTGAAAGACATGCTATGGTGGCATCATCAGCTAGTCATGTGTTTATAATTCTTTAAGTAATCATAAAAGTCCTCACATTTCCAGTGTCACGGATCCGCAGAACTTTCCGGTTTCCTCGGCGGAGCAGGGATCGTCCTCACTTGGTCACCATCTCTGGGAACTCAGAAATAGCACTGAAAACAAACGCATTCACAAGCCTGGGTAGCAGCTATGGGACATGGACACTGCTTCTTTGAAAGACAATTCGGTTTTTAAAGCGGAGCGACAGATCCGTTCGGCCTCCATTTGCTGAGCCTTGTTACCAAAAGCACTAGCATTATCCCTTTGAACTCTGAAACCTTTTGCGTCACCCTGGGAACGCTTTGGCACTTGATGAAAATTTCACGTTGTGTTTTAAATCGGTTCAGGCTGACATGTTCAGTCTGGTGTGCCGATTGTCTAAGGGTAGGGCACTACTTTGCATTCTTCTTCTGCCTTGCTTTAATGTGAGAAACTTGCATGCTCTCCCTGTGTTTGTATGAGTTTACTCCAAGTTCTCTGGTTTCCTCCTGCAGTCGAAAAACATGCATCTAATTGGCTTCTTGCAATCACTCATTCTATGTGAATGTGTGTTTATGCCCTGCCATAGACTGGCATCCCATCCATGGCGTTCCCCTGCCCTGTACCTTGTACCACCTGGGAAATGTTCCAGACTTAATGTAATCTGGTGTGGGATACTCGGTCCTGAATAGATGGAAGAATTAGTGAATGTTTGCTTTTTAATTCTACAGTGAATCAAACAAGGGTGTGTACTCTAAGGACCCCGAAGCGTAAAAGAACAGGAAAGAAATCCATTCAAGGGTTTTTAAAATGTAAATAACCAGGTGTTACTATGCAATGATGAATATCTTTCACTGAGATTAAACTCCTGCTATATACCATTCTCACTGCTCAGTACCCTTAGGTGACCTTTTCACTATTGATGGACACACAGGTCCGTTACCAAGTTCTGATGAATGACTTACGTGGACAGATTAATTAATCTACTAAAACAAATTTTACAACCTTTTACCTAAAGGGCACACTTTGAATTATAGATATGTTCATAAATCAGACGATTTAATGATTGCCGGCACTTGCTAATGCAATTTCCCAGAACGGATGATGATAATAATAATAATGATATGTACGCTATATGGAGCTCATAAATAGTGTTTTCCATTCTGGAAGTGATCTGCATACTGAGATGCATTTAAAAAGGTATGTCAGCGCACTCTGTGTGTGAAGTGCATGTGACACGGTGGCTGTGGGGGCAGCCTTTTCACGGGTACAATAACAGAAGGCAGAATTAATATCCTCTCTAATGACCTCTGAAAAAACAAAAAGCCATTAGACTAATGATGGTCGGCTAGGAGGCGCTTCCCGCACAGCACCTGACGAGTACGTATATGTGAGATAATTACGCATAATATGGACACGTGTCGTGTTGCGCATTCCTATGAGATATGCACATATGTTAAGCTGTGTGTGTGTGTGTGTGTGTGTGTGTGTGTGTGT
>JABFEB020000119.1:125029-141534 GCA_019775895.2 Stomatorhinus ivindoensis
CATTCCCGCTTGCCGCTCCGTTCTGTCCTACATTTCGTAGCACGCGGCACGTGCCTGGCATCTGCGCTCGGCGCCACACGTCTGCCGCCTGTGTGCGCCTCGCTCCCTCTCCGGCTTGTGCTGGCATTGCGGGCACTGCTCCTTGCTCACCGTCGCCTTGGAGGCCAAGCTCAAGACGGGACAGGTCCTGTAGTCGGCCGGCGCGTGGGCATTTTCGTCCCTCCTCACGCCATCAGCTTTCCTCTTTTATGGCTCTCTCACTTTATCGACTCTTGTTCTCTCGGCCATTCCCCGACGGATCCCCGACGCATGGGAAACTCCAGCTTGCGTGCCACGGCCCAGGTAGCTCTCTCGAGCGCCAGTTCGACGGGATGGCGTACACTGTGGGACGTACCACCTCCATGCTGCCTGCTCTGGTGGAAATGAGAGGGGGACTGCGAGCCGGTACGCAGCGGGGAAGGCAGTCTGAAGCCGCGGAAAAGTGAATAATCAATTAAGTATTGATTTCTTGTAAGATTTAGCAAATTTCAAAGGGAAGACAAAGAGGGCGGCTCACAGAGAGCGCGGCGGGACCCGGCGGTGAATCGGGCAGCAGACTGAGCCATGGAATAAGCTTCCTCCTGGTTTTTCCCAAAATAATTAACGGTAACAGTCGGAATACAATGACTCCTTTTAACAAAAACGGCAAACATTCGAGAATTTCACCAAGGACCGCTGACAGGATCTAATTATGTGAGCTCGTACAAAGGAACTCATTCATATGCGGAGATGCAAATGTGCTTTCGCTCGGAGGAGGGAGGAAAAAGCCGCGCTATCGAGAATTAACAGTTATTTCAGACATTAAGTGCCTGACTTTCGCTCTGGCGTTTCCGCCTGAACTGCTTTCAGCTGAGCGGATATATCTCTGTTACCTAGAAAACTAAACTGCGTTTGCATTCGTCAACTGGTTTTAATTGAATAACCAGGAACGGAAGTAAAATTTACCTCTGTGTGCAAAATAACGAAGCTCTGTAGATTGCAATGTCCAAGGGGGGGAAGAGCAAACATCTTGGTACTTATGAGACTGAAAATGAGGAGAGAGATGATCTACTTTAATGGCTGATGGTGGCTGTATGTAATTCAGGTCCTGTTACATACATTCCAGCGATGTGTAATTATCAGAAAGAACTGTATTTTCTGCCTGAATGAATGAGCGTGTCATGAAAATTCGAAGAAAACTCAGAGAAAATTGCCTTTCCCTTGCTAAAAGCCTTACCTTTTCATTTTGGCCTGCAATTTCGATGTTTTGAAATACTGCTATTTGAGGAAAAACCCTTTATGTCACTTTTTTCTTAGTCTTTTTTCTTATGAACTAAAGAAAGGCTTGTCTTCTCACTTCTGGGAAATAACAGAAGTGTAATAGCTTGCAGATAATAAACACCTACATCTGCTTTTTGGGTTCTTTTTTAGTACATGGTGCCTTGACTGGCATCAGCAATTTGACAGTTGCCTGTAAAATGGATATTTTTCCTGGAAACAGAGATGCCAGTTGCAAGAAGTTTGGTGGAACAATGTGGAAAGCTATTAGGCGAACTAGATGTTGGTCTGTACAGAGGACCTTGTGAAGTACATGCTACTTCCTGTGGAATACAAAGGGGGCGTGTTCACTTGTCATGTGACTCACCCGTATGACTGCAGCACACAGCTCATGAGGCACCGGATCCTGGCTGATATCCAGTAATGCTCTGACTCTGATTAAGCCATTGATTTACAATTTGCTGTTTGAATATTTCTGTTTTCAGATTCGGACTTTATGCTTTCATTTTTCAGAAGAAAAATGACACTTCATGTTTGTACCCTGTTTATTAATATTTAAGTATCATGATGCATTATTAATGAGTTTATGCCTTTGTGGAAAAAAGGAATTGTTGAAATAACTGAGTTTAATCATAAGCATAGGTATATGCTTTGAATGCAATTACTGCTTTTATGAGTTATTTTGTCTAATTTGTAGGGAATACTGGGTGATGGGGCACTTCCTTTTTATTGCAAAGTGAAACCTGGTTGTATAGTTAGGCAGAAGTTATCAGGCAATGTGAGAGATGCCAGAAATTGGGAAGCTGTAACGGGAAGGCAAACAAGATATGCCAAGACTCTGATTTGACTTTGTACTGGCACTGGCGGCATTCACCAAACATGTTCCTGACGGACTGCAGGAGTCTGACGGAATTGGGCATTTAAGGTAAATGTTAGACAGAAATGCTTCGACTGTGACTAAAATGAAGAAATTAATCAATACTTTCTTGTTGCAGGTTTCTTTAAAAGCATATATTGTGCAATTATTTCCACCGCACTCGCTACCACCCTGATTGCTCTAAAGCATGATTTACAATATATATCGAGCTGTATGTCACATGACATTATTTAGAAAAGGTCAATTCTGATAAAAGTGCAAATAATTTAGGGCGACAGTCAGAGGGATCATTAGACATGGAGCTGTGGGTCACGTGATCAGCCTGGGATGGCAAAGCGGCGCGTCAGCAAGAGCTCCTGCTAAATCATACAGTATTACATCTGACAGTGATCGGACATCCTTGTTTTAACGACCTCAGCTGTGGCGCAGTAGGATGGGAAAAGGTGCTGTCTTCCCGCTGATGGTTTCTGGGTTGGTATAGCCTGGGGTAGCCCTGGCCCACAATAAACTGTAATTTGATTGATGGGAAATCGAAGCAGTTCATCTAACCCACCACTCGGTCTTTGCCCATGGTCCCCACAGCCATGCAGATGATGATGATGCATGGTGTACCTGGAAATAATTGTCATTCACGCTTCCAGGGTAACTTCACCTCCAAAGTGAAGATCTCACAGCAGTACTATGACCAGTTTTAGGGCAGGGATTTCTGCGGGGGAGGGGAGATGCCCTTTTTGGGGGGCTTTGGGTGGGATGAAACCACTGGGGCAGTGCTGTTATTTGGAGCGCAATAAATATGTAAAACTGATGTGAAATGTCAGCAAACCTCTGGCCAGCATCACTCTACATCAGGGAAGGATGGGACAATACATACAGAGCTTTTTGTACTTTTACTTAAGGTATCAGGAAGCACTCTGAAGGTCACCGTTTCATGGGGATTCCCCTGCAACTTTGAAATCACTGTATGAAACTCAGCATTGTAACTTTGTAACGTTGCAACTTTGTAATATGCTTCAGGTGATACGAATGTGGCACGTGTTATGTGCCTCCTATTGTTCTGAACAGTCAGTCGTTTAAAAAAATGAAGAGCTTTTGCTGCCATGGAAACATACCACCACAATGCACATTAAGTATGCCTTTAAAGATAGGTTTAGGCAAATATTTTAGGAGATTTAAAACAGCAAAATTTAATCACGATGGACAGTTTACAAATGCGGAAATAATGATTTCATGAATAGAAACATTGTTTATTTACATGCTAACGTAGAAAAATATGTCAATATCCTGGGTAAATGTATAAATGTGTGCTGTCAATATGTTTCCCAGTTTGGTACAGTGGGCAAGTTTTTATTGAGTTTGTATGTGTTTGCGTGAGCATGTCTATGTGCGTTATTTATTGCTCAGGGAAAACTAGTGTGGGCTGATTTCTATCGCTTCACTCTGCAGTACATAAGCTGGGAGCAGAGCTGGAAATTAAACAACTGCCTGAGATGCTGAATTACCAGGTAAGTGACAAGGTGATACAGTGACATGTGTGTTCGCGAGGTTCTAAGTAAAGAGAGCTCATGATAAAAGTGCCAAGAATGATTGCTTGGATTGTTTCGAGTGTGGATTGTTAGTAATAAACTCAGGTGCAGTGTTTCACATTTAAAAGGTTCCTAGTCCTGTGAGTCCATTTGAAATGACCTTTAGGGTCAGATCTTTTGCAATGCTAAACTTTTAATGGGAAATACTTTACAGTCTGCTTGTTGTTTTTAAGTGGGAAGCTACAGTGCAGGGAGAGCTATTCTAGTTTGCAGCTGTATACGGGTATTTAG
Source organism: Stomatorhinus ivindoensis (assembly GCA_019775895.2). Lineage (NCBI taxonomy): Eukaryota > Metazoa > Chordata > Actinopteri > Osteoglossiformes > Mormyridae > Stomatorhinus > Stomatorhinus ivindoensis. The sequence goes on from JABFEB020000119.1 coordinate 129,017, forward strand.
GAGACTTCTTCAAAAGTCAGCTGGACTCTAAAAAGCAGCCTTTCTCTTACGGGGTTTTGGTTTAGTCAGGTTGGACAGCAGGAAGTGGTGGCTGCAAAACCAGACTTCAAGTCCCTCTAACCCTGCTGTTGTACTCTATGGAATGCAGAATTGCTTTGGGGAAATATCCAGCCTTCTAAGTATACAGCTGTCAGCTATGTATAGAATGTATAAAAGCAGTAAATGAATAATAATAGTAGCATTACTATTAATTGCTTGTTCATATCCATGCACATTATTCCAGCTGATATTCAGGTTCTCAAGCATGACATATGTGCCCCACAAGGACCATTACAATAATTAAGATTATGAATTATGCACTATTTCAGTCTTGTGTAAGGCTTTATGTTTGTATGAACCACTTTATCACATATAAGAGACTTCAGGAAGTCATAGTTCCTCTATTTATTGCGACTCAAATTTATTAAAGTGTGAATTATAACAACAGTTGGGTTAAGTCATTTATACAGAGGATTGCAATTTACATTTATCATGAGTTTTAAATGGGGGTTATTGTCCATTTTCCATGAATTTTTGTTAGATTGATATTTTTTTTGCACTGGAAACATAGCCTTAACCAACAATACTTATAAACGATCTTTGAACACACTAATAGGTTAGTCGATGGGCATCGTGTCTTGTGATTGGTCATTGAGTGATAAAATAAAAGCTTCCTTTAGGTCAGTCACAGTGAGTACGGTGATTTAATCTATACTTCAAACAGGAAGATGAAGCCTGACCTTGAGGTAGTCATTTGCTCGATACCTCTGCCAGAAGGAAGGGGATTAAGAAGCAAACAGAGTACTAACATACTCTGTGAAACCAACAGAACTCTGGGCATACTCCGTATAACAAACAGCACTGCACATACTGAGTAGACATGGTGAGGATTTCCCCCTGGGACCAATAAAGTCGATCTTAATCCTAAAATTGAGCGCTACAAATACTATGACAAACAAGCAGAGCTTTGGACATTCTCTGTAAAACAAAAAGATTGCTGCACACACTCTGAAGAAAACAGCACTGCGCACATTCTGAAAAGAAAATGGAGCACTGCAAATACTCTGTGAAGTATACATAGCTTTGGGCATGCTCAGCAAAACAAATGGAGCATTGTACATACTCTTGATGCAGAGTACACCACGCTGGAGATTCAAATGGCAATGCTTTCCCTTTCTCAGCACTTTTTCCATCCTCACTGTGACACCTACCAAATAATGAAGGGCACATTTTGACTTGGAGATTCACTGTTTATTTTTTTAAGGTAGGTTGCAGATTGAGCCATGTGGTACATCTGTCCAAACATTTTTATCCCCATTTCATTTCTGCTCCACCGTTCGTTTCTGAGAGAGAATTTGAAAGTATGACTATAGTTCAACAAAAGAAAATGGCAGCCACCACCTGCAGTCGTAGGACACGTTTTATTACCGTCATCATACTACCTCCCACCGAGTGTGAGGCAGCGGACTGTCAGCACAGCACATTACGGATACCTGCCCTGCTAGGAAAGAGCCTACACTTGTTTGATCACTGAATGACAGAGCAGGGCCTGGGTTTATATATCCCCCAGGGTGCCAAGAAAGCCGCCACGTCCCTGGAAAAAAATTGGGGGTTGGGGCAGTGAATAATACTTGGAGAGACACTTCCATCACGTATACGTGAGTGGCCACACGGCAGACCAAGAGGACCATGGGAAGCAATCAAGGTCAAATGCATTATTAGGCTTCATCTTCTTAGCTTCCTCAAGCTTTACATTGCTAAGTTACCTCTTAATGCTACTTGTATGCGTTTGATACATAATCTTACCTAGGAATTTACTTGTATATACGTGTCCTTTACACCTGGGATAATGGGTGGGCAGCCATAATATGTAGTCATAAAGGCTAGACACATCTAAGAAAATTTGAGCTTTTATAAATACAGGATAGCATGGTGATTAGCATCAAGCCTCCAGGGTCGTGGATTTTATTTCTCTGCGTCTTATACTTACTCTTGTGTTAAGTGAGTTGGTGTCTCTAAATTGTGTGTGTGTGTGTGTGTGCGCGTGTGTTTGTGGTCATCAGACCAAATTAATGTGATAACCATTGTTTTGTTTTTGTGGGGACATTTTTCAGTTCCCTCAGTTTTATTAAAACCTGTTAATGCAACCAAATAGCTAAAATAGCCACACATGCTGTATTTTGGTTGGTTACTTAAGGTTAGGGTTAGGGTTTTCACAGTTAGGATTAAGGTTAGGGTTTTCACAGTTAGGATTAAGGTTATGTCCATAGAAATGAATGGAAGGTCCCCACAGAAATATGGGTATGTGTTCTGTGTCTGGGTGCATGCGTGGGTGCGTGGCTTTGCTTTTACCGCATTGTGGGGACCAAATACTTTTTAGTTTGCAGGGACATTTTTCAGGTCACCAAAATATAAATCTGTCTGTGAATGTAAAATACTAAAATAACTTAAAGCATTTTATTTGGTTACTTTGGTTAAGGTTAGAACTGGGTTGGAGATAGGGTTCTCTATTAGCATTAGTGTCATGCCCATAAAAATGAATGGAAGGTCCCCACAAAGGTATTTGGATGCCTAATGTGTGTGTGTGCCCTGCAGTGGCCTGGCATGCCATCCCCAGTCCTCCTGCTGTGTATCCTGTCATTCCTGGGGTAGGCCTCAGGCAGACACTGTACTGGGTAAGCGGTCATGGAAAATGGAAGAATGTATGATTCAACACATGAAACTGAGTCACTTTCTTGGCAGTGCAATTTTAAAATCATACTTTTGTAGCGCACTGGCAAATGGATTTAATACAATCATAATGGTTTCTGAACTAAGTAAAACACCCTATGTCAAACAAGCAGGGGGAGACATTTAACAGAAAACAACAGAAGACCCTACAGCAAAGCCAACTTCAATGTTTGTGCCTCCCAAAAATTCCTTGAGTGTAATATAATTAGTGTTTGCTGTAGTGTGTTAACTTGTACTCGATCAAATGCAGTGTTTTATGACAAGAAACAAATGGATTTTAGCCAACAGAGAAATTCAGCATTACAAGTACAGACATGAGGTTTTGAAAAGACTGATAATAATATGCAGGCCTGGACTTGGCCTTACTTAATTTGGATAAGGTCTTTTTGGATAATTATATTGGTAAAAGTAACTAAGTAATTCTTTTCTTATGCAATTTAACGTTTTTCAAATTTCCTCCTTCAGCAACTTTGAAATGTGAGAGGGGTTTATCAGCAACTGCTTAACCCTGATTTCAGAAAAAAAATTGACATCCAAATGCACTGCAAGGTAAAAAAAACAATCTACAAATAATGCATTGCTTTGAATGTGAAATATGTTGAGTGAAATAACATTTACTCACATAAAACTTGGTCTCCCATCAGAAGTCTTTGCTTTCAAAGCAATCGGTTTCCTCTGTTTATTGACATTGCTTTTAATGTGACAAGTGAGATGTAATAATTCCGTCGCTGTTTTCTGATGAAATGGTTTTAGCTAGGCATGCATTTCCCGTTCCCCTCTGATGTTGAAGAGGGAGTCTCCTCCAGATGTCCTGCTTGACATATGGCCAGACTTTCCCCTTTAAAACATCAGACCCATAGCCACAAATGACTTTACTGTACGTCCAACCAAAATGCACTCAGTGCAGGTGCATAAGCCTACGGTTAGTTAATCATCCTTCCGTGAAGCTTTTATACAAAACAGGAATAGCAGACAATGGTAATCAGAATGCGTGGCACTTTTTATATCTGTCGTATTTGACTGGATGAAAATCTCCTGGTTATGTAGTCAGTAAGATGTAATTTGTAAAGAAGTACTTTCAAAGTTTCATATCAAACAGTGAAAGTAAAGTACAAAATTTATTAAAGTAATTATTTGGTGAAACTGGTTGGTGTAATATCTGAATTAACTATGTACATGTGCATTGACAGTGGCGTCCCGTCCAGGGGGTCCCCTGTCCTGTGGGGAGATAGATTTCAGGCCCCCAGCATAAGCAATATTTCACATCCGTCTGTGTGGAGAATCAGACTTCTACTCATCTTAGGTTAAGTTACCTTTCCAGGATTTCCAGCTTGTGGTAAATAAAGTTTGTCTATTTGGAAGTTGAATTGGAAGAAGATGGATGGATGGTGTAATAATTAAAAAAGAATGCATTATGCTAATGAATTTCTAGAACAAAATACACATTGTCTAAATGTCATTAAATGCACCCTTCCTTAAAAAAGAAGCAAATGCTTGTTAATATGAATAAATAAATCATGAAATTATATAGCAGAGCTGAACACAATGCTGGTTTGTTTCAAAAGGAAATTGCTCAAAAATCCTTTGCAGGTTTATGCTTGGCTAGCATGTTTTTGAAGTGCAGCCCTGCATATTTTAACAGTGAGACGCGCTTATGAAGAGAAGTACTGTCAGAAGTTCTATTATGTATTTTGAATGGCCTGTCTGTAAGAAGTCACTTACGGAGTTAGTGGATGAGAGTTTGCTTAGCCGCAAGTTTGTGGCGTACGTGGCATCATTTGAGGAGAGTTGAGAGTTCATGTTCTATGTGCAAGCTTCCCAGAAAATATCTGAATGGAGAAATGTATAACAAAATAGCCATCTTGATTAGTTTGCCACATATTTATTAATTTGCTTCATAAAGATACTACATCATAATATTTGTGCAATAGAAAGAACCGTGAAACATCTTCCTTTAAAGCGTAATGTATTCATTAAAATTTGAGGTACATTTAATTAAATAGCTCTGTGAAATCTTGATGTAGATTTAAAGACTCCACTTGCGCCTAAAGTTTTCTATCTGAATACTGATATGCAATATATCTTTATATTCATAAGGAGAGTGTAATCGATGTTAATGGCAACACAGCAGCTCTGATGATTTGACGGAGCGAGTGGTAAGTCGTGACTGGTTGTCGTTTGTAGCGAGTTGGTCAGTGGAAAGGTCGGCTTTGCTCCCCCCGCCGTTGCGGCCGTCTCTCTGTGACGGGCGTGCCCTCTCGTCCACGGCCATTTGGAGACCACAGCCCTTCGAAACCGCCGCTAACCTTAAGGGTTGCCTTTGTTGCGCCACACAAATGAGCCTGACCTTTAGCCATAAAACAGACACCTACGGAGGAGGATGAAACGGCAGCTGAAATTAAGAGCCGCTCGCGGATATTTCAAACACATCCAAGAGAATTTGAAAAAGAATCGGATCGCCTGGACTGCAACTTATTTACGTTAGCGCCCCGGCATCTTCAATAATGAAACAGAGATATTTGAAAAGACTGACAAATGGCACAGAAATAAAAGTACCGGCCTCCTATTAATGATAGATGATGCTGATGAAAATGTACCTGACGAGACGAAATCACTCCAAATAAATGGCTTGTTGATTTATTTTTTCAGGCAAAAGACAAAAGCCTCAAATCGTTTATGAATATCGTAGAAGGGCAGACGGAAGAAGGCACACCGCAGCTTTGATTTTCACTAATAGCCACTTCAAACGGTCTGCAGTCTAAAATGCGGGGCAATTATGGGATGTAAGCCTGTCATCAGTGTTTTGTCGTGTTTCAAAGTGGCGTCTGAGCCTCTCTGGATGCTGCAGTGGGAAGGTGGCGGGGCAGAGCGGCCTTTTCAGAGTCAGGGTCCATGACTAGTGAAGATTCAGCACAAACTGGGTTACCCGTCTCTTTGTGTGTGTGTGTGTGTGTGTGTGTGTGTGTGTGTGTGTGTGTGTGTTCGTTTAGTGTGAGCAATCATGCATTTTCATTTTGCACGCACAAGAGCCTGGAAAATGAACTGCCTTGATGCATTTAGGCATTTTGTATTTTTTCTGGTGTGCAGGGATGAAAGAATAATTTAATTTAATGTTGCAAAACAACATCCTGACCGCTATTGACCACGGGTCGGTTTCCCCAGAGTACTGTGTTCCTGCAGCAGCGTTGAGGTCCAACAAGCTGCATTGAACTCCTTCGAACTGCTCTGAACTCCGACTGCCACAGTGCTGTGTCGCATTTGGGAATTGCACCCTTTATGCCTGTGCAATAAAGGCATGCTTGTACGGTTTGGTAATTACATTATCTGTTACGGTTGTGTAATAATGATGTGAGTTTAATTTTCATACTGCAGACCTCTGCATAACATGTGATGTGAGATATGTGAGGCAGATGGAAATATTGGGACATTTTATATAAAGAGGCTTTGGGCTGGATTTCACTGAATGGATTTCAGCCCCTGTAGGTCAAAGGTAATACAAATGTTGTACGAGATTACCTCATGTTGTGGGTAGCCCAGATGCTGTAGCTAACCTTGTGTGTGGTGGGGGGGAGAACAGGGATGTTCCAGAGGAGCGGTAAGGTCAGTTGACAGAACCCTCCAATCCGTAATCAATTAATTGTTGAGGATAAAAAGCAGGCCTTTTTATGGAAGACCAACAAGAGAGGCTGGTTCTTGTAGTGTCCTGTCTTTTGTTAGAACTGAAACGGCTTATTTGCATGTCCGCTGTCCTGTCCCATCCCGAAGTACCCCAAGGAAGCTAATGAAATCCCCTTTCCATCCCTGTTTTCCCATCACATGGAAACGTCTCTCCTAATATACACCAATCTCATCTGCTGACCCATCGCAAAGAGTTCATATGCGTAATGTTTTTGACTTTCTCTCCGTATTAACAAAGAACTGTGCATTCAGATTATCATCATGGTAAAGAGCCAAGTGCTGTGTTTTTTTGTTGCAAGCTGTCTGAATCAGGATGTGCAATTAGGAATTTTGAGTCAACATGTTATATGACTAGTGGCATCTGGATGAAGTATCTGATCAGTTTCCGTCCCTCTGAATACTTACTGTATAGCAGTCACAGTGTCAGACAATGTGCAATAATCCTGTTGTCACCAACATCCACTGTACCTCCTATATATGGTAACCAACATCTTTGCACTATGCCCTTTGGTTTAAGTCTCTACTATACATCCTGCACTTCATTGCTTTTTGTAAACTTGTTTGTTGTATGTCTGTTCTGTTTAAGTACATTGAGAGTGACTAAAGACCGTGCATGTGTAAACGGAATTTACTGGTAAAACTGATTCTGGTTCTGATGTAAGGCTTTTCCCGTTAACTGCATCGGGAGGGACTCGTCAGGATAGTGGTTAAGGTTAGACTCTTGTGCTTACTCTGGCAGTAAACTCATTTTGGCCATGTACTGACGCTCACATGGTTACGATGGGGTTATATTCCGATCACCTTTTACGATAAATCGTAAACCGACAATATTGTAAAGCAAAAATGCATTTTAATACAGTATGCCTAACCTAAAAAACTTAGTATCAGGGTCGGTGCCCGTCCATCCCAGTCCTATGTGTTGAGTCCCCGTTTGGCCAGCAGGTGTTGCTAGCCCTTCCGTTCCCTCTGTCGTCCTACTAGCCCCTGGTGTGTGTTCCTTGCTTCCTGGTTTGCTGCCACATAACTCAGTGGGTTGAGTGTGTGGCACCAAGGCTGAAACCCTGCATGCATGGGTTCGAGGCCTGTGTCCCCTGTTTTTCTAGTGTTTTACTTTTGTTTCTCTCTTTTAGTTTACCCTGTTTATGTCCGCCTTAATTCCGCTCTGCTTCCTAGCCTTAGCCATCAGTCGTGTGTCATTATTCTTAGTGTTTATTTCCCAGCATGTAGCTTGTTTCCTAGTTTTGCTATTTAAGTTCCCCAGTTTCTCTGCATGTTAACCGTTGGTTAAGTTTCTCCACCTGTGGCCTGTTTTCACGTACTGTGCTCGTTGGTTAATTGATGATTTACACCTGCCTTTTGTCAGTCCTCATTATTTGTGTATTTACGTACCTGCTTTTGTCCTGCTCCTCAGTCTGCCACTGTGAATGTAGCTGTATGTCTGTGTATTAGCCAATGAGAATGTAGCTGTATGTCTGTGTAATAGCCATTGTGAATGTAGCTGTATGTATGTGTAATAGCCACTGTGAATGTAGCTGTATGTCTGCGTATTAGCCAGTGAGAATGTCATTCCCCTTGGTTTCCCTAGTCCTGCTCTCCAGCTGTGTTAACTTATGGTTTCTTTAATTGTTAATCAGTGTTTGTTCCCGTTTCGTTCTGACCCTTCGTGGTCCTTTTGTTTTACAGTTAACCCCATTGTGTTCCATTTTCCCCAATAAACCCCCATGGTCTTGAAGCCGATAGTGGATAATCACCTCTTCCTGCCTACGCCATGCCGCTATATTACACATACCCTAGCCTAGTCTACCTTAAACATACTTAGAACACTTTCATTACCCTACAGTTGGTCCAAATCGTTAACACAAAGCCTATTTTATAATTAAGTGTTGAGTATCTCATGTTATTTATTGAATAATCAGACATCGTAAAGTCGAAATACCGTAACCCGGGGAGCGTCTTTATGCAAAGGGCAGCTACGAGTCACGAAATAGCATTTTTACAAATAGCTGCATTCACTCCATGATAGCCTGTAAGGATAGTGCAGTTACTGACACTGATCAGGCTCAAGAAGGTAGCACGTTTCAGCTGTATAAAATGCATATATTTCCTTTAGTTATGAATGCGATGGTTCCAGTAATGGGCTACCATGAGGACAACGTTCATGCAAAACACACTGGTGCCATGACTGGTTGGCAGGATGAGGGTTGTCTTTGCAATGCTCTGAAGAATCTTCCACATCCAAGCATTCTGCTGGTATAAAAACAAAGAATATTTCAGTCAAGGCACAGTGAACAAGCAGTGATACAGCCTAGGGTCGCCTTATGGAGTTAAGCTCAAATCGCTATTGAAACACCATTGAAAGGGTGACTCTTGTGGCTGGAGAGGGCAGGACAATGAGAACACTGACAGGTCAGCTAATTGTAGTAGCTTTGGCTCTGTCAGGACTCCTCCACAAATGAAAGTCAAGCCAGTCACATCGCCTGGCACCACATGGCACCCATTGAAAAACACCTCACACAAGAAGAGGTGGCAGGGTTCTGGAGAGGCGCACAATAAAACCAAGAGAACCTTAACAAAACTGTAAATGTCAGTGCAGGGGGAATGCCAGTCTCCTCAGGCCAACTTGCCGGCCAATCAGAAGGAATATTCAGTGACGGCTGGGAGGAAGCCTGCTGCTAAGCAATCGATTATTAAGCTCCTTCGCGGACAGGAGTATAGCGGCGCTGGTGAGCTACGCGGATCTTTCCAGGGTTTTCTGTGGCGCTGGGACGCATTTTTCATTCAGTTGTGAAACCTTTGTCAGCAGTAGCTAGATAAGACACGTAACGCCCAATGGGGGGATGGGGACAGGGGGGAGGCGGTGGCACGTCAGCTGAATATGGGAAAATTAATTTAGGTGATTTCTCATGTCACATTATAAATCTCACTCTGGGTTAGCCCCACCCCCTTTTTATCGAAGCTCTGCCACATTTGCCGATTCAGTAAAGCTACCCACACGTGTGTAATTTAAATCTCTAATCCCCTACGCGTGGCAATTATGGAGAATCCGTATTAATCGGGCACCTGGCCGGCAGGTCGCTTGCATCGCTCTTTTCCATATATGACCGCGATAGCCATGATGGATTTTGTCACGCACTCAAACATATTTCTACATGTAGCTTGATCTCGCTCCCGAACAGCTTATGAATTTCGGATGTGCAATCTGTTTGCAAATTTCATCATTCACTTGTGTAATTAAAACTTGATTACATGTGTTTAATGTGGTCAAGAGATAAATACTAAATATGGAACCTGCATAACAAACAGATTGATTGGTCTCATAAAAGCAATGTTTCTTGATTGTACTGGGATTTTTTGACCCATGCATGTGCTCTTCTTTGTAGTCCTTTGCTAACCCTAACGCTACTCACTGAAGGTACCATGTATGCTTTAGATTCAGTTCTCATATCGCACCTTATATAAAATTTACAATATACAGATATTTCCAAATGATCTTAATTCATGAAACTGAAACGTTGAATTAAAATGAGGTTATGGTCACCCACGTTATGAAATGACTCCTCTGATTGTTCTTTCTTTAGTAATAGATGACCCATCAGGAAGTAAATTTCACCCATAAATCTGCCGTTTGATTTTGTGGAGTTCATCTTCCTTCCATACAGCTTTCTCCAGGACCTGATGTGACGTATGTAATGTTTTTTTTTCAGTTCATCTATTGCACTGGACCCTAAAGATATTTAGAGCCATATATGATATACCTGCCATACTGGAATTTTAAATGAAGGTCAAACGTGGCAAAACCAACCCGTCTCTGTCAGCATTTTCCTTCCCCGATAAAGACGGAACCCCCTGCCCCCACAGTATTGTAAAGACGTATGGTTTGGGTCAGCTCCAGCTAGCTGGGGTTCTGCATGTATATTCATTGTGGTGAGTAATTGTGTTCCCCGGCAGAACACTCTCACCTTGAGGAGTGACATGTCCCTTAAGAGCAGCGGCACTCTGGAGCCTTCCTCACCATCCGGGATGAGAACCTCCAGAACTGCTCAGAGCTTCTCACTCTAATGGAAGCCGATGATCTGGTTTTAACGAGTCCTCCTCTCAACATGGCTGTCGATCCCTTCAGGAACCACATTCATGTGGAATACGTACCTCTCACATTCACACTCTTTTTCAGACTATTATCCTTCGTCTTTCGGAAGCCGACTAGGCTTCACATTAGTAAATGGGATATTTCCTATCTAATAATGGTCAGATGTTAAATGTACCTGAAAGGATGTAGGCAGCCTGTTTTACGGAGCCGCAGCGCATACCAAATGGTCATGCTTATTACCGGAAAGCCAGCATGAGCTCTGCCTCTCTTCTGATGTGATATTCTTGCCCTGGAGCCAGGGCCGTGCACCAAAATGCATGTGCGACATCCCATGTGTCATTACACACTTTATGTGTGTGCGAATGTGTGTGTTAGAATGCACTACTTCTTCATTATTTTTTTTTTATTCCTATTGTGAGAAAGCAGGGAGGAGGGGATGAAGGATGAGACCAGCAGACGGCAGTGAAGAATATTTGCTAGTTTATCATTCACGGCACAGTGAGGCTGGAGACAATGGAGTGTGGGACAGTGGCAATCCAGCACTGTGAGTGATACATTAAATGATTGTCTCGGATGGCGGCTCCTGACTCTCAGCCACTGCAGATCCCGGCTCTGGCCGCGCCGCTGGCCTGCCTCCTCGAAGTCTCCGTCACCCAAGGTCATATGTATGCAACATAAACCCCGCAGTTCTTTGCTACACGGGGGGTGGGGGCCTTGCGGTCCCGCCGATTAAAATCCAGTGCCTGCAAAATGGGCTCCGGCGACGGGTGCACATCGGGAAGCTGAAGCTGAGGGTCGTTGTGAGAGCACCGCCTTAATCAGGCTGCATCTCTGAGGGAGAGAGCCCGGGATTCCCGTGATTAATGGCCTGCATTTGCATATGTTTTCTGCACTGCCTGGCCTGGGGTTTGGGTGTTTCCCTGGCAGACACCTCGCGGTGGGGAGGTCTCTGCTCTACAGCGTGGCCGCAAGTGATCAATTCATTGTTTACTAATTTCATTACATCTATGACGTACGTTCCCTACAGTAAATGCCTGGAGGTTAAAGCACGGTGCACAAGCATCTTCGTCTGTCTTTCGTCATCTGAACAGCTTCCCTGTCTGCTAGCAGGTCACTGCTTGCTCTATCTGTGGCTGTTTATAAAAGCACACTTTCTGCAGCATAGTCCGCATCAGAGGAGGTTTCACCGCTTCATACCAGGACTGAGGTCCACACTAAATGATGCAGGAAAATACCAGGAGGGATTGTGTAGTTTCGTATGTTCTACAACAAACTGAAAGCCCTTTGTTAATTATTAAAGATGTCTAAAGGAGTTATATTCTGGCGTTTTGACTGTTGGTTTCCCTGCAGCGTCAATGGTCATAAAAGATGCACTTGGTCATATCACAGAAGGCCGGGCTGTAATGAATGGTTGTAATTATAAGTCTTTCAATGATTTGTGCGCAGAGCTCGCTTCTGTGTGCCATCAGGGTGTGATGGTTTGATATATATATAGAAATATATGACCACATATAAACAAAAAGTAACATCAGAACACTCAGTGTGGAACCCCGCATATGTAGAACTCATCAGCTTTATATTCACGTTCTTTTTATATATGGGGCGAGGGTATAGAACTATGAATTTCATAATACATATTTTCTGTTTAATATGTTTGAACAAGAAAGGCTACGTCTTTTGGGAAAAGTTACTAAGTAAATGCAAAATACAATCCATAATATGTGTTGTTTATTTGTTACTGGAATAAGGAAGAATTCTTTTATGGGTATGAAATATGAAAAACATTTCAATGGCTCTTTTCCCTTTGCCTTAGTTTGTTTATTTGCCCATATCCAATATACATCCGGAATATTGTGGTGGAGTTCAGTAATGTTTTTGTTGTTTTGTTGTTGTTGCTCCTCACCCTGCACTCCCCTCCCCCCATACTTATGGAAATCCACCCCCCACCCCCCTCCCCAGCCCATCAAACAGAGAAGAATGGCTT
>JABFEB020000119.1:150825-168682 GCA_019775895.2 Stomatorhinus ivindoensis
TATATATATATGTGTGTAATAGATATAATGTTCAAGTGTCCATTGTTCCATAGCTTGCAAGGAGGATTTTTTTTTGACAAAAAAAAAGTAAAAATTGGATAAACGTGCATTTTCGTGAGGCAGGGACCAGCCCATGGTTTCTCCAACATCACTGGAGTCAAATGTAGAGGTTCTGAGGGACTTTCCGGTGAGCAGACTCAGGAGTGTCTCATGCTGGGAAAAGATGCCAAACTGGTGAGACGTCAGACTCATTCATGGTCGGGACCCAGGAGGGCACACAACCAGCAAGGCAGAAAAGGGTGCATGGCTTAGTCATATGGGCGACTCTAATGCCCACAGAGGGCTGGGCAGGCTGCTGGTTATCAGATTGCAAAATCAAATCTTATTGGCTACTGAGCAGACTAGTAAAATTAAGGCCGATTGGCCGTCCCAGAGCCCATGCTGGCAAGATGCCATCTACCCTGGTTTGTTAATTAAATTATTTCTCAGTCACACTTGTGTCCTTTAATTAACTACTTAACAAGACAAAGACACAAGACATCACAGATTTTTCACTATTAAAGGAAAATAATAAGCACAGTAAGATACAGGCACAGCTGATGTATAATTCCATTTTTATTGTTTGGAGTTGTATTCAGATGAATGTAAAATGCTTAATGGCTGCCAGTTAGAAAAAGGCTTTATCCCAGCCTCAGGCCAGAGGAATAATTATTGTGTCGCCTACTGTTTTGATTGGCGCTACGGAGCAGGCTGGGGCAATGAGTCAGACTGCAAAACAAACAGTTTGCTTTTTAATGGTTTATGTTGAATAAATAAGAGCCATATTTGGGAATTAAGTTAAAGACTAAATTGCTTGTAGAAATGTTATTTTGCGATGGTTATAAGGGTCAAAGGATACTGCCATCAGAGAAAGTTGGAATTAACGCTCCCAGTGTAGCATAATGCACCCAGTACTGAAGCGGAAACATCAATATGTGCTTCTAATTTTTCTCAGTATACTGTGTGTATGTTTTTCACATCATATAGACTCTTTCACATTAATGCATTTGCAGTGGAATGACCCACTAGGGAACGTTTAAATTAACATAGTGAGTCACATTTTAATAGCTTAAAAACAACTTTTCTTTTATTAACATAACACTGATATAGGTAATTTTGTACCCTCAAGTTTTATAACAAATTCTGTAAATGTATTGCGATTAAAAATGCTGCAGCTACCCTAATTCGATTAATTTATACAATGTATGCCAGGACACCCAAATATTGGAGTGAAAATATACACAAAGACAAACATCTTCTAATTTTAAAATCTGATATTGGTCTTTCAATTTGTTTTATTCTATAGATGTGTCCTATATTTTCAGGGATGTCTTGCTGTGGCCATTATGACATCACATCCTGTGTTCCGCCCCTTTCTGATGTGGTTGCTGTAGTTTTCTGAGATTACCTGAAAATACTCAGAACTTCATTCCAGGTAGAATAAATAAATCGCTGCACAGATACTAACAGAACTGTGAGGATTATATTGAAGAATTTATCCTGAAGTCCTGTAAATGTCTGAGGTCAAACAATATGTTTGGTATTCAACAGTACAAAGTAAAACTGTTGAGTTTTACAAAAGTGTGATCATGAAGGAAATGGTGACAAAAGAAACAGCATAGAAACAATTATATTGCCTCAGTCATTGGAAATCTAAATAAATTCCTGGTTCTAATCTGGATCAGTTTGGGGTTTCATGTCTAATTGAACAATTTATTACTGCTGAGAGGGGCAGTCGGGGGGGATATGTGGATATGCGGAACTCGGCCGTGGGTGTTTGGCATTTTACTAAACGCACGCTAAACTTGTGGTCTTGGAAGTTAGTGCAGGAAATGCTGCAGCAGAATAAATATCTGCCAGATGAATCCTACATGCCCTCTGGCCAATTTCAAAGTATAACCTGAGATTTTGCAAGGTGAGTTTTACATTGTAAAGCGAATGAAGGAGCCTGAATTTAAAGTGGCTCCGTTTTCATGTAATACTTTATTACGCCTCCAGGGAAAAAAATGAAAACCATATTGAGAAAATTATATTTTACATTTGCTAATCTTTTATTGTGCCCCAAGCTGATGCAAATCACAGGTGCTTGTTCAGACAAAGGCCCTGTGCTTATTGTGGTAACCTACACGTCATAGTATAGATGCCACGTTATTGTAAGTCAGCCTCTTCCATAGATCTAAGCTCAGTGCCTTGCCAGTAATTCAGACGTGCTTCCCATACATTCTGTCATGCCATCATATATCATGAGTTACACGCCAGTCTGTGTTTTTGTTGAATTATTTAAAGCCTAGACATTAGCCTAGGCTAACATTTGAGGTACACCTTTCAGATAGTGGATATACACACGACATAAAGGCACGTTGTGCGCAATGCAGCAACAGATAGTAAGGCTTTTTTTTTCTTGTTTTCCCAAAATTCGGCAGCGACGTTCCAAAACAAACGGCAACACTGCCGGCGGTTCACAAGCCCGAGCACCGCGACGTGTCACGGCCAGACGACGGCGGCGCGTGAAGTAGCGTGCGCCCCGCTCGATGCGTGCCCGTCAGCTTGAAAGGGAGAGCTGCGGATTGCAGGAGAGCGTGCAAAGCCCTGGGGACAGGGGCTGTATGGTAATGAGCACGAAAGGATAACACTCACCCTCTACATCCTTATTCCCTTCTGTCATTATGGTACTTCCAAATGATCCCGTGTGCACTTTCAGGGAAACTGATCACAGCTGTAACATTCACAGTCATAAAGTTTACTGCTAAAAACAAAGCCATTCAGATATTTCACTGCCTTTTTCTCTGTGCCATTTGTCTAAGTGCACCAACATTTTTCCATCCCGGTGATCTAGAATCTAGAAGTTGTATACCAGAAGTACTCAGCAGGTGCAGTTACTGTCCTCATGCCATCACCCTGATAAATGGGTGACTAGTAACATCTGTTACTGCTGAATCAAAGGTAAATGTAAATGTTCATTGTCTGTCTCGCTTGACAGACACCACCAAATTCCTTGTGACTTAACAGACCTGGCCAGTAAATCTTATCCTGGTTGTGGTTCTAGCAGCAGGGAAAGGTCTCCCTTCTGGGCCTCCAGAACCCGGCATCGCTGTGCCGTCACATCCACCCGGCGTGCACTTCCGGGCCTCCAGAGCCGCCATCGCCGTGCCGTCACATCCGCCCGGCATGCACTTCCGGGCCTCCAGAACCCGCCATCCCTGTGCCGTCACATCCGCCCGGCGTGCACTTCCGGGCCTCCAGAACCCGCCATCCCTGTGCCGTCACATCCAGCCGGCGTGCACTTTCGGGCCTCCAGAACCCGCCATCGCCGTGCCGTCACATCCGCCCGCACATGCTCTAGGACCCTTCACTGTCCTCCTTACTCTGCTCGCTCAGGCACCGTTTTTGTTTTTTTTTTTTTTTTTCCCTTTCACAGATCTTGCACCGAAGGGCCTTCTTGAATGCACTCTAGTAAGGGGGTACAAAACTCCCTTCTAGTGTGTGACAGGCATTGTGCTGCAGTGGTGAAGGTTAGGCTCTCCGTGCGTGTAAATGAACAGGCTGCACGTTCTCCTGTATGCTGTCTAACTTGGCAAGCGCGGCTCGCTAATGTGCCCTCCTGAGGACATCAACAAACATCAGCTTGTTCCTTATTGTGAGCTGGGATCAATTAGGTTGTCCTGCGCTAATTAACCCTCTAATCAATCATTTGTTCTCCCAGTGGAGCCCACAAAGGCTTGAGGCACGGGCGGCCTGTAAAGATCGCAGTGAAGGACGTGCTTGGGGGCCGTCACTGGCCACTTACACTGGGATGTGTCCCAGCAGTCACTCTCTCCTGGCTTCTTTCACGCGTGTCTGATGTATCGTACGCATTACGGTCATAAGCATGTTCGGGTGACGCCATTAATATGCTAAATAAAGAAAAGGCTTTTATTATCAACTTACTGCAGGTCTTTTGTCATGTCTGATAAACCACAGATTGCTAGCATACAGATACAAATTGTAAGAAACCGTCGACTGTGCTGCTGCTATTGTGCTACTGTATTGAGGGGACGACGATGTTAATTGGGGTGTAGGGGGACATAAGGTGATGTGAATGCTTTTAACTGGGGGGGGGGTTTGACGCCTGTGCATCAGAGCTGCCTTGGTTTGGAGCACACGCGGCGCGCATTCCATGTCTCCCTGTCCGCGTGCTTGCGTGTTACTCCTGGGTATCATGCTTCTGGGTCCCTCGGACGTTGATACCCATCCAGCCAGGGGAAGACCGCAGTCCACGCAGGCGCCACAAGCCAACAACACTGTCACAACACACATATTAAACTGATCGGCAGACATACACATTTTTATTCTCAGTTGTCTGGGTGACAGATACAAATGTTCTTAAATAATAGTGACATGAACAGAAGAGAAGGCAGCTTAAAATCAAAGAGACTTTCTATCCATTCCTCCGCTTATTCAGATCAGGTTCACAAGGACACACTATATAATTATCTGTAAGTACACATTTATATGTATGTCTGGGAACGTATTTTAAAAAAAAAATCATGATTTTAAAACTGAATAATTTTCTAAATAAAATAACCAGAAATTACACTAAAAGCATATTTTGTGGTTTTGAATTTACTGTTATAGGAAATGTAAAAGTATATTTGTGTGTGTGTGTGTGTCCGTCCGCGTGCGGTTTTCTCTTTTTGGGGGGGAATAGAAACTTCTTTTGTGAGAAGGAAGCACTGACAGGATGCGTCAGGACCTCTTTGTGTGACGAGATGGGGTTCAAGAATTAAATCATTTCAAAACAGACCTTATGCATTTTGCATGAAGTGTTTTTCCGACTCACCCATTGCTGTTCAGCGGGCGCGGAGACCGCGGACACCCACCCAAAGCCAGAGCGTCTGGCCGGCCTCGCGCTGCCACACTCCTGCCAATCTGAGGGCCCCCGAATGCTGCCGTCAGTGACTTTTATAGGAAAGAAACCCAGCGAGAAGCTGCTACTGGAATGACAGGAATAGCGATTCAGGGAGACGGCGTGGGGGCCGCAGAGCTGAGGGGGCACCGTGCCCCCACACTCCGTGGAAGCGAACCTGGGCCGAGTCGTCTGTCCCACCCGTCCCTTATTTCCCAGCCTGTAATCTCTGGCCGGTGGCAGGAGTCATCGAGGTGTCTGCCTTTCCTCCAGCGTTTCTCTCCTGTAAACATGGAGACGATCCAGTTATCTTAGGAAATGCAGCCTCTACATTATTTCACGTAGTTTGCCGAGATGAGCCTTTAAACAGGGGCCTCACTTTCCGCTTCCCTTCTGCATTTTCTGCCCATATCCCTATCACAGTATCTCCTAACCGTCAAATGCAATGACATGCAATCAGTCTCAGACATTATATTTTATTTAAAATATAAACAAGCTGATACCCCCGAAAAAGGCTTGACCTTTTCAGTGAATCAGCTCATCAGATGCCGTAATCTATCTTCCATTCACATATGAACCATGCAAATGTTTAGGCCATTAAAATTATCCCCTCAGCAGAAGA
This sequence comes from Stomatorhinus ivindoensis, assembly GCA_019775895.2. Lineage (NCBI taxonomy): Eukaryota > Metazoa > Chordata > Actinopteri > Osteoglossiformes > Mormyridae > Stomatorhinus > Stomatorhinus ivindoensis. The sequence continues at coordinate 156,372 of JABFEB020000119.1, forward strand.
TACTTAACATTTTTAAGCTGTCAATAATGCACTTACAGTACGTGATAAACATGAGTGTTTTATATGCATTATATACCGCAAATATTTGTTATATAAAGCAAATATTTGATATTACACAAATTGCATTTCGGAATTCCCATTCCTTTTTCTTAAAATATCCATCCACCCAAAATGAACAATTAAATGCATTATTTTCAATTAATACATCCATGCATTTTCAGTACGGTAATATCCAGGACAGGGCTGATGCTCCATTGCTCATGTCAGATCTTACGTTTGACAGCGTGCGGTTTGGCTTTAACACAGATGGGGCTGGGTGTGGCTCCCAAAGACAGCCACAACATCATCTGCCTTTCAGAGGGATCCGGAATCACCTGCTGGGTCGAGCTATCCAGATGATCCAATCGTTTGTCTCTGCAATAACGTGTTTTCTCAATCTGAGTCTTACTATTTCTGCAGGTGGCCCTTTAATATGTCGTGGAATATGTTCTCCAGGTCATTGTGGAGAACAATATTTCCTTGATGCATGTGAAAACACACTGTGCATGAGAGAACCAAATCCGACTTGGACATTGATCTTTTTTTAGATTCATCTAAATTTTAGCATATTGGAAGCCATCGGATACTATAAAGCACATCAGCCCTTCTTATTATGTGTGGATGAGCTGTCATCCTGTGGATCACATGGTTGTTTTCCGGACTTCTTTTGAGACTCGCACTGTATGTTCTTGGCATTATACTTAATACTGAATGAAAACGGAGAAGCTTTAATCAAAATTTATCTAAAACTGGGCCTAGTTTTTTCTGTATCTATGGATTATTTTTGCATCTTTGAGCGGTGCACATGACGCAGGCCTGTGCCTCAGAAACGTGCCGCCATCTGCCTGCCCGTCGTGCGTCTCGCCGCGGAGGTTTGTGTCATGAGCAGGGAGGTAGCCGCGTATCTGAGGGGGCCCTGCCGTTTTGTGGGGCCACGTGTCAGCGAGGCGTCCGCCCTGATCTGCCCCAACTGCGACACTTTGGACTGTCCAAATGAATTCCGGTATTAATACTGGGATCTGCTGTTTTTTTAGTGTTAGTCACATATAAACATTAATCAAGCACACACTCATAAAGCACATTTAGTGACTCATCAGTATGCATGACAAGAATGGACACAGAAATGTACACATTGCTTAACTTTATAAATGTACTTCAACCAAGGCCTATATAAGAAAAGTAACAGGACAGTATAACACTAGAATGCAAGCTTTGAATCCGTTCTACCTTTCATTAAAACAAACTGATTAAAAACTGTGCATGTCACATGATCATTTTTACCAAAACATTAACATTATAAAAACTGATGTTTTAAATATGTGTTTAACAGAACACTGCACATTTTCAAAGATTACTTGTATTGACAACACAACTAACCCACGCCAGAAGCGACCAAATTAACACCCCGGAAAGCGGTAGGCTATACTTGTTAAAAGTGATTTAACTTTCATTTGGCTAACAAAGCTGAAGGTGTGTTCGGAGCCCTTCCTGGAGCGCTGAAGGTATGTTCTCAGTTACAGTATTTCCAGTATTAAAAGATACAAAGGGAGCTTTACTTGACGTCCCAGTAAGATTTATCTGATAAATCCACCAGTAATGGAGTCTGTTTTTTATCTTTTTTTTATGATATGAAAATGAACGTGAATTTGGTCACACCGGAGTCCGTGCACATCTCCGTAGCGAAATGAAACAGAAAGTCTTGGGAAGGGATTAACCCATGCAGGACCTGCGTCAGAAATCGGAGCATGCGAAATTCCATTCAAGGAAGAGATACGCATTTTAATCGCCGCGAAGCCCGTTTCCGTTTTTCCCTTCTGAATAAGTCCTACTGCCTCTCAGAAAACGAAGAATACAGCCGGTGTGAAATGCGTCCGGCCTGCCGTGTGTGCTGAGTGAGAGACTAGGCGCTGCAGTGTGAGCCGTCAGTACAGACATGCCTTACATTAAACCTCGTATTGCGATGGCAGTATGATCAGGCGCCTTTTCTGTTTCAATTTATCATGAGTACGCCTATATCATTAGATCAGTATGAAGCCAGACGCTCGTCGCCTTTATTTGGAATATTCACATGCAGGATATGTAAATGTACGTTACAGCAATATCTTCAAAAACGTAAAAAGTTATTTTCATAAATCAGTAATGAAGATAAATTAGTATGATGCTGACGTGTTTTTTCATACCTTTATTTTTTTTAAAAAAGGATTATATGTTTCATAATCGTAGATATTTTCACTGCTAAATCACAATTATATTAACAGCCAAACATTATAGTACACTGCGCATCAGTTGTAAACTTTTGACATGCCTAAATGTATGTTTTCCATTACCAAAATGATTTTCCCATAATCTTGTCCTGAATACTGGCCTCGGTGTGAACGTGTGTCCTTGGAGTTCACGTCCTGCCTTTACAGTGCTGCCAAGCAGCGTAAAATTAATGTACTATAAGGGTGAGGCTCCGGTGCCATGTATAGTCACCAGATAGACTGCGAACAGAAAATCGGCGGGAAATACATTCTTAATAAGTGGGATCTACTGACTCGATACTTTATTTCCTTCTGGGTTCCATATAGTAATCACCCAAAATAATTATTTTGAATATTATTATTTAAAGACTTCCTGGTAACGAATAAGCATCCCCCATCAACACTAAAAATTAATTTTCGGATAAACACGACGAAATCACATAACACGTATATCAATAGAACCAAAATATTTTTGACAAAAAATTACCGTGAAAGCAAGGCGCAAACCAACTAAACTACCCGTATGATATGAACTAAAATTTACCAAATTGCTTAACGAGTAGTTTTATATGTACGGACACTTTAAAGCGTTTAACTCGGAATTAATTATAACCTACAAAATTTACTGGGGGGGGGGGGGCTACAAAATACAGACTGGTTGAAAAGGCATCGTCGTTTAAAAGAGCCCATCTTTACTGTAAACCATAGATGCCAAACGGAGATAGAGAAAACTACAGGAACGGAGCGAAGAGACAGGTGTCAGGTGAGCGTGGTGTTTTAAGTCTGTGCTACTTGGCGTGACCGAGGCCCCTGCCCATAAAACCAGCTCCGAAATAGAGCAGAGGCTCACTTTCATTTGGTTTCTTTATCAAACAAACAGATGCCCCCCGGGCAGCAAACGCGCCCAGCTTACTCGCCCGGGGGGAGCTGAGGCCTCTTTGATTTCATGTAAATTTGTACAACGCCCACTTCGGCATGTCTCCGCTTATCACCGATCCTTTTCTGTGGCTCTTCTGAAAACTCGACAATGCAACCCAAGCTGTGTTAAAAACAAAACTTTGTTTAAAAAACTGACATATAATAACCATAACTGTATTGTTGTCATGCTGGATGTGCTATGGTCGCGCGTTGTGCTAAGAACACTAACTCACTGCATAAAAAAGCACCGGTAACGTTTGCCATGTGTGAACTGTTCTACAATTTGATCGGTAACCCAGTTTACCCATCTGAATAAGTTTTATATAGATTTTCGTTTTCCTAATCGATTGGTGGGATCCAATACATCGATTAATGTTTAGTGTTTTACAAATCCCCACTTACTCTCATATTGGATTTCAAAATGGATATATCAGCATTAAATCATACATTATTGCCGCTGATGCATATTTAAAAAATGTGTTTATTCACCGGGTTAAAATAACAATAGATATAGAGGAATAAAAATACTGATTTAGGCTAACGATTGTGTGTTTTGATACGTTAGAAATACTAAGAGTTTTCCCGATACACAGCTCTCTCAGGATTTTGCTGAATACAAATGATTTTGAAATGTTAGATTTAAGTTGGTGAAAACCTCTTTAAGAGAGACAGGACCTAGACTCAAACTTATTTGCTGTTTTCTATGACCGCATCACTGCGCTGTTTTCAATGACAATGTGACAAATCAAGGCATTTTGAAAACCTTCCTCACGTGCTTCAGGAAGGCAGAAGACGAAAGCTGTTCTCTTATATATAAAAGGTACATTTTGTTTTCGTTGGCGATGTTTTATATAAGGTAAATGAAAAAGAATATTTGTCGTTGTCACTAAATGGATATAGTACGTATGATTGCATTACAATATATTGTTGACTTATGGAAGATGGACCTTCCAGCTGTTATATTGAAATTAGTTTTTAATATTTCTAGTTATTGTAAATAGCAGTTATTGTTACGGGATGTCAGGATTAGAATTTCTTGTAGTCCTGTTTTAAAAACGTTGTAAAAGAAGGAAGTGCTCTACAGACGGGAACAGAAACGTGAAGGAAAATTCGCAATTCGTGTAAGTTGCCTTTTATTAACTTATTTTCAAAGCTTTGGGCTTTATAACAACAACAGTAATAAACTCTTGGTTTCTTACAACAAAGGTAAACTTCTCAAATTAGTGGGTTGCTTTTTACAACGTAATTTTAGCGCTGTGACTATAATAGTTTTATTTTGCAAATATAACTGTATGTTAGGAAAAAATGTTTCATTCGCGTGTTTTGTTTCTTGTCCCGAGGTATATGTCCATATCGCGTTTGTCGAAGTCGTTGTCATCATTATTCGTTTGCCATTCCTTTATTGAGCATCTCTATAAATGCGATTTGACGCTGGCTGTTTACCTCGGCGAGGCGCCATGCCTATAGCACTGACCTGCTCCGGCCCAGGGGGCGCTAGGCCGTTGCACTGAGCATCGGCTGGATTCGGGAAAAAAGAATCGTGTGTAGTGTTTAGTAGTAAATTTTTTTAGACTGTCTACTAATTCTGTTAAACAGCATTTGTTTATCAAGCACATAGTTTTATTTCATTATTTTACTTTACTGCAAATTTCTACAACAAATAACTTGTGCACTTGCATACATTTAATGTGCTTTTCAGTAAAAAAAATATATAGCTCTAGACTATGCAGTTTATATAGTAGACAACGCAAAAGGTACCACACATCTGTATTACATTTTACGTTGTCATTTAAACACGATTTAATTTTTTAAGCATATTTTAAATGCCTTCGAAAGAACACATGCACTTGAAATAGGCTGGGGAAATATGCAAAGCGTTTTATTTCATCGGGTACAAAACAACAACAGTCAGGTGGATATGTCTTACTGATATCCTGTGACTTGGGGTTACAAAATATAAACAGTTCAAATTTCACGCTCGGAGAGAGATTTTTATCACTTGATTTTCACCGTGAAAACACGCTTAGAAGAGCATCTAACTGAAAAAGTAACAGACGAATTACACCAAGCGTAATATATCGATATATATTTTAACAATAAATATCTAAATGTAATTTTATTCGGACACATCGTTCGCCCAGTCCAAAGCCTACTTCATGATCCAATATTTTCATGCAACATCCGAAGTGAGTCGCCTCTCTGATGATCTTATTCCATCACAATAAAAAATAGTTTCTTATCTGTGCTCGTAGCTTTCGCGCCGTCGCTGATTCCACCGGAGCGGCGACAATATCGCGAGTAAAACTGTATGGACTGCTGACCGCTTTCGGCAGAGCCTGAGATGATCGACTGCATGTAGAGTCCAGCGAAAGGCTAAGGGCGGGTCCATAACCGCTTCTGCTGTGCCGTATCATAAGGTCCCTGAAAGAACAGCTCACTCGACTCACCTTTTTCGCAATGGAGAGACGAACCCCCCCGCCCCCCATTCATGGAAAAAAACTCACTCACTCACACTGATAATCGCATCCTCAATTGAGATTTGCAGGGATTTTTGTTAATTAAAAAGTTTGCTTGCACCCATACACGAGGCATGAATGATTCTTCTATGTTTTACCTCGGACCAGACAAGTCTTAGAAAATTTAAAGGACTTTCATATGAATATTTCACACGACGTTAGTGGTTTACATTTTAGAAATGTGCTCAGTTTCATACAGCACACCTGCAATTCATTTATAAACATTTATCTGAAAAAGGAATTGGGACCATATTAAACACAAGAACAATAAATTGTATAGTTACCTGATACTGAAAATGTTAGGCCTTATAGTTTAAAGTGGAATGGAAATGTCGAGTACATACGACATTTCATATTGCAGTTTTAAAAATTATGCTACACAGTGTCACTGAAATCATCCTGTGGGTTTAATAGTAGCCTAGTTTGCAGTTCAGACCACTGCATGAACTGCCTGGTTTTACTGTAGCCAACAGTGAAATGTGTAACACGTTAATGGGAATCCCATCATTTCTAATATCTCTGGTGCATTGACGTAAACGTTTTAAAATAAAGTCGGTCCGACAACGAGATTTATTGTTAGTCTGTTTTAAAGCCTCGGACTGAACAGGTCAGAGGTGATTGCGCTTCACGTTTAGTCGTATGGTATTAAACGCAGGGGTTTGGTGAACCTCACATCCTTCGCTATGATCCGGACAGGGTCAGTCGTTTTCCGTTTACTTTTATTTTAAGTCCCCGATGCTGCTGGTATCTTTTCGTTGTGCACTGTACGCATTCGTGTTTATAGAGGCAGGATTCTCAAGTGAGGATTTTTCACCGCGCATCTTTACATTTGCTAATATTTTTATGTACGTATGAACATTTCACGGCGTCGCTTACTACTCCTATTTAAAATGACCATAATATATAATGAGATGCTGTTGATCATCTCGCTAATTACAGCTCCTGCTCGCTCTCTCTCTCTCCCTCCCACCCCCTCTCTCCCTCTCTCTCTCATTCCCAGAGTGCATATCGGGAATAGACACACAAAGACATGCGCACTCAACTTAATCAGCCATTTTTTTAAACAGGGCTAAAACGATAATAATTAGCAGAATAAAGACATATCGGATTTTCATTTCCTTTCCTCCCTTTTCCCAACCTCGCACAACCTAAACTGCGAGGCGGCGGTCGACACATGCTTTAATAGCCGGACCCAAAGGAACGCTTCATATTCTCATCGTTTCTGTTAAATTTTTTTCCCTATAAAGTTCAAGGATTATTATTATTTTTTGCCATTTTCCCCCCGTTTTTGTTAACTTTCGCGGTCACTGGATTTGACTTACTATAACTAAAGAAAAAAGCAGAACACGCCAGCGAGGAGACATCGAGGGGAGAGAAAGTAAGTTTTTTTTCCTCTTAACTTTGAGTACTTCTTGTTAAAGATAGGTCGGTATCGATCATCTTTCTGCGTTGATCCAGTTCAACCCTTGATATTCCGCTCTCTAGATCACAGCTGTTGAGTGCGATTTATACTGCCGATAACATTATATATCGCTTTAAGGTCTTTGAACTATTAAATACGACTTTTATTTATTCTAAATGAATAAGGAATCATTGGCAAAGGTACTTCAGATAGTCTAAGTAAGCGAATTATGCAAGTTTATTCGAGTTTCGGGGTTCTATTTGTATATTATGCCCGCGAAATAATTGCATTATCCCAAAAAGAAGCGGTGTGTTAGTATTTTAATACTGGAATAATAAAGATCGATTATATATGAAATGAAACGAAATTAGTAAGGCAGCGATGGACACTTGACTTGACCCGATGCAGAGTCATAAACATCAAGTGGCACGCAGTAAAGCTAACAGGGTGAATTCATGGGAGCTTAGGATGACAGCCTGTCTCCCCCCGTTTTTTAAACGGTATGCTGTACTTTAAAATGAACGTTTAACGCTACTGCACTTAATCTGTAAAGGAGCGGCAGCGACAAGAAAGAAAATAATGATGATGATAATAATAAGGGCATCCTGTGAGAAAATCCACGGAAAAGAAATATTAGATACTGTGTTGAAATGGTGATCTCGTGCTGCTGGATGTCAGGGCTTCGGTTGTTACCTGGTTGTCTTTACAGTTCTTTGGGTGACCGTATATCCGACAGTAGTGTCTGGTCACTGGTTTAGAGACCAGCTCCGGGAGGATTACGACGAGGCTAAATTGATGTTTTTGTAGGCATGGCAGTGCGAAACTTTACGCTGGAAATCCTCCGGTTATTCGACCGGCTCTATTTGCTGTAATCTCCATTTTCCAAACGCATCGTTCTTGTCTTTAGTTGCTGAAACACAGCCCGACCTCTATCTCCCAACGATGCTATGCCACTATCATTTATTTTTCTTTTTTTGTTTTGATTCACTTGATGGAATGAGAGCCTGGAAATTGCGGCGGCTGTGCTGCCTTTTAGGCTGCTGGCTGTTTGTATGAAGCCGGGCTCCGACGTGAGAGCCGCAGTGACAGCGGCATCGATCGCCCGCATTAGGGGCCAGTAGCGGAGCGTAGCCGCGCTCGGGGTGTGTACCGTGCTGTGTAGCTGGGAGTATAGCGGAGTGTAGTGGGGTGTGTAGCCGGGAGTATAGCGGAGTGTATTGGGTTGTGTGGCCCGGAGTATAGCGGAGTGTAGTGTGTTTTGTGGCCCGGAGTATAGCGGAGTGTAGTGGGTTGTGTAGCCGGGAGTATAGCGGAGTGTAGTGGGGTATGTGGCATGGAGTATAGTGGGGTGTCTAGCGGTCCGGGTCTCGCTGTTTTCTCGCGCCCGTTTCAATTAATTTTGCAATATTCTAATGCATTGTACATTAATAATAAAGTATGTATACATTTCTTTTTTCTAATTTATACAAGGTTATTAGAGAATGATTTGTAGTTGTACAGTACAAAATTGTACTAATTCTACTAAAAAGCACAATCTAAAGTACGTTTTTTAGGCCTACAACAATTCATATTTTTACCATTATACTTCGTAGTATTTTATGTCATTGTTTTAATTGTACTTTAAAGTTATTATTTTGAGTAAAAAATAATTTGGATTGACTTCTACATTTGCAAGTGAAGGCAAGGGAACATTAACTTTCTGTGGAATTAAATGGTTAGTTCTGTGACACTGCATTGTTTAAGCTGTGTTACCAGCCATTTTCATGGTAATTCACGTTGTATTTATGAATATGTATTAATACGGTTTTGGATAGTCTGTGTTCACTGTTAACCATATAATTCGGTTAATTCAGTTAGGCCTATTAAATTATTCAAATGCGGTTAGCTCTATTTTCCTGTTTTGCGACAATATAGTTAACTGCAAAGGCAAGCAGTGAAGAATAATGTATGTCATAAATATAAGGAGGAAAACCCTTAATAACTCCAGAGATTCAGACGTACTCTACTCTGCTGGCTGAAGCATCTCCAGAGGTCCCACCGTATGTCATTTCCATGAAGCTAAATTGCTCTCTGCCAGTATGATATTAATGTGGAAATCAATATTTCAGGGCTTAAATTCCCCTCCTTAATTTTCTTATGGTTTATACCTCGGGTCTCAAATCGGATAGAGAGAAGCCGTTACTCTGCAGTGGGATTTGTGTTTTTCCCCCAGTGTTAATTCCTAAGGGGTCCCAGTCAGGCTGTTATGATTGAATGTTAAGGAAATGTCTTTGTGCAAATACAAAGCGAAAGTGTACCTCTGTCCCTCTGTCCTGTGTATCCATGTGAACATTTTAAAAACATGTCCCCTTACTACAAATAATTAATTTAAAAAAATGTAATATTCATGCTTTCCCTTCTCCCTGTCACGTTTTGTCTGTCACCCAGCTGTGTAGGTGACCCGTGTGTGTGTGTGTGTGTGTGTGTGTGTGTGTGTGTATATATATATATATATATATGTATGTATATATATGAATTGTAAGTGACAAATTCTGTAGCTCAGTATCAGTAATAGATACAGATCTGTTTTTAAGGAGCCGGGACATTGTAGCATGAGCCAACCTTACACAGTATTAATCATTAACAGCATTCTCCTGTGTAGACATGTAGACATTGTATTGAGAGTGCAAATTAGGCCGGCTATCTGCCGTAACCTGGTCTCGTCAGAATGTCCTTTACGGAGGCAGCCTTACGCAGAACGCCTGTTCTCTGCTTAAAGATTCTGCCCCGACGCAGCGTATTAATACTGAACAATTCCAACTGGCCGCTGAGTTTAGCCGCTGCACTCTTTGTTATGAACTTGCATTTATATTTTTGGTGTCGTTACTGTTTATAGTTCTGTTTTTTTGGCCTAAAAACCCTGGCATTCTTAGTAGTAATAAGTAGAAGAATATATTTGGTATTTTTAAGGGTTCTGTTTGTGTGTGTATTTGTTTTTTTGTGAAACGAATTGCGGATAGGATTTTTTCCCTTTTTGTCTTGATAAACTCAGCTGGATACGGCAAGAGTGAGTTTGCATCAGTGTAAGATGTCAATCAGACCTGCCTGAGCCACAGGATTAGGGCTCAGGGTTCGATGAAGAAAGTCGCTCCTTTAAACGAAGGTTTTATACACAGGCCCTTACAAATGGTGTCAGGCCTTAAACCGAACCCGCCAGCTGCTAGGACTTGAACCTGTCTGGCAATCAAAGTATTGAACCGAAACCGGGTTTGAGGATTGATTATCGTTTACGGCTCGCCATGCTCAGAGCCGGGAGCATTTGATCCCCTGTAAATTAAACTTGACCGCGCTGGAGGTTCCAGAGCGTGTCCGTGAGCTGCGGACTAGCGGCTGAAAGATGAGTCGAGCGGGGGCTTAATGCCTCGCTTCGGGATGGCCGGGTATGGGGGGGCGGGATGTCACTTCAGTGCGCGGTCGGTTCCCCCTTTTGCTGTACACACAATTAGTTCTTAATCATATTAACATATGCAAATGGGCCGCCTACCGGAGCTTTCGGTGGGGTGGGATCAGCTGGGTCGCGGGAAGCCCATTGTTTCCGCCCAAAACGACGGTCTCGAGTCGGACTGTGGAAAACTCATAACAAGACATCTTATTTAGCCATCCACACCATAGCAACATTTCATTAGTTTCCATGGTGACCCCTTTTAATTGTGCTGACTAATGTCCCCCGGCCGTCACGCGGCCCGAAAAATGCTAGCGCGGCGCGGCTAATCCCCCTCGCGGTGACACATGCTTGTACATATCTCCCATTGTGTCGCTGTCTCCTTTGCCGTGACTCCTCGTTACGCTCTTGGCCAATCCAGTCTCCCTCTGAGGCTCCGTGGTATCATCTCCTTCAAAGGAATTCTTTTATCGTTTGTTTCTGATTAATAGGGCCGATCGGCCCCATTCTGTTCAGCCTCTTGTAAAGGGAAGGTCAGCTCTGTTGTCTAAGAAAAAAAAAAAGTGTTTCCACAGCAACTCAGGCATTTTTTTTCCTCCTCCGCCTGTTGGCCTATTAAGTCTCGGCCTAAGCAGACCTGACATGCCTTGGCCACATACTCCTTCCGATAATCTCTGGTTTCCTTCGGGCAGAATCAGCAAGCCCCAAAGAAATGCTAATATTTCTGTGACAGCCGTGTTATTTATTTATCTATTTATTTATTTATTTATTTAGACAAAACGTCAACGGATACCGCTGCCTTTCATCGGCGGGAACGGCAGTTTATGCGAGTGTGAAAGCATCAGAAACGGATTAGCATTTTTTTGCATAATCAAACGGCACTGAATGGAGATGGCCGCGACCTGCTGAATGGGTGAGATTAAAGAACAGAGCGGCATGCTGCCTTTCCTTTATTTTATGCGATGCCTTTCCCATATGTGTCGAACTTTAGGGAGCTAACATTTCCCCATAACCTCGCTGTCCGAAGTGACCCAGCATTTCAGTGTCACGTGAGGGAATGTGTATTAAATTGTCCGTGCATGAGACCAGATGAAAGTGGGGTCAGACGGGTTCTGCGATATCATCAAGCCAACGGGGAACGTTTTCGTCTTCTGAGCAAATCGTGAAATCGGTGGGTATAAACATTGACAATTGGACACATTGGTTTTTTTTTTTTTTTTAAACTTTGCAGTGTATTGGGGTGAGACTTAAAGCTATCAGTCTGGGAAACCTTATCAGAAATGCAGGAGCAGCCCATGGGAGAGATGTCACTGGCCGGTCGTATGATGGGCTAACCAAGGTCCACAGAGTGTTTTCATTAGAGGGGGTATCATGTCGCCGGCCTTCTGCGGAGCCCAGCTTCTCATCCCAGGAGGCAGTGTTTCAGGAGAGTGACGGTGCCTTTTGTTTTAATCTTGCGCCCGTCTGGGCCTCCGCCAGCATGGAACAGGAAGTGAGGGTGAGGTTGCGGCGACGGTCCAGAGCGAGTGTCTGTTGGCAGCTTCTGCCTCGCCGCTCTGGCCTCTGCAGTCATCTGCGCTGGTGTTGGCAGCTTCTGCCTCGCCGCTCTGGCCTCTGCAGTCATCTGCGCTGGTGTTGGCAGCTTCTGCCTCGCCGCTCTGGCCTCTGCAGTCATCTGCGCTGGTGTTGGCAGCTTCTGCCTCGCCGCTCTGGCCTCTGCAGTCATCTGCGCTGGTGTTGGCAGCTTCTGCCTCGCCGCTCTGGCCTCTGCA